>JAFIDM010008419.1:3135916-3166193 GCA_023159025.1 Thereuonema tuberculata | reverse complement strand
ATATATAAATATATATATATATATATATATATATATATATATATATATTCCATAAATTATTTAATTTTTTAATAAAATCTTTTCCTAAATTTTATGGTTTTTCTATGATTTGATAATATTTATTGTTTGTTTTTATCTTTTATATTTTTTTTAATTTCCCGAACTATTTAAGTTATATATATATATATTGTTTTTATGATTAGCTTTGTAATTTTCATTTCTAATTTCATATATATAAAATATCTTTTTTTAATGTGCATTTGCATCGCTAAATAATTTATAAATAAAAATTTTAAATTTCTTTAATAAGTCTCCATTTTTTTTTTTTTAGAAGAAGTGCAGATAACTGACAGTTTTCTTAGTTTTTATCAACTGAACTTATTACTAATTGTAGTTCCTAAGTGAGTAAGAAATCAGTGCATGAATTTTTTTCGCTATTGGATTTCAAATAATACATTTTCTAATTAGAATCTAAAGTAATTATTCGTATAGTAAGGAAAACAATACATTCACGCACCAATACTACAAGAAAATTGACTGCTTACTGTGTTACAATTAAAATTAAAACAAGTGGAATTAGAAATATACTGAAATATAGATGCTATTACAAAGTATTACAAGTACCTGGAATAAAATGAATCCTGGGTAAATTCTGTAGACAACTGCTAGAAAGTACAAAGTTCTTGACACTAGTGGAAATAAAAAAAAAAAATTTTGAAATTGGCAAAAGATTGGTTTTTCAAAACTGAAATGGTCAATAATAATAAAGTTGGGATTGAAACGGAAAAATAAGAAGTTTGGAAAACAATTAGAAAACTTCAATTTCTATTGTAATCATCATCATCATCAAGGATTAAGCAAAAAGCCTGTTCAGGCTTCTTGGTCCAGCCACTGTTTCCTAGATCTGCCACGATCTCGCTTGCCTTTTGGTTTATAATAAAACGCAGCTGTAGGTAGTCTCTTGTGTGTCATACGTTGGATATGATCCTTCCAATTGTTGCGGTCCTCACTAATTTTCTCACAGAGGCTAAATATGTTTAATTCTCTTCTATCTTCATTTCTTATTTTATCTAAAATAGTTCAACCCTTTAGAGATCGCAAGTACCTCATTTCTGCTGCTTGAATTTTATTTATGTCTTGGATTGTTAGTATCCATGTCTCTGTGCCGTAGAGTAAAGTGGGAACTGCCATGACCTAATAAACTTTAGTTGTGTTTCTTGCCTTGTTTTTCCCTTTAAGATTCGGATGAAAGTGCCACAGATATGTTGGAATTTATATATCTTTTTTGTATATCATTATCATAGTTGAAGGTGATTTCACAACCCCTAGGTAGTTGAAATGTTGAATTTGTTCGATTATTTTATTATCAATAATAATTTTTGTTCTAACTGGTTCTTTGACTTTAAATGCCACTGTTTTCGTTTTGGGTATTGAAATTTTCATATTATTGTCTTGGCGTATTTTATGAAGTGTATAGGTACATCTTTGAAGATCATCTTCATTTGTGTGAATAATATTTTGATCATCCGCAAAAAGTTGACAGAAGTTGACTCATTCAAATGAATACCAGTATTTATTGATGATTTCCATGTTCGTATGATGTCATCAATATAAATATTAAAGAAGGTTGGGATAGCCTTGGCTAACTCCTTGTTGATACGGAGGAAGTCAAAATTAAAGTTGTATTTTGATATAGGGATTGACATGCTTGAATCAGATGTCGGGGGATTCCTCTTTTCAGCCATAGTATTTCTCTATCTACTATCTTTGAGATAGATCTGTGTGATTACAAGATTTATGAATATCAGGGCCAGGCATGGAATGGTCCCGATATTATTCATAAAAATGTGTTATAAATAAATAATGTATATATAAAAATATTCTAAAATTCGTATGATAAACAATGAGATAATATATTCAATTTCTTAATGCATCCATCCCTCCCTTCTACAACATTTGAAGAACAAACATTAAGACGAGCAAATATCTCGTACTTGTGGCTTGGTTAGGTTTATAGTGTGAAAATCAACACACCTGTACTAGTCTATTAAAATGGTAGAAAATGTCTTTGTTTAACTTTTTCTTAATGGATTAGAAAGTAATTTCATTTTAAGTTATTTTTTTACTTCTCTTTAACAAGAGTTTGTTTAATAAATATAGAATGACGTGGGAGACTCAATGGAACACAGTCAGAGGTGTATGAAAGGAGACGGCCTGACCCTCCACTGATATCTTGAAATCTATAGTAGGCCTATTTCTTTCGTTTATTTCTTTGGTTGGATGGCAAATGGACAAAAACCTTGACCTTCCCATAACTTTCAGACCGAAGTCTTTTGTTTCTTTGGTTGTAGGAGGTCTGTTTTCTAACTATACACGCTTTGCAATAAAAATCCCATACATGCCCATGAACTCTGTTGTATTGTTTTACTTCTTTTCATTAACCCACAACTAACTGTCAGTTAACTAAGAAACTAATCTCTGCCCATATAAAGAAGTGAAACTGTTTGTATATACAGTATATCTATTTTTTTTACAAAATTCTTTGTAGTATGAAAAACACTTTTGTATAAACTTAATAACTTTGTCTCCATCAAACGCTAATTGTTGAACATCAGATACACAGCTTCACAAAATTCAAAAACACTGAAACTGTATTAATCGATTTGACTGAATTCATTATGAAAAACATGGCTTCAAGCAATATTGTCTTAAGTCTGTTTTTGTTCAACTTAAGCAATCCGTCCAACAGTCACTTCTCCATCTTGAAACCTGGCTGTCATCAAATGGCCTAACATTAAATATAACCAAAACTGTCTAGATGTTTTTCCATAAAAAAAAAAAAAAAAAATACCATCAACCATGAACTATCAAATATTGTCATAAAAAACTATTTAAGCGCACCTTAACTGAACCAGCAGTACAGTTGAAAATAGCCTACTGGTTAGGCTGAAACATCTTGATTTTAACCTTTTTATTTACGACGAAAAATTACAAACCTGTAAATTGGATTAAATACACATAATTTGGATACCTTCAGCTTTAAAAATTATACAGATGTCTCTAAATCTGCCTGTTTTATTGTTTACCTTATTCTAGTTTTAAATTCTTTTTTTTTTAATTCCGTAATTTATTGTACAGTAAAAAAAAATGGTAACCGGAGAGGTCCACGGATAATCGGGATTTACTGTATATCTATCTATCTATATATATAAATAAAATAATTAATAATAAAAAAAAAATTCACTGTTAATTAAAATGGATTCTCTTGGCTGGAGGTTTGCGTTTTTAAATATTTGGGTATCATTGTTATTCAAGATATATCGTAGAATTTACATTCACAACAAATTGTAGACAAAATCTCTAAAAACCTCAGTATCTTTAGAAAACGTTGTTTTTGACCTCATTTACTTCAGAATCTGTACTGGTCATTAATCCACTTCAATCTCTTTTATGTACTCCCCTTCCAAATTCTATGAAAATATAATTCTTACAATGCAGAAATAATTGCTAAGATTTGTGGATAAAAAAACCAAGACATTCTTCTACACATTCCCTTTGGAAAAAATACAAACTTTATTCCCTTCTGTCAAATCTATAAAATACAGTTAGGCCCACTCATTTATAAACTACACAGCTCACAAAATTTAGGGAATATTGTAAAATGAATATAATACACCCAAAAATCAGGCCTTTGAGTTTATTTATTAAAGAACATCATCAGAGAAGCAAATGACATGAAAATGGAAGTTGTTTGAATATGCAAATGTGATGCAAAACGTTAATTTGCATGTTTGCCCACAACCCTGTATAAAGAGGCTGGCGCTGCTAGGTTATCTGCACTTTCCTGGATCAACAAGTGGCAGAATCCTTGAGTGTCACCTGAAAATGCCCCTGCAACATGATTTACTTGAATCTGAAGCATGGAGAGTCATAGGGCATCTTGAAGCTGGCCAAACACAGATAACGATGGCAGCAGCGGTTGGAACCTCCCAAAGCGTGATTAACGGACTCTGGCACAGTACAAAGACCAGGGCAGGGTCCCCCATGTGCCACCACTGCAAGAGATGATCGCTACTTGACACTAATAGAACCAAGGAACTCGCGAAGCAATGCGACTCAGCTGCGGGGACAGTTTCTCGCTTCAACTGGACGACGGGTGTGCTCAGACTGTGCAAAATCGATTCCGTCACGGTGGACCAATGATATGCATTCCGTTAACTGCTGAAAACTGCAGAAGGTGGGCTGAAATGCATCTTCCTTGGACCCCATGAAGAGTGGTCCACGGTTCTCTTCAGTGACGAGTCAAGATTCAGCCTGCAGCCTGACAATTGTCGTGCCCTGATCTGGCGTGAAGGTGGAACATGGGAGAATCCACATTTTCTTCAAGAAAGACATTCCTTTGGTGGAGGTGGAATCATATTGTGGATAGGCATCAGTATTGGTGGTCGTACCGACCTCCATGTTGTTAGAAGTGGAACGATGAATGCTGTAAGATATTGGGATAAAATTCTACAGCCTATAGTGGTACCCTATGCTGGAGTAGTTGGGGCCAACTTTCATTTTATGGACGATAACATATGACCCCACTGTGTGCATCTCGTCAACAACATGCTGCAACAGGCTGGAATCAAGCGTAAGGACTGGCCTTCATGTTGAGAACATGACCTGAGCCATCGACCTTGCTAGGGAAGCACTAGGAAGACGTGTTGCCAGTTACCAATCACCTCCCATAACACTTCCTCAGCTGGCAGTTGTCCTGTTGCACAAGTGGCCATGAATCGCACAGGAACTACTGGACAATTTGACCCTCTCCAAGCCTCATTGCTGTCAGTATGTTGTAGCAGTCTCAGGTGACCATACACCTACTGAACAGTCGTTATGCGACAATTTCTCACATTTGACATGCGAATGTTAACCCCGGTCCATGTGTCACATCCTGCTCAATCCTGATAAATGGATTCTACACCTCATTTGCATATTCAGACAACTTCCATTTTCATGTTATTTGCTTCTCTGATGATGTTCTTTAATAAACAAACTCAAATGCCTGTTTTTGGGTATATTATATTCATTTCGCAATATCCCCTAAATTTTTGTGAGCAGTATATTACACAATAATCTTAATTCATCTGTTTCGCTAGGTACCAGTTCACTATCTCACTTTTTTAACATAAGAACTGCAGCTTTACTAATACCTGAAACCAAATCCAACTACGAAAGAGGAGCAGTCAGCTACTCAGTTCCCAATCTTTAGACTTAAGATCCCCAAGCTCTTTAGAACTGTCGCAGTTTGGCTCAGCTCAAAATAAAACGAAAGAATTACTTCTCCACATCATGTAATTTTCCTACCACACTTGAATCAGTTAGTACCAACCTTCTTTGAACTCTCCCTTTCCCTTTCTCCTCTGCTTCTGTCTGAACAAGTTTAATAATAAAATATACTTCTATGAGTTATTTATAAAGGTAAATATTTTGCTTGAAGTCTTATGTAGACATCCTTGTTTTTTTTAATCATTCTGAATAAGTATCTATGTTAGCAATTCTTAGCCTGTGAGGACACACTGTCTGCCTTTATGATGGAGTCAATCTTAAGACAACTGTGTCCCATCTCTAAATTACTGTATATTTATAATCAGACGCTTATAGGCAATAAATTATTATTCGGTTCCTATTCTTGGGTTCCCCAGCTAAGACAATATGGTAGATTATAGACCACAGCAAATGTTACTAAGTTTAGAAAAGTGTTCAAAAGTATGGTTAGAGATGTATGGTTGTATCCATGAATTTCCTAACTATGATTGTGTTTTGTCGATTATCATAGCTTTCTGGAGTTGTGCAAAGGTGATTTCTGTGAAGCCTTAGTGTGCTAAGGCTGTGGTACAATGTGTGAAGCACCAGACCAGTGGCAGACAGGATGATGGGTACAACATGTACTCGGTCCTGTCTCCACTGCTTCTGAAGCTCGTATGCTAGGTCGGTGTATTTACTAATCTTGTCTGCGGGAGTTTTCTGCATGTTCTTGCTGATAGGCACTACAATATCAATGAGATAGGTGTGCTTGTGGACCTTATCAATAAGTGTGATGCCAGGTCTGTTGTGATGTATGGTTTTGTCTGTGTGAATGGGACGGTCCCAATACAGCTTATGTCAGGGTGACTCTAATACTCTGTGGTGTGTACTTGTAGTACAGGACCATGATCTTAATAAATGAATGTTTGTGTGCTAGCTGTTGATGGACAATCGATACTATCAAAAAAGAAAATTTAAAAAAAACAAAAAGAAAAAAACCAATGGTAAACTTCAAATATATATATATATATATACAGTAGAACCTCATTGTAACGGACTAATAGGGGGCTGAAGGTTGTCCGTTTTATAACAAATAATTCAGATAGGGGTGTAATGCAAGGTGTACATCAATGAAAGTACAATAGTTAGCTATAAAAAGTGTTTATTATATATCAAATAAAAAACAGCCTTCAACATAGTAGGTTGAATTGAAAAAGATGTGTACATATACACTGCACTAATCTTTAGAATAAGAAGATCCTATTTCATGTTGAATTGCTTACATTCATTGATGTGAAAAACAATATTTATTTTCTGCTGGGTTAGTTCGATCGATGTTTAATCGCTTGCCTGGAAATGTTAAACTCGTCAGATAAAAATTAGCATCCTTTATTATTATTACAATTTTTTTTAAAACTGTCCATTATAAGCGACGTCCGTTATAATGAGGTTCTACTGTACATATATATAAAGGAAATTTAAAGGATTTTAAAATCACGATATAGTAAAAAAATATTTTTGTACTGTTCTGGAATTCTTTTTTAATGGATTTTTTAATTTGTTGTAGGCCTTCCTTTAGTCAGTTACTTAATTGTTATTATTTCATAATTTGTAACTTTTTATAAACGCTATTAGACCAGCACTTCAAATTTTTAGAATTGCATACTGTGATGAAAGAATTTAATAGGAACACTAATCTCCAACTTTAAGGGTTTACAAATGACACTAAGGTGGAAGAGTAAATCAAAATATTTATTCTCAAAAGAACTCGCCTAAAGAAATTGGCAAAGACCAACAATCAAGAGACACTTGCCACGAGCCTTGTGCAATCAGTCTCAAGTTAATTGTTGGATTCAAGAGACGAGTGTGTGTTCCAGCCAGCGTTGAGGTAAGTGGTGCCTGCTGCAAATGAAAGTGAGTGTTTGCGACCAAAATAAGTTATTTGTGAGTATGTAGTTATGATTATTGCTCGCTCTGCCAACAGTCAAAGAAAGACTTTAACTGTTAATGCATAATTGTAATAGTTTCCTAACACATACATATGCGTATCTTTAAATGCCAATTGATAATCATATTGTAATTCTTTAATGTTCATTTATCAGCTTTTTTATTTCCAAAATTATTACAGTTACTTCTAATTTTCAAAAAAAATTAATTAAAATTTATGTCTTATTTTGTATCTAATGATAAGTAACTTATTTATGTTTCCTGTACATTGATTGCTGTGTTATATACCAGACGTGGGCAAATGAGGCTCTTCGTTGGGTTAAGTGCGGCTCCCAATATCTCTTGATAAAAATATAGAATTTTTAAAAAAAAAAAATTATTATTAAATTTTGAGCTAATTATTTTTGTGTTTTCTTTCTCATTTTTTATTTTCTTATAAATGTATTTTTTATACTTTATATAGCAATTAAGATGTGTGTAGAAACGTAATTAAATTTGAATTTGTTGTTTTTAATACTATGGAAAGTGACTATGGCGTGGCTCTTTATACATATGAAAAACCCAAATGTGGCTCATTGCCCACGTGTATATGCCCATACTTGTTATATACAATTAAAAAGGAATTTCCAAGATATATAATAGTGGATCAATTTTTGTAATCAGTTTGGAGATTGTTTATAAGAATTTATAATTAAAAAAAAAACCTATATCTTAAAGTAAATTTGTTAACAATGTTTTTGATTTAATAATAAGTAATTTTTTTTCATCCTCTTTTGCCAAATTAGTGTTGCTTTAATTTAAGATACTAATACACAATTATTTCGTGTAGACCCCCAATGCAACATCTTGGGCAAAAATGGCAGAAGACTTTGACAACTTGTGGGATTTCCCCAATTGTGTGGGGGCAATTGATGGGAAACATATCACCATCGGTGCTCCTGCCAATTCTGGATCTCTTTACTTCAATTATAAAAAGACGTTCAGTATGGTTTGAATGGCAGCGAGTGATGCCAGGTATGGATATTAAATTACTATCCCAATTAGAAATTATGTAGTTTTAAGAACCAGATTAGAATGTGACATCTCCTTTTCAATGCTTTCCCAATTACTAAATGCTTTCATGCAATACTGTTCATTACATTGTATAACTGTAAATACATTTCATGAAGTAATTATTAATCTTGTTTTTCTGAGAATTTAATGCTGGTACAAGACTTTTCTGGTAACAAGATGATTTGAATTTCAGGAAGTATTATTAAATATGGGAAGGTTTTAATGTTCTCTGAATGTAAATGATGATTTCACTTTGTGTTCTTTTTAGGTACTGCTTTTCATTAGCTGATGTGGTGGAAGAGATTCAGATGGGGGAGTATTTGCTCGTTCTGAGTTTAGTGGAGATTTGAACAGCAATCAGGTGCCTAGGCCTCCTTCTAAACCTCTTCCTGGAACCAACCAGCCATTTGTTTTTGTGAGTGATGCAGCATTTCCACTAAAAACAAACCTGATGGCACCCACCTACTGCAAGATAAAGCCATTTTTAATTATAGATTGTCACGTGCCAGAAGGACAGTTGAAAATGCCTTTGGGATATTGGCCTCCAGGTAACTTATAATGAAGAACTGCTTTGTTATGATTAAAAAATACTTACCGACCTAATTATCTACTAACATTACTATAATAGAATTACTACATAATTAAAAAATTCTAATATTAATTATTTCTTTATGTATATGTCATTTTAATAAATATACTAATGTTTTTTTTCTTCTTCAATAAGGTGGGGAGTTTTCCAGAAGCCCTTTGGGTGGAAAGTGGATCACACCACAGACATTGTCCTGAGTTGTCTAGTGCTGCATAACTTAAGTGATGAAGAAGTGGCAGCTTCCAATAGGCAGTTCTGTCCTCCACTATACGGTGATGATAGACAGCCATGGCATTATTAGGGACGATAACTGGCTAGATGGAATCCAAGCAAATACTGCAGGAAGAGGAAAATTTGGAATCTCTGTACCATCGTACAAAGCTTCTGAGGTCCAAGACTCTTTCCTCGAGTACTTCATCAGCCCTAATGGTGTAGTGCCACGGCAAAATA
The DNA here is from genome assembly GCA_023159025.1 of Thereuonema tuberculata. Lineage (NCBI taxonomy): Eukaryota > Metazoa > Arthropoda > Chilopoda > Scutigeromorpha > Scutigeridae > Thereuonema > Thereuonema tuberculata. The sequence goes on along the minus strand of JAFIDM010008419.1, from coordinate 3,156,865 downwards.
AATAGTGTATCTATTAATGTAACAAAGGAAAGTAACTATGTATTCGGATGTTTTGTTGACAAATAGAAATAGTTATATATGTACAAAATGTTTTCATTTATTAAGATATTCTGTAACAATATCCAGTGTATTGTTGATTAATTTTTTATGAAACTCTTGTCTCAAATGGACAGGAATGCGCCTGAAATGTGGAATTAAACTTTCTGCCAATGATTCTTCAAAGGTGGTTTTCTTTTGCAGGAGGCTGCCGAAGGCTTCATTGGCAACAGCCACGAGATCAGTTGTGTCTATAAACAGAAACAAAATCATTAGATCAAAATTTCAGAACCCTTTGTAATAATTTCAGTATGTCACACGTGTGTTATATCTGGCACAGGTAAATAACATCTGTATTTACAGAATTCAAATCCAAGATATGTACACTACAAAATAAACAAACCTTTTTTCCTCCTCTTTGCCTCTTTCCTTCTCTTTTCAGTGTGTTTGTTTTGAATGGCCTGAAAAGAAAATGAATATACATCTACTTAGACTGTAAATAAAAGTGCATCTTAAATGAAAATAAATAAAAGGTTTACATTACATATTTACTTTGTAAATACTGGAAAAATCCCATTGAAATATATTAAAAATACTTACAAAATAGGGATTTAATATCAAATAAATAAGCTTTAAATGCTTCTTAACTAAGAGTTATATTCCATGCCTTCTCCCTCTTCATCTTCTTCAGTACATTCTAATTCATCCTCTTCTTCTTCTTCACCTTCGGGTGGAGTAAGTGGCAGCAGTAGGCACACAATGGCGCCTCCTTCGTGGGTGGGACAGTTTGGTTCGATGGGTCCCTTCGGCTCATCGGGAGCCAATCCCAAGGCCCTGCAGAGGAAGTGACACAGGACCAAAAATGTCAGAAACATGATGCTGGGCCTAACTTATAGATTATCAGCGTCAACTTTCAGTTTGTGTGAAGATGCCTGTGGACCATCGTGATCTAATATCCTCAAGAGAATAATATATGTCTAAATTTTCCACTTAAATGAAAGCCGACTCTGATACTCGATAAGTTTGGCCTGGCATCATATTTCTGACATTTTAGGTCCTGTGTCACTTCCTCTGCAGGGCCTTGGGATTGGCTCCCAATGAGCGAAAGAGACCCACTGAACGAAACTGTCCCACCCATGAAGGAGGCGCCATTGTGTGCCTACTGCTGCCACTTCCTCTTCCTGAAGGTGAAGCAGAAGATGGAGAAGAAGAAGAGGACGAATAAGAGTTATATTCTGAAAAACATATAGAATTTCAAAATATTGCAAATGATGTTTGAAGATATTAATATAAACAATAATAGTATGTTCAATTTTACATAACAATTAAAATTCAGTATAATTGTTATAGAAAAATGGACATGCAATTATTGTTTCTAATATTGTCCCAGAAGCAGAATATTAAGCAACGGCACGTCATTATCGCAGAACGAAAATGAGGGCTACAGAAAGATATCGTATACAACAGGGGTGGACAAGACGTCAATCGCGATCGCGGATTTGGAGATCTGTTTATTTTTTTTTTGATTGAGGATAGTCTTAAGGTGACCGCGCCACTTGAAGTATATTTGAGGTAGCCCTTACCTTACAAAAGTCTGCCCATCCCTGGTACAGAATGAACGTTTTTTGCAGGACATAAACGAAAAAAACGCGCGCACCCGCAGAAAGTTTTTCGTTTTAGCATCAATCGTTGCAGAAAGATAAAAACATTCTGCCTCCGGGCTTATTGAATTGATTGTAAATCCCTGTTTTGTACGTATTTTTAACACACTGTACATATGTATTAGGATTCTTTATGATTTACAGGTTATAATTGTTACATATTAGAAATGATTTAAATGGCTCACAGGGGTACTGGATGCGTTTTCAGGAACGTCATTGGCAGCATCTTCAATCGAAGCATCAGTGGCCGAGGAACTCTCTGATTCCTCGAAATATACACTTGACTCCACACCCTCTGCTGGAGGCCGACAGCTAAAATTTCTTTTTGACCTGTAAAAAATAATGCATGTATACATCTCGAGACAATTCAAATATTTATTAAAATAAAACAATCATCTCAGTTATTCATTTACAATGCAAGTTCAACTACATAATAGCCAAAATGATATTTTGTTTGAGATTTTTGTTTCGTGTAGTGACGATCTTCAAGCAATTACTAATTTCTCCCGAAATATTTTGTATTGAAATACAGACAGCAACATCTGTATAGGGTGTCGATGTAGATGCTTATTTTTATGTATGGTCTACAATTTTATATATCTTTCTTTACATAAAAGATATTAGAACAAAAAAAATAAAAAAATAGTTTTATGAAGCATTGAATCAAATCAGGAAGGATACTAAAACCACATATTCATTTCTGCATCCTCATTGGAAAAGTACCATTTTCCTAGCATTATTTTAATTTATGATTTTAGTTACTTTTTCATTTAGGCTACTTTTATTATTTCTGCCATGTTTCCATATTTTTTCTTTGGGATTATATTGACTACATTAATACTTATATTGAAAACCCTGTTTCATACTTTTCATGTTTTCATACTTTTCTGAGGGATTGTAATTACTATATGAATACTTATATGGAGAAACCTGTTTTTATGTTTTCTATTTTAAATTCATTGTACTAGCCAACAGATATTTATAGGAAAAAATAAATAAATATGAAATTATATAAAATTGTCGATTATTGTTATCATGGTAAATACCATCGCACCTGCTAACAGAAACTTAAATGTCCCCAATATGAAGGGAATTGTAATCTTTTATAAGGAAATATAAAAACAAATATGAATTATGTAGAGAATGATTCTAGGTCAATTCATTTCTTTACTGTAATGAGAATCAACCAAAAATAATACTGCTTATTTCATTTTTTTTTATTTTTAAAATAATAAAAAACTATCCCACCCCCCCCCCCCCAAAAAAAAATAACATTCCAAAACAATTTATACACTTCAATCATATAAAACCAAAACTTTCAAAAAGAAAATGGAAATTTCACTAATTTAACACACGATGTCAAACAACACAGCAGTCACGTATAAAAAAGAATAAATTATACCAAAGACAATTAAAAAAAAATTAGAAACAAAAAAACAAACATATAGTCTTAGGAAGCACTAAATTAAATTAGGAAGGATACTGAAACCACATACCGTATATGCTCCAATAGAGGCCCCCGGCGTTTATTTGCAAAACTAGCCTCGTCTCCCGGCGTTTAATAGAGACCGGCTGCTATTAGAGGCCGGCCATTATTAACAAAAACATTCAGAACGCAATATTTTTACACATAAATATTGGATGAATACCGGCTAATATTGGAAACAGCTACTTTATTTGAATTTCACATGCTACATAAGACTGTTAAAGATAAATGGCAATGTCTTTCTGTACCTTTCGCTGCTATTCGTCGTCCGAATCTGCAATGACGGGCGGCCGCCTCACCGGAAGTTTCTTTTGCGTAGTCCACCGCGCGAATCTTAAGGCAATGCCAAAATGATCGTTTCGGCGGCATTTTGTAAGGCAATGTACCGTAAGGTATTACGCACGACTATAAAGATACGGACGCTTACAATAGTACCGGTAGGCAAATATCAAAGACCCGGCTACTGTTACAGACCGGCTACTATTTGGCCGTGTCCCCTCTGCAGCCCGGCGCTTATTAGAGATCGGCGACAATAAGAGCCTCGGCGTTTATTGGAGCATATACGGTACTCATTTTTGCTTCATCATTGGAAAAGTACTTTTTTCCTAGCATAATTTTAATTTATGACTTCTGTTACCTTTTTCATTTAGGCTACTTTTATTATTTATGAAATATTTTCATACTTTTCTGAGGATTAGAATACTTCAATATTCTGCAATGAATGATCACATTTATGATACAACATACTTACATTTATCTTTCAATACATTCATGCAACACTCAACATTGTAATGGAAATGGGGAAAAATTTATGGAATGTACATTTTTTTTTGTAGAAACAAAAATTTACCAATATTTGCCAGCGATAATGTAATTCATGTTACGTAAATTCTGCATACAGAAGTAATCCATTGTTGATTATTAGGACTTGACATTTTGATATGACAGACGTAACATATTGAAGTAAACAATTTACACATCATCTTTTTTTGTATTTAAACCTTCAGAAATGCTCTAACGGGCTGTGAAAGAAAAAAAGATGGGTTTTTGATTGCTTATAACAATCAGTTTTGATCTTGCAAATGTATTCCCAATTGAAAAATCTTTAAAGACTTTATTTTACAAAATTATTTAATAATATTATATTTTTTATGATTTAATTATTAGAGGAGATGCAGAAGTAGACTGTAGAATACTTTTGGGAAATTTGAGTTTTTTTTTTTCAAATTTTTACAATATACAATGTAGTCTAAAACAGGAGTCTTAGAATTTTACTAATTTTTAACAAACTTTGACTCCCTATAACTCAAAATTGGTTAGAGACAGGGAGGAAAAATTTGTGCACACCTTCCTACCATCGTGTAAGAACAAAGTAAACTTAGTGTCATGAGATGGTGGGTGTCATAGCCTGGATGAAATGATATGATAAGAGTAATTACAAAAGGAAATATATTTAAAAAATCAAAGGAAAATGTTAAAATGATCATTACGGTAAACACTGTAAAAGAATTATCTAATAAAGTTAGTTGTGGGTTAACAAAATACAACTGAGTTCAAAGGCATGTATGGGATTTCACTTCAGAATAGGATAAGGTAGAGAATATACTTCCAATAACCAAACAAAAAGACTTTAGTTATGGGACTGTCAAGGTATTCTCAACTAGCCATCCAACCAAAGAAATAAACAACAGAAAATAAGTCAGACATAGATTAAAGACAAATTTTCTTTAAAAAATATTTTCTGTCATTTGAATAGACTAGTATAGGTGTGTTTATTTTCACACTATAAACCTAACCAAGCCACTGTACGAAATATTTACACGTCTTAATGTTTGATGTGCAAATGTTGTAGAAGGGATGGATGCATTAAGAAATTGAATATATTCCCTCCACTGACACAAGATTATTTCAAATTAAATATTGATTTACTTGCATTTTTAATAGAAATAATCTCGAAATTATATTGAATGACAAATGAATAGGCCTAACAGAACTCCCGTTATAAAAGTATAAACGCTCTGGAATTTGAAAACAACAGGTTTTCGTACTTGGTGATACGATTATTTACTGAAACGGAAAAGATTTTGAAGATTAAACAAAATCTCGACATGAAGTGCCCTAGGGGTAAGTGTTTTGGCTACTGAGAGAGTTTATTCGTTTATTAATTGTTTTATTTGATTAAATGGCTTAAAATCCGGAGATGAATTCCTGAAGTTTCTCAAGAACCGTAAGAGGGTTTTAAAGTTCACGTTCTATAGAAAGCTTTGGCAGGGATGGGCGGTTATAAAACGAAAAATGAGTATAAGTTAACCTGTTACTGTATTGAAAAGCAAAATTTAACCGTATTCCAAACAGAAAAAAAATAACCGAGTAAAAAACAAACGATTATTATTAAACAGTTTATTTTTATTATTATTATTTATTTATTTATTGGAAAGTATTTCTGCCATAAGATATAATATAATATAATTATCATTAGTAAATATAGCATTTATAAACATTGTAAATTATTTGTTAGACCACTATGAGACACAACAAGTGATTGTGTTTCTTTGCAACTTTTTACCAAAACGAAATCTTTCAAATAGTTTAATTTTTGTATCAAATAAGATATTTAAGTACTTATTGTTAGCAGAGAATTGTTTTAGAACTTTAGAAAATGATATTTTAAATACAAAATGAATTAATTAAAATCATTAATAACGTATGTAAAAATAAAGTATGTAGTAAATGTAGTATTTATAAACATTGCAAATTATTTCTTAGACCACTTTCAGACACAACAAGTGATTGTGTTTCTTTGCAACTTTTTATTAAAACGAAATCTTTCAAAAAGTTTTCTTTTTGTATCAAATAAGATATTTCAGTATTTATTGTTATCAGAGAATTGTTTTAGAAGTTTAGAAAATGATTTTAATTAAATCATCAATCTTACATTTTGTATTTAAAATATCATTAAAAAAAATATCAACGAATGATTTCCCTGCTTGTTTTGACATAACTAATAAATTACTAAAAGTATTTATAGTACGTCGTATTTATTTTCTCCTAAAACAGAAAAATTATGAATTTTAACCAAAAAAAAAAAAGGAATCTAAAAAGTGAGGCAGTAAGAGTGTAAAGAGATTAATTAAAAAAAAAAAAAAAATTACGTCCTGAGTTTAACATAAAACTAATTCGGAATTTTAGGTTTTATGTGTTGTATAAAAACTATATTAAGTTTTCAATAAAACGAACTCGCTGCATGTTTTGTTAATTTTTTTCTAAATCACTATATATTATTTCTCAAAGATGTTTTTTTTTTTTGTCGGTTCGCCATATCTCCCTTAATATTACATCAAAATCAATGATAAAGACATCATTTTGAAGATTAGGTTCACCGCTAATGAAGAAAAATTTCATTAAAAAACTTTATTTTAAAAACCTTTTTATAAAAATGTAGAAGGCGCCATCTCTTGACAATCTGTTTAACTAACATGCACGACAGCTATTGGAGTTGTTAATTATTTCTCAAAGGTGTTTTTTGTCAGTATGCCAAAACCATTCGGTGTCTGATCAAGATACCATGCGAATTATTCGCACAAGTCAACTAGTTTATTATAGTTTTTATGCATCATACAGTGTATGGGTAATGGAAAAAAAAATATCTTTTGTTTTAGTGAGTAAGTTTTTTTTTTTAATTCTTCATCTGATTGGCAAAGAAAATTATGTTGTAAGTTTTATAAATCCTTCTATTTACTATACATGTAAGTCTTGCTGTATGCTTTATACATAATTTTATTTTAATATAATATTATATTTTGCTTCTCAGTTTAACAGATTTTTTTATTTCATGGAGTCTGTAATTTTTCTTTTAATGTAGTATTGTTACATCGCTCTCTTTTGTATTTCATGATAATTTCTAAAATATATTTATTTGTTAGTTGGGATTAATTTGTATATTGCTAATAAATCACCCACACAGTTCAACATTTTTATGTATAGTATATGCCAGACGTGGGCAAATGCGGCTCTTCGTTGGGTTAAGAGTGGCTCCCAACATCTCTTGGTAAAAATATAGAATTTAAAAAAAGAAAATATTAAATTTAGAACTAATTATTTTGTGTTTTCTTTCTCATTTTTTATTTCTTTATATATGTAATTTTGATACTTTATAGAGCAATTAAGATGTGTATAGAGATGTAATTAAATTTGAATTTGTGTATTTAATATACGGAACGTGACTATTAATACATGGTGTAGCTCTTTATGTATATGAAAATCCAGAAGGTGACTCTCGTTGACCTCATGTAGGCCCATACTTGGTATATACATATAATAATAACATCATTAGATACTATTTACGGCAAAATACATATGTATTTTAGATTCATGTCTTTTATTGGGATTTGTTATTTTGATTTGTTATTTTATATCTATTTTATCCCATTCTTTTAGATATAGTGTTTCATTTCTTAAGTTAATCTATTATATATATATATATTTAAGAAATTTCCACATATTCCTTATAATTCTAATTATTGAAAAAAATTATATTAACCAAACTATATACAGAGGGATCCACAAATATGTACTCACTGTTTGATAACACTGAAAAACAAATTTTAAAAAGTGGCGCATATCTTGGTACACAATACTTGTTCTAAGACAAGTGAAACGTGCTGATTCAAAATATGCAAACCATTTGTCTCTATCACCCACCGTTTTTTAGATATACTCCATCAACCATTTATATTTCACTAGAACAATTATTGTTACATGGAGTACTAATGAACATGGCATTAGCTAAGAAATTAGTGAGATTGAATCACATGATACATATACAATATAGTAATATCTAGTTCAAGATATAATTTACACATAAAATCCACACACACTGAAAATACTTCCTTAATCTAAGGTGTGTTTGGTTTGAATTTCTTGGATGTAGACTTGCGTTTGTGTTGAGCATTTAGCATGTCATTCTGAAGTGTCCAGCAGTAGTCAGCCAACATTGCTGCACTCCATCGACCTGATACCGTGACTCCATTACCGAGATGTCCTGGTGAAAACGTTCACCATGTTCGTCACTGACTGAACCTAGGTTTTCGGGGAAGAAGTCAAGATGTGAGTCGAGGAGATGAATTTTGAGGGACATGTTGACACCCAGCTGTTTGTATGCACTGATACACTTCTTCACAACATTCACATAATCAGCAGATTTATAATTTCCAAGGAAATTGGCTACAACTGATTTGAATGCCACCCATGCATTTTTTTCAGTATCATTCAGTAAGTCTTGGAAGTGGGTGTCAGCAATTACCTTCCTTACTTGTGGACCTATGAACACACCTTCTTTCACTTTCGCGTAACTCAATTCTGGAAACTTATTGCACAGGTACCGAAAAGCATCTGAGTCGTTGTCTAGTGCCTTCACAAAATTCTTCATGAGCCCCAGCTTGATGTGAAGTGGTGGCATGATAACTTTGTCACGGTCAATCAACGGCACACGAAGAACATTTTTATTTCCTGGCTGCATTGGGGTTCTGATTGGCCAATTTTTCTTTATGTAGTGGTGCTTTCTATCTCTACTGTCCCACTCGCAGATAAAACAGCAGTACTTAGTGTACCCTGTCTGCATTCCCATGAGAATTGTGATAACTTTTAAATCACCACAGATACACCATTTATACTCGTGATAGCGTATTTTTTCAAGAAGCAGCGACATAGTTTCATATGTCTCTTTCAGGTGGGTAGAATATCCAACCGGTACTGATGCATATTGGTTTCCATTGTGTAATAATACTGCTTTCAAACTTGTTTTCGATGAGTCGATGAACAATCGCCATGCTGTAATGTTGTGTTCCACCCCGAGGCTTGACATGAGACTTTGAACGTCCATACAGTAGCAAATAGTGTCACTCATTGCAAAGAATTTCACAAGTTCCTTGTGTCTGTGGCGAAAATGTGAAGTTGTTGTACCCGGTGCAAGCAAATTAAATTCTTTAAGGCGTGAACCGAGCAGTTCAGCTTGACCTTTGTTAGTGCTAGGTCCCGTACGAGGTCACAGAGATCAGCATTGTCAATTAAATGAATATCTTCTCTAGATTGGTAGTCAGGGTCTGATACGTTGCTGGAAGATGAAAGAGGACTTTCTTGAGTTTCTTCATCAACTGTATATTCTGTAGGTGCTATTGGTATTGGACAAGCGACGGGATCATGTGGAATTGGTTTAGAAACTGAAGGAACGTCTGGATACTTTATAGATGCACGAGTTTTGTAGTAAAATCCGGTGACGTTCGACAAACAGAAGTCTGTGGTGTGGTTGCTTGACTCACGCCATATCATAGGAACTCTGAATGCCAGATGGTTGTTGTTCTTCGCCTTCCTTATCCAACCGCGCAAGTTGCATGCACATGTCAAACAGATGAACTGTGGTGCCCACGATTTACCAGTATCCACCTTTGAATCGAAGTATAGTTCATATGCTTTCTTCAGAAACGGTGTAAAAGTCTTCCGATGGGATTTGTCTGTCAGATAGCCGCACACATAGCAAAATAGATCTGGTGAATTTATGCAACCTCTACACGCCATAATATCGCCTTAAACTGTCTCTCCCGTGTGTCTCCCCCCAAAGTCCAAAGTCAACACTCGGACAACAATTTAGCCTCGCACCCATGTCCCATTCGAATCCCACCTATTAAGCCACAACAACCTTAAATATAACTATTTTCACAGACGACAAAAATATTCTGTGGCATTGCTTGAAAAATTACAATTTTTACTTGGGGGTAAAAAAAATTGATGAACGGTGTTCCATGAAAATTAATTTTTGTCGATATCTTCAAAACCTGAGGTGATAGAGCAAAACGGTTTTCAGATTTGAAATCACCATAAAAAACAACATTAGAAACAGTTAACACCATGCCAGATATTTATAGCTTGTTTATCAGTGTAATCAATATCTCGGGAACAAAATTGCATAGATGCACAATTCTTGTGCCATATTGTATTTCAATAATTGCTCAACTAATGGCAATGGTCACAGAGTCATTTTAGGTGTTCAAAGTGACCACCATCAACGGAAGTACAGCGTCGATGGCACTCAACTGCTGAGCGAACTATGGATGTCAGGTGTTCGGTGTGATGGCTGCGCACGATGCTTTTATAGATTCTCGTAGCGCTTCCAGTGTAGCTGGCTTTTGCCCATAAACTTCATTCTTCAAGGTCCCCCACAGGTAAAAGTCAAGGGTAGAGACCGTGGTGGGTACTCAATGGCACTTCTGCGACCTAACCACCGTCCAGATACAGTGACATCCAAGGCCTGACATCGCGATGGTAGTGAGGTGGAGCACCATCTTGTCGTAGGTAAAATATCTCATTGCCTAACATCTCTCGATTGCCAGGGAAAATCGATGTTTGCAGCATAAGGAGATATGTCTCATCAGTTACAGTAGCTTCAAAAAAGAAAGAGCTGATCAATCCGCAAGATGATAGACCACACCACACATTAACACCTGGTAGATTCACTTTCCTGTCTACGGGAACGTGTGGATTGACATGAGCCCAGGTCACACAATTGTGATGGTTTACAGTACCATTGAGTTTGAACTACGCCTCGTCATACCAGATAAATTTCCCAACAAAATTCTCATCATTGATCTATTTTCTTGGAAGGATAGAAGACTAATAAAGGAGATGAATTGTAGGCAGGAAGTGGCTGTAAAATTCGGAAATGATGAACATGAAGAGATGGGTATTGGAAGAGAAGTTAGACAAGGGTTTTGTCTTTCACCAGTGCTTTTTAATGTATATGCAGAGCAACTCACTGTGGAACCTTTAGATGAAGCAAGAGGTGTTGTAATAGGAGGAGAAAGATTGAAAGCCATTAAGTATGCAGATGATCAAGCAGTGTTGGCAGAATCAGAAGAAGAGCTACAAAAAATGATGGACAGTATTATAAAGAGGTGGGAGCCGTTCCTGCATGGCTGAGCGGTCTAGACGGCGGTCTGCCGTGTGGCTGTTGTGTTGGAACCTGGGTTCGAATCCCGGCGTGGGCATGGCTGTTTCTTTCTTCTTCTGTGTTTCGCCCGTTTCTCACCTGGGACTTACTATCTCAGGGTTATTTCTGGACGAGCTGTGAAATCTCGTCCCCCTTCTTGAATTTCCTAGCCTCACCCTGACGTTGTCAGGTAGGGCTAGCCCGTGGTCCATAGTTGGCCAAAGTCGATGTAAGGAAGGAAAGAGTTGGGATAGACTTTGGAATGAACTTAAATGTGGGAAAAACCAAGGTGATGAGAATAAGCAGGCAAGAAGGTACTGTTAATATATCCTTAGAAGGAAAGATTATACAGCAAATAAAGGCTTTTAAATATTTGGGAAATCTGGTGAAATGAGATGGAAGTTGTACTGAAGAAATAAGAAGTAGAATAGCAATAGGTAAAGAAGCATTTGAAAAGGTAAAAGCATTGTTAACAGCACAAAGTATTTCAATATAATTAAGGAAAAAGTTTGCTAAATGTTTTGTTTGGAGTGTGGTGTTATATGGTAGTGAATCAAGGACTATTAAAAAGAAGGAAGAGAGATTTCTAGAAAGTTTTGAACTGTGGCTTTGGCGAAGAATGTTAAAAGTGAACTGGTCGGATAGAGTAAAGAACGAGGACGTTTTAACAAGAATAGGTGAGAAAAGGAAATTGTTAGAAACCACACGCATAAGAAAAGCATCTTGGTTAGGACATTGGCTATGAAGAAATTGTCTACAACAAAGAATAATAGATGGAAAAGTAGAAGGAAAGAGAGGAAGAGGAAGAAGAAGGATTGGAATGCTGGATGATGTTAAAAGCGGAAGAAAATATGAACAACTGAAGGAAGATGTTTCCAATTGAAACCTGTCGTAAAGACCATTACCTCAGAGAGATATTATAATGCAAAAAGACCAATAATTTTTCAGTTCCTTTTTTTTTAATTTTTAACTTTTAAAAAAACTGGCGATTCCTCAATAACTGAGATTATTTTTCATTAAACTTTTTTTATTAATTATCACAGTCAGTTGCCAAAAATGTCTATAAGATTATGATGAAACTTCTCTAATAGTGATCAAATATTATAAATACATGGTGTTCAAAAGTGTCTTAAATCTTAATTTTTCTTCTTTTTTTGGATAATTTTTGCTTTTAAGAGATGGTAATAAATTTTATTACTGAATATTTGAACTTCATTATTATATATATTTTGCATATTTTTTTGCAAATTAACCAAATATTTTTTTTCTGATTTTTATTTTGATGAATTATATACATCGTTATACACTATGCGGCCACTTTATTAGGTATACCCCTGCTGTGCACATGAATGACTGGACCCTTCGTGTCTCACAACAACTCTTCAAGCCGGTGGGGTCAGCGTCTGGTGTGGGGATGTTTTCCTGGCACACGTTGGGGCCATTGATACCTCTGGAGGCATTTCAGGATGCTAAAGCGTTCCTAAACGTCATAGCTGACCAAATACAACCATATATGTTAACAGTTTATCCTCATGCAGATGGCTATTTTCAGCCCGATAATGCGTCGGTGCACAAAGCCCACATCACTATGGGATAGTTTGAGGAACATGACGACTTTTCCTTGCTGCAGTGGCTAGCTAAGTCCCTGTATCTCAGCCCGATTGAAAATTTGTGGGATGAGCTGAAAAGGGCTGCTCGCTCCAGGCCTACACCTCCATCAAATCTTCAGGAACTGCATGACAAACTCATGTCTACATGGTACACAATACCTCAACAACGTTTTCAGCATCTTGTGGAACCCATGCTTTGACAAATTCAGGCTGTTTTGAGGGCTAAAGGAGGCCCAACACGCTACTAAGTAGGTGTACCTAATAAAGTGGCCAGACAATGTATATCTTTGCTGTGAGCTGGGTAGTCGAGTGGGTAAGGGCACTTGGCTGTTGGTTGGTGGTGGCTGGTACGATCCCGGCCATGGCGAAGATTTTCCACCCTCCATTCTCTTCCAAACGGGTCCTAGGATCTACCCAGCCCTCTGTACCGGGTTCTTTCCCAGTGGTTAAAGGCGGGCAGGTATTGGGAAAACTTAGTCCCTTGGTCACAGAATGCCGAGAGTCTTACCTCCTGTGACCCGAAAAGGCCACATAGACTTGTACAGGGAAACTTTAACTCTACATATCTATGCTTAAAGAAGATATATAAAAAAACAGAAGGTTTAATAGCAATATATATATATATATATATATATATATATTATCTCCCTTATATAGCTGAAGTGGCTTTGCATTTCTGATTTATTTGATGAAGATGAACTGAAGAACTGTCACAAATGAAATGGAATACATTGACAACTAAATATAATAATATGGAATTTTTAATATAAATAATTAGTGAATTGATTTACAAAATGATAAGTAGTTAATAATATTAGTTATTGCTAGGCTTACCATTCGTCCAGGATTAGCCCGGACACTCTGGGTTTTTTAGTGCTGTACGGGTTTGAGAATTTTATGACTGGCGAGGTTTTTTTTTTAATTTTAGACCTACTTGTTCAACATCGCAGTTTTTTAAACATTCTGTTAAGGCCGTGCTTCTCTCAGCCAACCTTGGAGCTAGCGCTAACGTTGATGGGAAGGCTTCCGGTTCCGACACAACTTTTCACTTAGTCATTTGGCAACACAACAGGGACAATATGTTGTTTTCGTGTGTGAAGTAACTAGTCTACATGTTTTTCATCATTTTATCTCTATTCGTTTTTTGTCTCGTTGTTTAGCAATGGGCAAAAGAAAGTGTGTGTTTAATGTTAATCTGCAACAGGAATACAAATTTTTGAAATTGTGGAATAACAGTAACAATCAACGTGTTCCACTTGTATTGGAGAATTTTCTGTTGCACATAAAGGAAAGGTAATATTGAAGACCACATGAAAACAGCTAAACATATGAGTGCTATTAATGCTACTGCTTCAGCAACCATAAAAGATTTTTTTAAAGTCAAAGATGGGAAACCGAAAAACAGTGATCTGGAGTGTGCTACTAAAAAGGCTACATTTTCATACCGCACTGCTAGACACGAACTTATTTTCAAAACATCAGACTGCACATCTAAACTGGTTAACAAGTTATATGACCCAAAATTTTCATCTGCTAGAAGTAGAACAAAAACCGAGGCAATTATTCTTAATGTTATTTCGCCATTTATATTTGATAATGTGTTGCATTCTTTGGAAAGCATTAATTATGTAACAGTAACGATGGATAGCTCAAACAGAAGTGAAGTAAAACTTGTTCCGATTGTTGTAAGATATTTCAGTCAGGAGGAGGGATTCAAGTTAAACTTTTAAATTTCAATGAAGTGTCAGGTGAAACTGCTCAAATTTTGACTCACTATCTTTTGCAGTGTGTGAAAAAATAGAAACTTGAAGAAAAGTTGGTTTGTTATACTGCTGATAACACTAACAGTAATTTTTTGTGGTGTGAAGAGAAAGGGGAATGAAAATGTGTTCAGAAAAGTTCAGTGATTTAGGTAGACCTATTTAGGAATTGGTTGTTCAGCCCGTAATAGTACACAATTCGGTACAAACAGCATGTGATTCTCTACCCTTGGACATAGAAGTTATTGCTATAAAAATTTTCACATATATACAGTAAAAGTAACGAACTAAAAGAATTCTGTGAATTTGTGGAAATAGATTACAAAAACTGTTATCTCATAGCAACACAAGGTTCCTTAATTTGTTACCTACAATAGAAAGAATTCTTTCCATTTTTGATGGCCAAAAATTGCACTTCTTATCTTGTGACAAATGCCCAAAATTATTATTTGATTTTTTTGAAAATCTAGAAAGTGAACTGTTTCTGAAATTTTTATATGGTACTCTAAAGTTATTTAATAATGTAGTTCTGAAATTGGAAGCTAATTCTATCACAGAACAGAAGCCTTTCAGAAATATTCTGAATTAATTTGTCAACTTCAGGAAAGAAAAACCCACAAATTTATACCATCTTCTGCCAAAGAATTGCTATTCACTCTAAAAGAAAATAATGATGTTCAGAAAAAATAATTCTTCTCAAGTGTAGACAATTTTTATAATTCTAGTATCCAATACTCAGAGCTGTGGAGAACCAGATTTGATAAAGTTACCAAGTTTCAGTGGATAAATTTACGAACTGAAATTGCCTGGTCTGATTAAAAAGAGAGTGCACAAGTTGTCAATGAAATTATAAAAGATTCCATAAATATTGATGACCTATTTGATGAACGTACATTGTTGAACCAGGTAATTCAAAACCAAAGGATAGGTTGTGGTTCAGGAAAAGTACCAGATACTATTGAAGAGAAGTGGAAAGCAATTTTTAAGGTGTTTTAAAAGACTGATATTTCATGTTGCAATATTTCTAAAATGGTTGAGTTTGTAATGTCTTTGCCTGGGACATCTGCTCCAGTTGAGAGTTTTTTTTCAATTACGGGGAACATTTGGTCTGCAGAAAGGGGTAGACTTTCAGTATCTATTGTTAAACATACGCGAAATGTTAAAATTAATTCAGAACTTTCTTGTTGTGAATTTTATGATGTAATTAAAACAAACAAACCATTTCTGAAAAAAAAAGTCATGTCTAGTGAAAAATGCAACTGAATAAATAAAGTTTAGTTTCAGTAAACTATTAAGACTTTTAAGTAATTTCAAAAATATGTCCTGGGTTGGACCCAAAAAAATATGGTAACTAATTATTGCACTCTTTCACGGGGGGATCCAGGGTTTTTTTAGAAGGGGGGGGGGGCTAACTTTTTCTGAAGGGCTGACTATACCTGTGTGTCTGAAACTCACACTAGTAGCCAGCTTTGTATTAGCAATTGAAATCGTCATTATGGCAATATTAATGTCTATCAGACTGCAGCCTTTGCATACCATATTTTATCTAGTCTATATTCACAGCTAAAGGGAGGGGCTAGAGCCCCCACTGGATCCGCCTATGCACTCTTTGCCAAAGACATTGCAGCACCGTTTGTGTGGAATGAAATTAACCATGTGTAATGTATATGTATAGATAATGCAATAATTATATATGGAAAGCGAAGATATTCAAATCATTCTCAGAAATTTTCATAAAATTTTTACTCAAAAAAATGAGCTTAGTAGAATTTCAAAAACACAAATTAGATTAATATATGAGAATAAATTGTCTATCAACTCTATGGCTATCTTTCTTCCGAGCTTTCATGATATATTAAATATAATCAATAGAGAAAAAGTACAATTTTCTGTTGGAAGCGACAATATCACGTTAAATGAAATAAAAAATTTTAAAGAAAATTTTTCTCTTCTAATTGTCGAACTATTTAAAAATATTTATAATACGTGTATTTATCCTAATCTTTGGAAAACAGGATATATCATTCCTGTTTTTAAGCATGGAAATGTTACTAATTTTGATGTTATTTTACTAGTTTTAGAGTTAGGAAAATGAATACTTTGAGAATGGTCCCTAATGAAAGTCAGCTCAGTTCATATTAAGAAGTGTAAGTAAATAAGGTAAAGGTTTATTACAAAAAGCAATCCGGATAACAAATGTCATGACTGAAAATAGGTATGATAATTAAAGAAAATGCTAAAAATGGCCAATACTGAGTTTTCTTTGATGAGGGACCATTTCCAAACTCTAAAACTACAACAAACTGTCGTAGAACATTTTCGACTCAAAAAGACCTTTGCGACTCGTATCTCTTCGCTTTGTCTCCCAGTGACTGGGTTATAGGCATTAAAAGCCAAATTATGTAAAATGATTCAGCAAGGATGTGTTGAGAATGTTTATTGTGGTGGGTGAGAGATTTGGTGAGGTTGGGGATGTGTGAAATTTCATTGAAGTATGTATGACTGTGTGGGTAGCGACTTTGATGTTTATAGAAAGGATTTGTCCCACATAGCTACAGACATTGTCTTACAATGTACGGGGTTTAATATAGTGAGTTGGAGAAATCATTCTCATGTGTGTTGTATGCAAGGTGTATGGTTTAGGATCTGAAGGAGGGATCATGTTTGCAAAGGGAATTGTTTAATAATGTGTTGTCCAAATGTTGGAATATGCAAAGTATTCCAAAACTGAATTCTCTGATAACCCTTTTTTTATATTGGTTTTATCAAGTACCTACATTTCATTTTCACTTTCTTACCTTTATTTCATCAACGCATCTTAAGTCTTTTGTATCAAATCAGTTGGCAAAAGAAAACAAAAAGCTACAAAAGCATTCAACAAAAATTGAAGCAAAAACTATCAATTTACTCACCCAATTATCTTAAACTAAAGATGAATAAGAACAGATACAACTTGGGAACAGAACATTAAGAATCCATAAACAGAAGCCATAGTTGTTTTTAGACTATGAAAGGGATTATGATGGTGGTCTAGTCATTCAATGAAAAAAGTGATGTGTCCTTTTTTAAAATGGGGTGATGGTGGTTTACAGACGTATTGATGAACTTTTAATCAAATAAAAATAAAACGGATGCAAAATCCTACATTTCTTCCATTTTCAGAGGGAGGGTTCAAAAATCTAGCAATCCCCTCGTGGTACGTCAATGACAAAGAAATGACTGTTCTGTTGCTCTAAAAATGCAAATTAATTAAAACATTTTTTATTTTCATTACCATTTGCATGATTTTAATTTGAAACAATTAAATCAAGATTAGAATGAATAGTCTATATATAAGAGTAATGTATTATCTATAACTACATTATTTACTGTCGCCTATATTTTTTATACACTAATTGTTCAGATTTTAATAATAAATACCAACAAATAAACAATAAGCAAAACACTTCATATACAAAGCAATTTAATTTTTTATTTTCAAATAAATAACATATTTATATCTCTAGCAGTAATTGTCATATGTATTAGTATATTAATTTTGAAGTACACAAGAATTATTATATCACAACGTATTTGTCGTTAATACACAAAAATCCAAATTAACAGAAATAAAATAAACAGAATAAGTTTTCAATTCCATCACAACAATTGAAACAACCACATCAAAATATCATTAAAAACTAAGCTCTCGCTTCAAATAAAAACCTTCTCCAAATACTCTCAAGTATAATAAAAATCATTAGGATCTCAGTAGAATATTTATTTATAAACAGGGAGTTATTATCTCCCTAGTTTTCAATTTAAAACTTTGGCCTTTGGCAAATACTAATCTTTGAGTCCAAAATAATTATTTCTCTCTTTCTTAAAAAAAATTAAAAAATAATCTTTTTATACAGATAATTGTTTACTGTGGGTAATGTGAATAAAGTATATAAATAAACATTTTTTGCCACTTCTGATATCTCTTTGTTAATGTCAATGGTAGAGGTTAAGTAGAAAGCTAAGAGTGGGATTTTTGTTTATTCTAAAACTGATTTAGGTCCAGGAATGGTTTTAATGTGATCATAGTTTTCCTTATGACTTGTGGTCTTCAATAGTTTTAGCCTTCAAATGTCTAATGAAGGACTTTAAATTAACAATTCATTCATATTTCAGTAAAAAACTAAAAAAAAAATAAAAATAAAGCTTTTAATCAAAATTCCTAAAATTTTTGGTATAAAAAAGTACTGACCCTAAAAATGAAAACTTATTTCACTGTCCACACATTAAAGGTCTGTTACATCAGAAGAATGTTTTTTTTAGAAATTCAACACAATGGTTTCAATGTCTCAAATAGAAAGTTTCATTAAAATCACAAACAGTGAAACAAAAGTTATTAAAATTCAACAATTGAACATTCTATCATCTGACAATAAATAATGTTAAATCACTTCTTTACTATGAAAGAACAATTCCTTTCAAGGATTTATGTAACTGAAATCTTTAGAAGGTTTTTCTTTTTAGAATTTCAGGGATTATTTACATCCAAGAGCCTCAAAAACATCTTCCAGTGAAAAATGCAAATCTACATCAAAGATGTCAGAAGCAGTTTTAGGCAAATATTTCATCAATGTTACTTTTCCATTATATAAAAATGAATATTAGCAATGTATGTTTTCTCAATTATATCACACTACAAAGACATTAAAATTACACAGACCTACAAAATTCAATTCATTAAAAATTGTCAATAATATTGTGACTGATTTTTTGTTTTGTGGTTTGCTGATTTCAAAAAGGACAGATGTTTCTAAAATGTATGTAGTGATATGGGAAAAATTGCCTTTTTATCAGTATTTTACTTGAAATATGTATATTTAAAAAGGTAAAAATTAATGGTAATTACAAAATTATAGATGAAAAAAGTATTCTGAACACTTATTTGAATTTATAAGACTTTGTAATGCCGTTTCAAAGCTGCTTTTGGTACTTTTTCCTTTAGAAGCAGCAGGCGGTTGTTCCCTGTCCAGCATTCAACAATAGTCCACCAATCATGTTGTCATTCCATCTACTATGATGGATTTTTTCCCCTTGTTCTTTACTTACGATTTTCGAGAAAGAAGTCCAAAGGGGAATTTAGAAAGTGAATTTTCAAGCTCATGGAACAGCCTAATAATTTCAAGTTTACCAGCATGTTTTCTACAATATATTGGGTTGGTACAAATGAAATGTCCAGAAAATGAGCATTATATGGTGATAATTGTACGACATCTTATCTAGTCAAAATAATCTCCCTCTGAATCAACACGTTATTGCCAGCTGCCTTGTAAGGCCATGATCCCGGAATGAAAAAAGTCATGTGGTTGGGACCCCAAGAAGTCATGAACTACACGATGAGCCTCGGTGTCCTCCTTAAATCAGACAGGAAAAGATCCAGGAACCAAACATATGATAATCTGTAGGAGACAAGTCTGGTGAACTGCCAGGCAGTGCTTTTCAGCTCAACTCACTTAGTGTCAGCATCGTTCTTTCTGCGACATCAAAGCAGGCATTGTCCTGCAACAAAAGAGTATCCATGTCTGTTGACCGGTTGTGTGTCTGGCAATTTCCGATGCTTCTGCGCTAGTTCAACACAGTAATGTTTTGCAGTCATGGTTTGACGTCTTGGCAAGAAACTCAGATGAATTACCCAAGTGTCAAGTCGTGAGGCACACAAGTGTCTAGCTTTTTGACCTTACCAAATGCAGCCATATGCCGAACAACTATTGTGTGGTGAACAGCTACCTCTGCCGCTATCTCACGACATGTTTTCTGGGTGTCAGCTTCAATCACAATAAGCATAAGATCGTCAGAAACTGCAACAGCCCGGTGACATTGTGCTTCGTTTTGCAGATCCGTATCTCCGCTTCGAAACTTCTCAAACCATCGCCGAATGATCATACATTGGCTGTGTTCTCCCCAAATACTTTCTTAATGTTTCCATCCAGCAAATGGTCCATCCATGATCCTTGTACTGTAGTTTGATGAGAAATAAGAATAAATTCTCATAACATTCTTTTAGGTACACAGAATGTCCTACTGGTACTGAGGCATATGTGGTATATAATGAAGAAAAACAGATTTAGACTTCTGTTAGACAAGTCAATAAAAAGTGTACGGATCGTAATAAACCTCTCCATCAGTCCTCTGACTTTTCTGCAGTAAATGAGATTCAAATATTAATTAGAATAAGACAAGAGTATTTATTCTTTGACTTTCATTTTTATTTATTATTTTACTTTTTTTATTATCTATTTATTTGCTTTGTTTATTTTTTAACAATTGTATTAATAAATTGATATATAAAACTACAACACACTTAAAATAATTATAAAAACTTAAAAAATTTTAAAAAATCGTGACATGTTTCGATTAGCTTCCGCTAATCATCTTCAGA
>JAFIDM010008419.1:3105699-3115973 GCA_023159025.1 Thereuonema tuberculata | reverse complement strand
AATTTCCCATATCTCAAACACTACTGCATATAAAAAATCTAAAATTTGTAAAGCATAAGTGAAGGCTTTGTAGCTTCATTTTTTTTCAAATCATTTTATTTTTAAATTATTAGTTTTAATAATAACGTCCAAACTTACTGTAAACAAAAATACAATTATCATTTTGCAGAACATCAATTGATATTTTTTTTATTCAAAATTAAAATAAAATAAAGAAACTAATTACATTTACGATTTCTGGTATATTTTTCTAATAATTGTCCCATCAACAGCTAGCACAAAAACACACTTATTAAGAACCCAGTCCCTTACTACAAAGTGTTAGGATCACCCACACCTCAGCTGTACTGGGACCTCCCCATAGACAAAACCATACATCACAACAGATCTGACATTACACTTGCTGATAAGGCAAACAAACATATCTATCTGATTAACATTGCAGTGCTTGTCAGCAAGAACATGCAGAAAACTCACGCAGAGATCAGCAATACACCAACTTAGCACACGAGCTCCAGAAGCAGTGGAGGCAGGACTGATTATGTGTTGTACCCATCGTCCTGTCCACCACTGGAGCCTCACACATTGCACCACAGTCTCAGCACACTAGGACTTCACAAAAAGCACCTTTACACAACTCCAGAAGGCTGTGATACTCAACACAACACAGATAGTTCGGAAATTCACTAACACATCCCTAACCTCCTTGCACACTTTTCTAAACTTAGCAACTTTTGCTTTGGTCCTTAACCTGCCATGCTGTCTTAGCTGGAAAACCCAAGAATAGGAACAGAATAAAAATTTATTGGCTGTAAGTTTTTTAAAAGAAATATACAGTATATGCTCCAATAAACACCGAGGCTCTTATTGTCGCAGGTCTCTAATAAGCCCCGGGCTAAAGAGGGAACACGACCAAATAGTACCCAGTCTCTAACAGTAACCGGGTACTGTTAGAGACGGGTCTTTGATATTTGCGTATCGGTACTAGTGTAAGCGTCCGTATCTTTATAGTTGTGTGTAATACCTTACGGTACATTGTCTTACAAAATGCCACCGAAACAGCTATTTAACATTGCCTTTAAGATTCGCGCAGTAGAATACGCAAAAAAAACTTCCGGTGAGGCGGCCGCCCGTCATTGTGGATTCGGACGACGAATAGCAGCTAAAGGTACAGAAAGACATTGCCATTTATCTTTAACAGTCTTATGTACCATTTGAATTTCAAATAAAGCAGCTGTTTGTAATATTAGCCGGTATTTATATGTAAAAATATTGCGTTCTGAAAGTTTTTGTTAATAATGGCCGGCCTCAGCCGGTCTCTATTAAGCGTCGGAAGCCGAGGCTAGTTTTGCAAATAAACGCCGAAGGCCTCTATTGGAGCATATAAGGTACTGAAATTTAGAGATGTTACACGCAGTTACGTTAAGGGTGATCCCATCATGGTATCCTCACAGGTGAAGAATTGATAACATAGATATACATGGATCTTTACGGAAGTCATGGCAACTATTTTTTATCTGCCAAACATGCAGCAACACTGCAATTCTAGAAGATACGTTTTATTGTAAATGCAGGTAATATTTGAAGTACGTTCCTGTAATACGAAATTACAAAATGTACAAAATCTAATTTAACCTAACACCTTAGTATTACTTCCTCCTACAGAAGCTGTTATTATAAAGATAATTAAAAATATAAAAAATAAACACTCAAAGGGCTTCGACAATATTTCCTTAAAATAAAATAAAAATCATTCCTTAAAGGTTTTCATAACTCCTACTCATAATTAAAAATAAAAATGATCAATTTTGTTAATAAAAAACCCTACAATGAAAACTATCTATTTCTATGAATAGATAAAAAAATTACATTTAAACTCAGAATGTATTTTCCTCCTCTGATCTCAAGCTGAAAGCTTTTTAGTTAGTATTTTTATTACAGACAAATGATCGAAAATGATAATCTAAAATATCTTTGTTTGAAAAGCTTTTTTCACAAAATTTACATGGGAATGGTTTCTCACCAGTATGGGAATTAACGCGTCGATTTAAATTACCTTTTTATAAAAAATCTTTTTCAGAAATTTTGCCTTTGAATGGTTTATTAGTTGTAAGTTGTCTAACATGACTATTTACTTCAGCACTTCTTAAAATCATTTTTTTCGAAGACTCACAGAAAGGGGACTTTTTCTGTTTTTCTGATTCCATATTAATAGTTTTTCTGTCAATGATGCAAAAGAATTATAATTCTACCCATAAAAGGCAATCTGTATAAATATTATTCTAAAAGAATCTTGAATTGCCATTTAGATTATAGGATTAGTTAAAAAAAGTTATTAAAAATAAAATGTGATAGGAAATGATAGTTTACATTGAATGATATTACAAAAACTCTAACCTTTGTTTTACAGAACAATGGAATAGTGAGAGATTTACTGTTGCCTAAAACGCTTTTCTGATAAATGAATTCGGAAAATAGAGGTTTTCACATTAACATTTATATTTTTACAAATTAGTTCCTGAAGTTTCTATTAATATATTAGAAAACACCAAGATTTCCAAAATTCTTATGAGGATTCACATTTAACTTGTTTCTGAACAGAGTATTTTTGCTTTCTTTACATTCTTTAGATTTTGTAGAGAAATTGAAAATAAGGAGGCGGCTATTAATTACGTGAGCTCAAAATGGGGGGAGGGGTTCAGCAAAATCTCTCCAAATCTCATTTAAGAGGAGGGGGGGGGGAGGAAGGTCAATGAAAATCTCATGTCAACTTTTTAATTCTGAGAATATACATATTATAATGAATTTTTTGACTTTTTAAAATCTCACGTGAGGGGGGGGGGGGGCAATTTTTTTTAAAAAAACACCATGTAATTAATGGAAGCCCCATAAAACGCACTTGTAAACAGGATAAAAAGGAATAAAAAAGAGGGTACTTAACCGACAGTTTCGGAATACTGAAGGCCCATCAATAGGGACAGCACCAACATATAGGACATCACAAAACACTTAGGACGACACAAGGTGGAGATACATAGTGGGAGTGAGGGAAGTAAAGGGGTTAGGAAGGTGTAGCTATGGTGACGGACGTTTCACCAGCAGGTGATAGGGTTGTATGCCTTAAGCTGGGTTATGTAGAAAATAGCAGTGTGCGGTCATATACTGTCTAGTGAGCATTCTCCTAAAACAGCCGACTTCTCCTAGTTTTGATAGGTACTTTGACAGCACACCTGTATGTTAACATCATTTTGCAGCCAATTGTACTGCCTATGCTGTCACATTTTCCATAGGTTATTTACCAACATGATAATGCTAGACATCAAGAATTTCTCAAGAATTCCAGCATGGAGTTTATAATTTCCCAGACCTCTCTCCAACTGAACATATCTAGAAAAGTTAGTAGTTAATCATAACCATGTGCAATTGTCTGAGCGCACACCCAGTAATGCCTTTAAAAGCATTGAAGGACAAGAATATGATATGCTGCACCATTTGTACATGTATTTAAAAGGTGCTGTATTTGTATATGTGACTGCAAATATAGTAAGTTCTTGAAATATTAGCTATTTCTACTGTATAGTAAAAGAGTAAAGAAAAAATGCAAAGAGGAAAAATCTGAGGCAGAGAAAGAGAAAAACAAACAAACAAACAAACAAGATGGTAAATGAAAAAAGAAAATACTTAAAACTCACTGCATATACATTTTATTAATGGCTCCAAATCTAACCACAGAGAATAATGCATTTTATAATAGATACATACAAAGTTTCAGTATGATCTGTTTTCATAGATGTGGAAACAAATAAATAAGAAATTAATATTTTGACTGAGAATATCATATGGTTCAAATTCCTCTCGTTATATGATTTATATATATTTATATTCTACTGTATAAATTATTGGAAAAAAAATACATATTAAGTACTGTTTTTATGTCATATTTCTTTACAAAGGCATAGATTAGTTTCTTAGTTAACTGTCAGTTAGTTGTGGGTTAACAAAAAAAAAAAAAAACTGAGTTCATGGGCATGTATGGGATTTTTATTACAAAGCGGGTGTAGTTAGAAAACAGACCTCCCACATCCAAAGAAACAAGACTTCGGTCTGAAAGTTATGAGAAGGTCAAGGTGTTGTCAACTGGCCATCCAACCAAAGAAATAAACGAAAGAAATAGGTCTACTATAGATTTCAAGATATCAGTGGAGGGTCAGGCCGTCTCCTTTCATACACCTCTGACTGTGTTCCATTGAGTCTCCCACGTCATTCTATATTTATTAAACAAACTCTTGTTAAAGAGAAGTAAAAAAATAACTTAAAATGAAATTACTTTCTAATCCATTAAGAAAAAGTTAAACAAAGACATTTCTCTTAAAAAACATTTTCTACCATTTTAATAGACTAGTACAGGTGTGTTTATTTTCACACTATAAACCTAACCAAGCCACAAGTACGAGATATTTGCTCGTCTTAATGTTTGATCTCCAAATGTTGTAGAAGGGATGGATGGATTAAGACATTGAATATATTATCTCATTGTTTATCATACGAATTTTAGAATAATTTTATTTTTACATTCTTTTATTTATAACACACTTTATGAATAATATCATTCATTTCTTGTAATTCTAACATAAAAAATTGACAGAGAAAAATTGAAATGATCAAAATAGATAAGAT
Source organism: Thereuonema tuberculata (assembly GCA_023159025.1). Taxonomy (NCBI): domain Eukaryota; kingdom Metazoa; phylum Arthropoda; class Chilopoda; order Scutigeromorpha; family Scutigeridae; genus Thereuonema; species Thereuonema tuberculata. The sequence continues at coordinate 3,111,296 of JAFIDM010008419.1, read as the reverse complement.
CTCATTTGAATGTCTCTAAAGTGTTGTAAATTTTGTGATATTTGTTGTTTTAAAATGCGTCAATACCTTGTATATTGTTTTTCTGAAATGGAGTATTTATGTCATTATTTATTTATGTTTTTTTTTTGTAAAGAATTATAACATAAGAAATTCATGAAGTTTGTTATCAAGCTGTTATAAACGAAAGATTTATTAAAAAAAATATTAGAAAAAGTAAAAAAATATACTAAAGATTTAATGAGTGGTTTACTTTCACATAAGTTATTCATAAAAGCAATTGTAAAATAGTAGATATTCAATAAAATATATACTAACTTGCAAGTGATTGAAAAATACTTATAGTTATAGAATTACATAGAATTAATAATAATAATAATAATAATAATAATCCTTCTCTCCCAAACAGACTACCTCCACCCACCCAATACAGAATCACATACAATATTGTGATACGACTTAAATTACACGAGGGCACATACAGGTGCTGATGTTCCCGTCGTATTGCGGTGGAAGGGAAAATTATTGGCCATCCGCTACTTCTCTAAATTATCCATGTTTCTCTATTTCACTGTGTTGGACGATTAGCATTGGTGTGCATGTTTTTGTCAGTGTGTTTTTTAATGTTACTCAATGCATATTTGGAAAGGCATGAAAAACCTCCATTGATGTAAAGTTATTTGAAATTAAATTTAGCAATCTTAATTGCTTTAAATTTACTTTAATTTATAATGGAAATAACCTTGGAGTCACAGTATCACCCAACATTAATGTTTCGTATAAATGGTCTTGACTTCGAAAACCGATGTTTTTCTTACTTGATGATACGATTATTTCCGGAAAACGGAAACAAATTTGAGGATTAAACGAATATCCGATTTGAATCACCATTGAGATAGTGTTTACGCTATTGATTTATTTTTATCTTTTATTTGATTGAATGCATTAAAATCTGGGAAATCTGGAGGTTTAAGATGGATTCCAGAAGATTTCCAAGACCGGAAGAAGGATTTCAGGTTTTCCAGTTAACGCTCTGTAGACAAGTCTCAAATATTCAGCAGCGGAGGTTATCGTGTCTGATTCGCCAACTAATATGTATTTATCTGTTGAAGGTTCACTCAATTCTGAATACAGTTGTGTCCTATTACATTAAGTACAGCGTCACGGTGCAACTCCGTTATTGAAATTTCTCCCTTTAAGGCAGCTCAACAGCAAACTTAACCGTCCATTCGTATTGTGTGAGATTCAAATCTGTTTCCAGGACATTGTTGCTTAAGATTTTTATTCAACTTCGTTCAAAGACAGTTTTTATGATTGGAATGTTGATTAACGTCCCATTTTCACTCAAAAAAGACCAATCCAACAGTTCGCAAAAACAGAAAATTACAAACTAAAAAAGTTCGTGTTTCTGCCTTCACTTTTAAAAGTAACATATTTTTCGTAGCGTTAAACTTATTGAAGAAATGAAAGAATATGAAATGTCAGCCACTCGTAGCCGAAAGAATAAAAAACCCACTGCTTGTGAGTACTGTGGGAAACAATTTCCAGACTCTACGAAATTATTAGTTCATGTAAGGTCACATACTGGTGAAAAACCCTTTAAATGTGAAATTTGTAGCAAACGATATTCAATTGCATGTCATTTTAGGAGTCACATGAGGTCCCATACAGGCGAAAGGCCTTATAAATGTGAATTTTGTGATAAAGGCTTCTCAACATCCAGTGATTTAACTGTTCACGTTAGATCACATACTGGTGAGAAACCATTTACGTGTGATGTTTGTAATAAAGGCTTTTCCCAATGGGGTAATCTTACTCGCCACGTAAGATTACATACTGGAGAAAAGCCTTTTAAATGTAAAATTTGTGAGAAAGGTTTTGTAGAATCTTATTCGCTATCTATTCACATTCGACAACATACAGGCGAAAGGCCGTATCAGTGTGAATTTTGTAGTAAAAGTTTTACAGGATCTAGTGAATTAACATGTCACAGAAGAATACATACAGGTGAGAGACAATTTCAGTGTGAAATTTGTAAAAAAACCTTCACAGCATCTAATCATTTAACTCGCCATATTAGATCCCATACAGGTGAGAAACCATTTAAATGTGATTTTTGTGAAAAAAGCTATACGACGCTAAGTAGTTTAATGATCCACATTAGATCTCATACAGGTGAGAAACCATTTAAATGTGATTTTTGTGAAAAAAGCTTCCCTGATAATAACCATTTATCCCGACATGTTCTGTCACATACATGCGAGAAACCATTTAAATGTGGATTTTGTATAAAAAGCTTTTCTTCATCGTCTGGACTAACTGCCCACCTTAGATTGCATACAGGGGAAAAACCCTTTCGATGTGACTTATGTGATAAAAGCTTTCCAACATCAAGCAGTTTAAATCGTCACAAACAAAATCGTCACAGACAATTACACACAAGTGAACAACTCTTTCAGTGTGACTTGTGTGGTAAAACCTTGGCTACATCAGACAGTTTAAATCGTCACAAGCAGTTGCACACAAGTCAACAACTCTTTCAGTGTGAACTTTGTGAAAAAAACTTTAACCAAATAGGCAATTTATATCGTCACATTAAATTGCATACAGGTGAAAAACCTTTCAAATGTGAATTTTGTGGAAGAATGTTTACAGAAAAGGGTAATTTAATTCGTCATATTAGAACACACACAGGCGAGAGACCATTTCAGTGTGAATTTTGTGAGAAAAGCTTTATTCAATCAACTGATCTAACTATCCATGTGCGATCACATACAGGTGAGAAACCATTTAAATGTGACCTCTGTGAAAAAAGTTTTACTTTATCACGTGGTTTAACTACACACATGCAATCACATGAAAAGATAAAGAAAGAAGTGGGATTCCATATTTAAAGAAAAGACATCAACAGTAAGAAACTAACTATGGATGAATTTTATTACAAAAATTGTTGACAAAAGATATTTAATTGCCATTGAAGTGTGTTGATGTTGTTTTGGAAATAAACTGCCAACATTTAACTAAGGCAGAAAAGAAAACAAAGATAAGATTTAAATAGTTTAATTAACTTATAGGATACTACCATAGAAAAAGAAAAAATGAAATTCCAATGATATGATTTAATATGGAGACATTAGTACAGAATGAACCCTCCTGTCTTTTATGTTTGAATTGTCGTCTTTTTCCTGGAAATGATGTTTGTAAATTAAAACTTTCAAATCCATTGTAATATTCTCTGCAAATTTCTACCAAGTGCTTTTCATCTCTTTTATTCTTGTAATTTCTCATTTTAATTGGGAATGAAATCTGATATTGTTTCGATATAATCAACGTAGAAAGTATTCTAAAAAAGAGAGGTCCATAAAAGCACATTTTTATATATTTATTACATAAAATTAAATGTTTGTGGATCAGGTAAAAAGAAAAAAAAAATGATATGTTGAAATCTGTTGAACACTTGAAATCTAAGGTATTAATGGCGTTAGTGAAAGATATATATTTTAGTGAATTGAGGTAAACTAGAAATTAACTAAAAACTATTGTAATTCTATGTTTAAATTTACAAAACAGAGCTCTTTAAATATTTAACAGAAAGTCTTCTGGAAAAGCTTAGATTTCTAACTGGAAATATGGTTGATTGCAATGAAGATTTCTGCATTAAAATTTATTTATTTATTTATTTATTTTTATTTGTTGTCATTTATTTTATTCCTTTGAACGTAGATATATTGTTTCTGTGCTTTGTAGTTGCACTGATTAGAAATGTTTAGATTACATCAGTGGTTCTTAACTTCCTCAGTTAATTGCACCCTAAACTCTCTCAAGCAATTTTTTTACTGCACCTGTTGGCCAAAATGAATGCCTCAATTAATAGTAATAAATACCAAATAAATAGTATAATAGGTAAATTAAAAATGTAAATAATATAAGTTTGGATGAGGGATTTTTCTATTTTAGGTGAAAATGTTCAATTTTTAATCTCAGTATCTTTAGCCTTAATCTGGACAAGTTTGAGAATTAAAAAAAAAAAAAAAAAAAAAATCTGTGCTGTTATTTTGTCAAAGTGAATGCTTTTGAGTCAATGATTTCAAGACAGTGTAAAGGTACTGATCTGATAAGAGCAAAGAACAGGAAGTGGAAGATATTAGAAGATAGTTTTGATTGTGTTGGAGCAGGGCAATGGGCAAAATTATAAGTGAGAGGGAGAAAGGAATTGGCAGGTTTGCTTAAAATCCAAAGAAAAGAGAGAATTGTAAGCAAGAAAAAAGTTTGAGATGAAAAAAATAAAGATATAACAAATTGAAAAAGTAATTCAATAGATAAATAAATTAAAATTGACTGTGACATGAAAATCAGCAGAATTAAAAAAATGATGAATAAATAGATTTGTATAAAGACACTTTGAAAATATAAAAGTGGTATACAAAGATATAAAATGATAATAATATTACATGTAGGCAGAATGACACGATATCTTTGAGATATAACAAAAAGTTCATATTTGTAGAGTTAGTCCTTCGTGTTCAGAATTGCAGATAAAGACAATTCCCCAGCCGTGCCAATTTCCTTTTTATCGGCTTTCAAACTACCACTTGGCCCCTATGCATGCGATTCAGAAATTTGCATCTGGATCTGTTTTCTGTTGAACATCACAAATACAAATCACCACAACCTGTTTTGTCGGATTTGTGGCCGTAATTGTTAAGAATGTCGCCTGCCTTTAAGTTTTGGACGTATGTGTGTAGAACAATAATATTACATATATGCAGAGTGGGCCAAAAGTAGCTATACAGTGCTTTATTTTTTTATTTTAGTGGGAGTGTTTAGTCTCTTAGGTGTTGAAAGTCCTCCCTCAAGGTTACTGCTTTCCTTGAACCTGCCTCTGATATTGTGACATACAAATTCCTGTTAGCATTATTCTCCGTAAACACTTGTAAGATGAACTCTTTCAATTCATCCACTGTGCAGGGCTTCTTCTGAAAAATCTTCTCCTTTACTTCGCCCACAAAAAAAGAAATCCATAGGTGATAGATCAGGTAACATTCTGGGCACTTAATGGTTCCATGCTGCTTGAACCTATGCTGTGGGAAGGTGTTGTCAAGATAATTCAGTACTGTCCAAGCAACATGAGGAGGTTCCCCATCTTGCTGAAAGAACAGTTCGATGAAGTCCGCTCTAGTTGCTAGTTATGGTACCACCATGCTGCGCAATGATTTTAGGTAACTGTTACCATCCACAGTTGTATAGAAAAAAAAAAAAAACCCGGGTCCCATTTCTAAACAGTCTTGGATATTAACATAAATCAGTTTTTATTTAGGCATTAACATCACAAGGACGTTCTCGATATGAATAGCTACTCAGATACACGTCACATGGACTTTCCCACAAGCTGTGGAGTCAACAATCGCAGCAATTCTTGGGTTACTTGGAATCTAAAAATATACTGACTCTTGACTCCTAATAAATTTAAATTGTCATATAAATAATATGTTAAAAATGTATTTTTTACGTGCGCAGAAATTATAGTTGATGAAAAAACTGCCGTCGCACAAGTTAAAAAAGAGGATTCTTTAAAAGGTTAAAAACATTTAAAAGATGTT
>JAFIDM010008419.1:3088595-3105299 GCA_023159025.1 Thereuonema tuberculata | reverse complement strand
AACATCTTTTAAATGTTTTTAACCTTTTAAAGAATCCTCTTTTTTAATATGTTAAACTTTTCTATTTCACAGATAGTAATTTCATTAATGTACTTTTCATTTCAGGTTATATTTTCAGAATATATTTTAATTTCAAAACATAAAATATTTTATGATATGTCTATTAATGAAAGCTGCACCCCTTGTAAAAATCCAGAATGGCAAAAAAAAAAAAAAAAAAAAAAGTGTCAACAAAGTCGGCTGTTTTTGAACACTTTACAATAACAACAGATGGGGAACATTCTATATATCAGTGTATTATAGAAGATGATGATTATGAAAAAGCATGTGATGTGTTTATTTTATTTTCTATATTGATATATAATGAAGGAGTTGGAAGTGGAGTTACCATAAATCAGGGAATGAGAGTTGCAGTTGAAGGTTTTATGTACTGACTCTACAGCCCTGCTTTCTCAGACTGTTCTAATAACGTCTCCATCTCATTCTCCTCTGTCACAGATGTCTGAGGATATAAGAAGTTTTAAGGCATTAATTACTGAACTCCTTGCATCAAATTTATCTTTTATACGATAAATTATCAGACATGTTTTGTAGAGAAGTCAAATGCCTTGCCGCACTATTCGCACCTTGTCATCGTTTTCAGTTTTCCAGTACTTTTTCAGAATTCACTTTGTTCTTCACTTAGATTTCCCACCATTGTTCTCAATATCTCTAAAATACAACAAAAATAATGAATAAATAAAGTACTATACCTACTTTTGGTGCACCCTGTATAATGATGAATGATTACAGGGTGGCCAAGAAGTTCCCGTATCCACTATTATGTTATTATTACATTAAGTTAAATAGTAGAAGTGTAAATATAGAGCTATATTGCTATCATTCACAGGACATGTAAGTAAGGCCTGAATATGAGTTGTGTCGTCCCATAATGGATTATGTCAGATATCTATTGTATCTAGAAAAGGGCTGTTGTTCTCTTTTTCAGTCTACCATCATCTTGGTGTTATTTGAGATGAATGCTCATTTTTTTTTTGTCAATTCAGTGCAGAGCTAAATAAATAAATAAAATATTAAATAAAGCAAAGTAATAATTTGATATTATTTAACTTATTATGAACTACTTCTTTTGGAACCATAAATTATTGGCTTAATTTTTATTTGATTTTTTTAAAATCAATTATAATAAACAAATAAATAATCAACGAGGTTTTTCATTTCATCTAATTCTTCTTAGCTTCTTGGTTTGTTTCTTAAACGCACTTGTCTGTCATTCTCTTCCAATGAGAAACGCACATCACATAATGTAATTTTGTGTTTATCTTTTTATCAGACATCGGAAGCGCAGTGGTGACTCAAAGAAACAAATACACAATCAAAAACTCGCCAATGAAAAATTTGTGAGAGAGGCCTGCACACTGCTGGCACATGAAGTTTCTCACAAATTTTTCATTGGTGAGTTTTTGATTGTGTATTTTTTCTTTGCGGCACCACTGTGCTTCCGATGTATTGTTCATACTAGCCTCAGTAGTGAGACCTTGTTATTTACAGTGACTTCTCCTGGCTGATGATCGCCAATGAGCATGAAACAGCTGTTCCAGGATGTCACTTGTAAATAATTTGGTCTCACCCATTGTTCTTTTTATCATAGTTTTGCTAAATGTTCCAGTGAATGTATAGTGTAGTGAAATGAACATTAATACTGTTTTACTTAACTACTTCCTGGGAAAAAATGCTGCAATTAAATATAGTTTGAGGTGATAAGAACTTGCTGTTTTTCAAAAAAAAAAAAAATTGTGTAATTTAAATATTGTTTCACAATTAAAAAACAAAAACATCATTGTAATGTGATATTTTACCCAAATGATTACTAAGATTCTTTTTTCCTGAATTTTATAGGATTCAATCATTTTTTTTCTTTAAGTTAGTACTTTTCTTTTAACACGTTCACTACTACTGACATATATATATATATATTTACACACCATGCAATGTCTTTAAATCAGGCTCATGACATGTATATGCATCACATGCACAACTTTAATTCAAGCGCCATTTGAAGGGCTGAGAACCATAGTGGGCCATGTGCCATTTTTTAAAAATGGAGAAAAATAAGACTAAAGTTTATTTAATCTCATAATTTATTCAATAATATTTGGCATAATGTGACATAGACATATCATAAGTAACATATTAATTAATCTCTAGAAAATGTAAATGAATGATTATCTGGCTTTACAGTGTATTAATTACAGTGTTTAATATTAACATTTTTCATATTGATGGATATGGCCCATTTTGGTTCTAAAGTAGTTACACAAAAATAGAAAATATTGGACTGGGCCATTTCCATTTTTCATTACAAAATACTTTTAATCATCATTATTTTCTTCTTCCACTTCTATTGTTAGATCTCTGTAAAATTCTTTCGCACATTTTTCACCCAATTTTCACAATTTCTACTTCTTTTCCTTGAATTTATACCTTTGTTTGCATCAACCTCGCTCAAAACGACTGTCATGTTTTCAACTAGTCACGTGACTGTGAGACCGTAGCGTCAATCGCTGTTTGGATCTGGACCATTGTGGCTCTGAGCAGAAGTGAAAATTCAATGTGATTGGATATTTTGAAGATCTTTAAATCATAAATGAAAAATCGTAGAGATGGACCACTTTAATATATGATGCACAGCTATAAAATATACCAATAAATGGCATTAACTGCTTTTTCCTTGTGGACGGAGATGGCCCACTATGGTCCTCAGCCCTTCATTTATCTGTCATTAGTATGTGTGTGTAGTATATATATATATATATATATATATATATACAGGGTGTTTATAAATGAATAACGGGGTTTTAACGCTTTGTAGTATTTATTTCGTGAAACGTAAACAGAAAGTTAATACATGTAATGAAAGAGCATCTCAAACAGTTTTGTTTGTTGGTACGGGCATGCGCTAAAGGACCTGTGCGCATGCGCTAGAAAGCGTCAGTAGCAAACATGGCGACTAGTGAACAGAACGCGTTTTGTGTTCTGCAGTTTGCAAAGACGAAATCTGTAGTTACTGTACAACGTGCGTTCCGGAATAAGTTCAGATGTGATCCCCCAAGTGATAATAACATCCGTAGATGGTATCACTAGTTTGAAAATACCGGCTGCCTTTGCAAAGGAAAGAGTACGGGACGACCAAGGGTTAGTGAAGAGAGTGTTGAGGTTTTCATGCGTAGCCCGACGAAATCAGTGCGGAAGGTTAGTTGTGAATTTGCACTTCCGGTGACAACTGTTTGGAAGGTTCTACGAAAACGCTTACAACTACGTCCTTATCGTTTACAATTATTACAGGCTCTAAAGCCAATAGACCATGGTTTATGTGCCACATTTGCACATGAAATGTTGTTGCACGACGATTTTCTGCATCATGTTGTTTTCAGTGATGAGTCGACATTTCACCTCAGTGGACATGCGAATACTCATAATGTGCGCATCTGGGGCTCAGAAAATCCTCAAATCCGAGATGGTACAATTGCAACGAGACTCCCCAAAATTGAATGTTTTTTGTGCCATATCACGGCGGAAGGTTTATGGGCCTTTTTTCTTTGGAGAAGCAACTGTAACTGGTACATCCTATCTTGATGCTCTACAACTGTGGATGTTTCCCCAATTGGTAGAAAACGAACCAAATAACTTCATTTGGCAGCAAGATGGTGCACCGCCTCACTGGCATAGCGACGTATGCGATTGGTTGAACGTCACTGTACCCGAACGCTGGGTTGGCCGCAAAGGGCCCACTGACAGAGCCTGTTTTCAATGGCCTCCACGCTCCCCCAATCTGACGCCATGTGATTTCTACCTGTGGAGTTTCATAAAGGATCGTGTGTATGTGCCTCCACTACCAGCTGACCTATCCGACCTAAGAAACAGGATTGCGACAGCTGTTGCAACAATAATCCCAGAAACACTAATCAACATTTGGGAAGAATTGAACTATCGACTTGATGTGTGCTGTGTAACAAAAGGTGCTCACATTAAACACTTGTAGGCTTCTAGGGAAAACTGTTTGGGTTGCTCTTTCATTTCATATATTAACTTTGATTGTAAGTTTCACGTAATAAATACTACAAAGCGTTAAAACCATTTATAAACACCCTATATATATATATATATATATATATATATATATATATATATATACTAAAACAATTTTATTGTTAGACTAATGACTTACATATATGTCATGTTAAAAAACAATGTAATTGAATTGTTATTAATATTTTATTAATGAGTTTATTAATTAAAAAGGGTTTCAATGGTATCCTTCAATGTAATTGCAATAGTTTGTAGCAAAAAACCTTAAAAAAGTGGCTTAGTAGCGAACGTATATATATAAAAAAAAATCTGTTTAAAATAGCTAATTGTTATATATTTTATTAAAAACTTAAATATAAAAACTTATCGTATTTATCTTCTTATCTTATTAACACTTTTATTGCTAGTTTTCTTTTATTACACAAGGCCACTCCTACTAGGTGACATGAAAGCACCTGTGTTGTAGGTGCTGGTAATGATTCTATAAATTTTATAAACATTTATATTTTATAATATCTACAACAGTTTTCACAACAAATTAAAATTAAATTGCAAGAAATACAGAAAGAATTATTACAAATTTTACAAATATGACTTTAAGAATTAATAAATTATATAACATAGTCATCAAGAGAAAACTAAGCATTTTTTTTTTTTTCATAAACATAGGCTCATATTTGTATTCAAATAAGGTATTTATGAAAATGGTTTTAATTTTTTTTTCATTAATTTTTTAATTAATCCATTTAATTTTACTAGTTATAATTTTTTTTATTTATAATATTTTTAATTCAGAAATTTTATCTATATTTGTCATATCAAAAGAGAATTGTTCAAAGATATTATTAATGATTTTATTTTTAATCCTTAATCCAAAATTATTTTTTGGGACATCATACTGCATTTTTTCATATAAGCTTGTTGATCTCGTTTTATTGATAGTATTTATATCATTTGTAAAACAAATCTTATAATAATATTTTATTATTAGATTATAAATTATTTTTTGTTGAGGTAATAGTATTTTGTTTTTTATAAGGATTTGATGTTTACGGTTTTCAGATTGGTTTTTGAAATTTATAAAGATTATATTTAGAATTTTATACAAAATTCTGTTAATATTTTTTACCTCTGATTTATTTAGATGAAACCAGCTAAACAAACCATAATCAATAAGTGAGTCAACATAAGATTTATATAATATAATTTTGGTTTTTGTAGGAAAAATATCTTTAATATGATAAAACATAAACAAAATGCTGTTTAATCTTTTTAATATATAAATATAGTGGTTGTGCCAGGAGAACTTGTTATTGATATATAAGCCCAGATATTTGTGATTACTAATTAAGTTTAAGCTTTGACAATTGCAGTGGTTAGTGTTTTTATGGTTCATGTGCAAACATTGGAAATTATGGATTTTTATTTGCGGTATTAAATCTATTTTTTTATTTTTCGTGTGAATTACCATAAGTTTTGTTTTGTCCTTGTTAATGTTCATTTTATAATCATGTGTCCATTTTATCAGATTTGTGAAGTCTGCTTGTATTTCTTTTATAGCTATGTCTAGATTAGAATTCATGTTAATTAAGATAAGGTCGTCAGCATAAGCATAGATATTCGAAGTTGTTTGACAATTGAAAACAGTATTTCGATACATTGTAAATAATACTGGTCCTAAATTAGAACCCTGAGGTATTCCTTTCTTCAAATTATAAGGTTTGCTGAGTTTATTTTCTATTTTTATTTTACATTTCCTATTGCTAAGATAATTTTTTAGTATAGAATATATATTTGCTCTTATTCCAATATCATGTATTTCTTGTATTAGTATTTAAGTAGTATTTTATGGTCTAGACTATCAAATGCTTTTTCTAAATCAACGAATATTATAAGTACATATTTACTTTTATTTAAATTTTTGTTTATTATCTCACTCAAGTTATTCAGTAAAATAGTTGCACTTTTATTTTTCTGATAAGCATACTGGTTTTGATGTATAATGTTATATTTTTCAATATAATTATTAATTGAGTTTGTTAAATATGTTTCAACTATTTTAGATAGATTCGATAGTATTGATATCGGTCTATAATTTACACTTAATACATGATTTCCATTTTTATATATTGGTATAAGTTTTGCTATTTTCCATTTTTCTGGATAGATTCCATTATTAATATTCTGCCAATTAATATTTTTAGTATTTGTGCAAAATAAGAATTAAATTTTTTTATGTCGGATACAGTTAAATTATCTTTAACTACAGAATTTTTATTTTTCATATTATTAATTATGCTTATAATTTCATTTATAGTTGGTGTTAGCAATATCATTGAGTGACAATTATTATTTTTTTCTTACATCTAATAGTGTTTGATTGCAATTACATATTTCTTTAGTTCCTAAATTTGCAAAGGTAATTCCCATGTCATTGATAGTATTTTCTATTCCTTTATTATGGATTAAATTACTCAAGCTATTATTTGCTTTTGTATTTTCATTTTTATTTATAATTTCTTGTATAATTTTCTAATAGTTTTTACCATTTTTTATATTTTCTTCCAATTTTTTCTTATAATATTCTTTTTTTAATTTTCTACTATAATTACAGAGCCAGTTTCTTTTTTTCTTGTATTCAGTAAGATAGAGATTATTTGTTTTGTTATTTTTATATCTTGCATATAATTTATTTTTTTGATCGATATGAAGGTATAGATCTTCTGTCATCCATTTCTTTTTTAAAGTTTTGTTATTTTTATTATGGTTTCTTGAATTATTTCCATTATACGTATTATATGGTTTTTTTTTACATTGATTTTTTATATTCATAAGAAGAGTAATAATTTTATTTGGATTATCAGTATTATTTACATTAATTTTATTTTCTAATGTTTGTACTTTCTCTATGAATTTGTTCTCATCTTTTATGAACTTAGATTTTATTTTATTCCTAATTTCTTTTTCAGTTTTATAATTTTTTTCAATTTCTTTTATTTGTAAAATAATAGTGTAATGGTCCGATATATCACTATGTATAATATTCCCTAAGATGTTTTCTTTCTGACTATTAACAAAGCAATGATCGATACAAGTTTGAGAATGTGAGATATTTGTCTTTGCATCTCTAGTGATTCCATAGATATAATTTTTTAAACCGATAGAATGATAAATTTCTAAGTACTTTTGTAATAGTGGATTATCTTTATTCTTTAGTATATCGATATTTATATCTTTAATAGAAATTAAAGTGGCTTTCTTTTTAATCTTTTTATTTATCTTATTCATAATATCATTTAGTTCAATTAGAAAATTATTTTTATTAGTATTTGGAGGTCTATATATGGACCTGCCATTTTTGTTGATCCTGTTCTGTTTTTCTCTTATTGTACAAATTATGTTTTCAAATGTAATAGATTAGATATTAATATATTCAAAATTATATGTATTCTTGATATAAATAATTAGTCCTCCTCCTTTCTTATCTTCTCGTAACTCATATCATCATCATCATCATCCATTACAGCTTCCAACCTCAGGCTGGGTCTGTCGGGAACATAAGCCTCTCCACCTATCTCTTATCTCTCACCATCTTTCCGCTGTTCCAGTCACCCTGTTCCAGTCCTCCCCCTCTTTTGGACACATTCCTCCACTCCTCTAATCCATTTATCTCTTGGTCTTCCCCTTGGTCTTTTCTTTTGTATCCTCATCTCATGCATCCTGCTGGGAATCCTCGTAACTCATATATTGTTTTAAAATTAGGAATATTATATTATATAAATTAGATTCTTCATTACTTATGTTAACTTCTGCAAGAATAATAACATCTATTATAGGTAGAAATTTGTCAATATGCATATGAAACTAATCGAAATTTTTTCGTAAACTACTAATATTTAGAAACACATTTATATAACAGTCATCTAATTTTGTCTCCTTTTCTTCCATCCATCTGTAACCAACACTCGTTTTTGGCTTTTAAATGTCAATCTTTTAATGCTTTCCCTAATTCATTTTGCAAGATCAATGCCATATTGAGAGAAAAATGAAGCCTGTGAACCAAGAAACTGCCTCGATGGCCACAACACTTCCTAGTTTACATAATTATGATTAACATCTGATTTGTTCCTTGGCTAACATCACACGAATAGCAACTGGACAGGGACAAGCTTTAGAATGTGAACCTGAAGATTTTCACTTGAACGCTGACTTCTTCGTACCAACCGTCAATTAAGTACAAAACAAAATTTGTAATCTTAACTTATAATAAAGAAAATTAAATGGAAATCTCATTAGATAAAGTTTAAATAATGACATAAGATCACAAAAAAAATAAAAGCTTACAGGAAATACAAATCTTGGAGAAAGTTTAAAGTTTTAGCTACAACATCAATGTATTTATAAAAATATTAAACAGAACAAAATGTAAACAGTATTGGACAAAACATTTCCACATCCCCACATGATAATAGGACGTGTCCCAACTTCAGAGAGTATCTGAATATAAACTGTACAGTAAATGGTATTAGGTTTTGAATCAATCAAAGCAATAATGGTCCTGAGCAGACAAGAAAAGGTATTTTTAATCGAATATTACAATCATTACGGACGGACCAGAGTTGTGTATGTGCAGGAGCTGTTTCAGAAACACGCCTCAGCTGATAGTGTGATTCTTGGCATCATCCAAAATTCAGCAGACAGGCAGTGTGCTGACCACAATGTAAAGGGACTGCTAAGAACCATAACAACAAACGAGAATCACGGCCGTCTCTTGGGACAGGTGCTTCGGTCGTTGCACTGTAGTCTGAACAAAACTATACTTGAAGCTTCAACCCATGAAGAAGATGGATTGTCAAAGCACTCAGCTGTAGGTCCTATCACATTCAGGTGGTCGCCATTCAATAGGAAAAGCCTTATTTTCTGTCAGTGTGGTTCTGAAGACGAGGCACATTTTCACTTATCGGGGTTCATTAACAGTGAGACGAACTGCTATATTGGCTTTCAGCGCCGGGATGTTGTTGAGATGCCTTTGCACAGTGAGCGAATTCCTTTCATCGCTGATCTGCAGATCTTCGTAATATAAGATTCAATGGCCAATATTTCCAACAGGATGGGATCAACTGTGGTGTGGAGGGAGTTTCTTCATGTATCGTCACAAGGTTCATAGAATTTCCATATCCTTCCCATTCCCCTGATTTCACACCCACCTGATACATCTTTTGGAATGTTGAAGCAATGGGTATTCCACACTAAGGGCTCTGGCGCACTGTCAATTCTCAGTTGTCAAACTGAGAAAAGGCAATAAAAGGGTAGAACCCTTTTTATGCCACAGGGTCTTCAATCAACTCCCAAATGGAAGACGGACCCATTCTCTGGGACTGAGTAAAAACCCAGGGCGATACCGCACAACAATAGAGCGCTAATCGTCCCCTTTTTACCCTGCTTGAGGCATGAAGTTTTCCCTTCTATTGCTGTGGTTTTGCCGCTGAAAATTGACAGTGCATCAGAGCCCTTACTCACCAAACACTGTTCAAGAACTCAAGGAGACTGTTACACATTAATGCGATACGATGAGACAAGCCGTTACTCTGGCATATGATGAGAAATTTGCAGGAACGGTGTGAACCATAACGGCACACATTTAGAACATACTGTACACTGGAATGGATAATGCTAAGTTAAGGTATTCCTGAATTATATAACTGATATTTAATTATATTTACTGCTCCCACTCCTGGTTTCTGTGTTTCATTACTGTTTGTTTTGCCCAATACTGTAGAAGAAATAACAAAATGTCTCAACTGTAGTTTTTAAAAACATACTTAAATCTTAAAAGTTAAGAGATGTTAGATGAAACTAAATAACATATAATTAACTAAGCCTACTAGTTTATCAAAGTAAGACATGGATATTCCATAAGGAAAGATGAAAGAAAATTAGTAAGTGCTGTACAATTGAGGTGAAAGATATGAAATTAAACATTATTGTAGGTAACTTAACACAGAAGTTATGGAGGCTGAATCTTAAACATTTCATGTTGCATTTTAAAGTATTCCTCTGTACTCACTTGCATTCTTTTTCACTGATGTAAACAAGATGAACTTTTTCATTAAGGTGACCCAATCTATCTGTGTTTTTTGCTTATAATTTGCAAAGAAAAAAAATGATTACAAGTGTTAATGAATCTATATATTAATCCAGTCAAAACTTAGAAAACAAATTAAGTTAATGTGGTTTTTTTTCCAACACCTGGGTTCTTGATACTTTTGCCTTGGGACAAAAACTCTGATCTATTTAGCCAAGAATCATTTCTCACAGTAGACCACATATATTATACACCCAGGAACGGCAGACGAAACACGGAAGAAGGTTCAGCTCTGAGGTTTGAACTCAGGTCCAGATGCATCTACCTCATTGCACCGCTGCCTTGATACCAGGCTGTGCCTGAATGGCAGTATCAGTTAATACAAATCCAAAATGAAAATTGCTGACTCAAAAAATGTTTTTGCTTACTCAAGTGAAATTTCATTTAAAAATGAGTTAAATTCAAAGTTAAATTTTCATTTACAGTTATCTTAAGACTGTAATGAAAATACATCATTTGGAAGTTTACTTTGATTAAAGAAAATGTTAATAAAAGTTTTTAAATAAAAATAATTTGTTTTAGTTTTTCTTAAGATTTGTGTTGCTTCATTTTCATTATCAATTATTTTATTATGACATGTGACGGTGCCGTATACTGAGTTTAGTCATTCCATCGTCATTCTTTCTGTATGTGCCAAGTTTTTTGTCAACGAGTGCATTTGTTCTTTCTAGGAAACAACTTTGAAAGTTTAAGTTTTTTACTGAAAATAGAAGTATAGTTTATTCTTTGATTAAGGAGCAAGAACTAGTTCAACGTTTTCAAGAACTTTCAAAATATTGAGTTTTACTTAATTGTACATTCAATTAATGTTATTCTTGTACTGTTTTGTTTTTTCTAAAGTTATATGTAACTTTCTTGACGTCTCTATTGAATATGAAAAACAGATAAAGGCTTTATGTTATTTATTTTTTCACCAAATACACTTTCAATGACTATTCAATTATTTTTCATATCAAATGACAATTTCAATGGTATTGCATTCGTAAAGTTTTTCCAACAAAGTCTGACAATGACGATTTTTCATCTGAATGTGATCTTTGATTATCTTGAATAACTTTTTCTACCAAAATTCACATACAAATCAGGATATAAGGTCACCCGACTGAGAAAAACTTTTTTTCACAAAACTTGCGCGTAAATGGGTGTTTTTCTTCCTTCTTTGTCTTTTCCTATAACTGTTATGAATAGATTTATTTTTGCAGTGTTTCATTTTTCAAATATTTAGGAAATTAAGGAATGTTTGATCGCATACCCAATGTTTTACTGATAAGTGAGGCAGTTTAGTGATCGAGCTGATATTAATTTTTGGTTTGATCTTCGTTATCCTTTATCTCTTAAGCTGAATTTGAGAGTTAATAAAAGTATTTTTGGAGATACGAAAAATGTAGGTATGATCCATGATCAGGGTGGCCGGAAGTTACAATTGTATTATTTTTATATAAATAAAATAAAATAAACAGCTAAACAAACTTTTTATGCTTTTGTTTTTATTTTCAATATTTGTATATTTTGTAAATGATAACATTCTATACAGTAGTGTATACAAGGTATAGTGATATTTTTTAAAATTATTTTGATTTTTTTTAACAGAATAAAAACAACGCTTTTATAGAAGCGTCGCTAGAAATTCAGTTCCTAAAAATTCCACTTTCGCTTGTAGCGCTGAGTGCAAGGCCTTGATTTTTTAACAAAATAAAAGGGAACATGCTTTTATAAAAGCGTCACTAGAAATTCAGTTCCTAAAGATTCCACTTTCGAATGTGGCGCTGAGTGAAAGGACCTTGGATGAGATGCACTAGTTGCAGAAAACTTTATTAATGCAGAAACGTTGATGTAATTAAAAACATTACAATTTGTTTTTTGAATCAACTCCTATTCGTTTGCCATTTCGTCACTGTATCGATAAGAACGGAATCAAGGAAGTGATTAGCTATTAAATCCAATTGAAGACAATCCAGCATCTACCAGCATTGTTTAATAAGCACGGTTTCTGATTCAAATTCATTTTGACAAGGGCTATTTTCGTATCAGACTCTTTAATTTCCTCAGGTTTATTTGCTTTTGTGATATAAAAAGTTGACGAACACTTGGTATCCTGCTGACAGATATCATTTCAGCAACAAATTCTCAAAATAAAATCCTACCAACGACATACTGGTTTTTATGTGCCCAAGAAAGTTATTTCTTAAACAATTATTTGATTATTTATGAAACTGAGATTTCCCGACTTTTTAAAATATTGGGAAAATGGAAGACAGAAATAACGTATTAATCCCTGATGGTCAGTCGAAAAAACAACAAGCAGTGAAAAATCGTTTCAATTGTGAATTGTGTGGAAAAACTTTTGCATATGCTTCTATCTTATTTGTACATAAAAGATCTCATACAGGCGAAAGGCCATTTAAATGTGAAATTTGTGAGAAGAGCTTTTCTCAACATGGCAATTTAACTCGCCACATGAGATCACATACAGGAGAAAAGCCATTCAAATGTGGATTTTGTGCAAAAAGCTTTTCACAATTAGTAGTATTAAATCGTCATGAAAGATCACATACAGGTGAAAAGCCATTTAATTGTAAATTTTGTACAAAAAGCTTTTCGAGAGCTGTTAATTTAACTTGCCACATTAGATTACATACAGGTGAAAAACCATTTAAATGCGAGTTTTGTCATAAACAATTTTCAGTATCAAGTGCATTAACTGTTCACATTAGATCACATACAGGTGAAAAGCCATTTCAGTGTGAAATTTGTGAAAAAAGTTTTTCAACTTCAAGTAGTCTTAAAGAACATAAACGTAAACATACAGGTGAAAAACACTTAAAATGTGAATTTTGTGGAATAGAGTTTTCACTGTTGCTTAGCTTGAAAGCTCATTTGAATTTGCACCAAGACGAAAATCTGTAAAAATCTAAATTTTTTATAAAAAAAAGGCAGGTAATTTTGCTTTTAGATGGTTCTCGGACTATAATTTAAATCGTAGTAAGAGTAACAGTAAACTAATGCAAACAAATTTGGCTTTTAATTCATTTAGTAAAAGTTTTCTATCCCTTTTATTTGATAAATAGTTAAAGCTTTGTTTTATACCGTCGACAAATTTCTTTTGAGCCTAGCGAAACGCAGGCCAAGGATTTGACATGTTTTCTATTATTGTGTATTTTTTATTGTGTTTTGCTTTTGTGGAGTCTTGCTGCCGAGAGCGAGAGTGGGGTTCTCATTTGTTCGCACCTTCTGAGCCTGTCATCGATGGAGTTTACTTTAGACTGATAAGAAAGGGACAAGGAGACCAGTATCTACAAAGCAGATGTTTGGTCTCCCAGACAAACAACAAACCACAAACAAAGAGAAAAAAAACAAAAACAAAAAAAAAACAGACAAAAACGATGGAGTTTACTGGCTGATGAGTCCTAAAGAGGACGAAACGACCGTCCCAGACTCTCCATGGTGACAGATCGAGGTGTTAAATCTTTTTGGTTGTGTCTTCCGTATTTACTAGTTTGTTATGTTATAATTCAATTTCTGTTGTTTCTGCTTTATGGCAATGCTTATAACTTTTCATGAATCTATTGCACTGAATTTTAGTAACTTTCCATTAATTTTCTGTAATTATCTGAAATTAGTATTTAAAGGGTAACAGCATACAACTGACTCTGCAAAATGTGTAAGACTGAAGAAATAAAAAAACTGCCGAGGATTTGCATTTCCCAGTAATATATTTAAATAAGAAAGTAATTAAAGGAGTAATGTTATAAGGTCGCTTTTTCTGGTTTTTTTTTATCATACTAGACATGAAAATCACAGTTTAAGTATGCGAGTTAACTTAGAGTTTCAAATGCCATCAAGTAACAACTGCATAAAACATTGTTTAAATAAAAGATAAAAGCAGTTGTTGATTCACTTATGTTGATGGTTTTGGGACCACAGCTCTTTGTCTACTGATTGATATTTTTTTACTAAAAATCAAGAGGTTTTCCTTTTAAGCATTAAATGATGAAATTTAAGCTTTTATAGATGGCTTTTGTGTTCTATTGATCACAAAAAGACAGGCAATGAACAGATTGTTTCTGGCTACTATCTATTGATACCACAATGACACGGGATCTTGTAACCATCGTTCACTTAAGCTCTACATTTCAATTTAGTTGGATACTTTTCTTTTTTTATTAATTAAAGTTATCCTGCGCAATGGAAAACATACAGTTCAGTTCATGAAAGAAGAGCTTTTGATGATGTAATTTGCTTATTGATGTTTCTAGCACATAACAGCGCCGTATATTGCCAAAATTCGTAACTTAATCGTATAAACATTACGAAAAACATTGTGATTTCTGTATTTTCTACAGTTACAAATATATTTTTATATTATTATTATTATTATTATTTTAATAATTTTAATTTTTTTAAGATTATTTTATTGCAAATGTTTTTATTAACTGTCATTTTTTTATTTTTCTACGCGATCACAAAACGACGCTATCTTGAACTAACTGCTCGGAGTTCAAGTTGATGACGTCATAACTGGTGACATTTGTTCCAGACAAAATCGATCGCTACGTAATGACTATATATAGCAAACCCTTTTTTTTTTCCCAAAATACCATAGTTTTCTGTTGTTTTTTGTCTCTTACCCTCTTTATCTGTTGATCTGATATGTATCGAAATTAGTATGATTCTAGTAATACCAACCTCTAAATTTTCAGCTTGCTAGGATGTGTAGTTTAAGAATTATTAGGATCACAGATGGACTCACTGACATTCGAATTTCAACTTTAAAAATCAGTGCATCTAAGATGATGATTTGACAACATATTTGTTGTAGCCTTTTTTCTCTTTGAGGCAGTTTAAAGTTGGTATAAACATTAAAATAAACCTAAAAAATCCTGTAGTAGCTAGAAAAACCAGGTAGGCATAAAAATTCAAGTTAAATGAAGCAATACAGTTTTTATAAATTATTAAAATAATATACTATCTACATGTGCAGATTGGTTGGAAGTTTATTCTTTCCATAAACTCAGACTGTTTATGACTAGGAATTAATCTTTTCTTTTAATTCTACGGATTTAAGAGTTAAGTAAAATTATACTTTCAGTTTTTAGGTTTCTTTAACTTTTTATTTTGTACTGGTAAGTTTGTATTTAAAAGTATGTTTCCATTACAGATGTATTCATATTTAAAAAATAAACAACGTTTGGAATAAAGAATATTGATTGCCTATTCATTTATTTCATTAAAAAAATATCAGGCATTAAAAGATGAAAACTAAATAAAAAAAAATTAGTGAAACCAAATAAAAGAGAATTCGATAATTAATGTCTAACATTAGCAGTTATCAAATTAAAAAAAAGCAATTTCCAAAACCATACTTTCCCTTCCAAGTCATAAAAATGATTATTTTCATTTTAACCAAGTTCATATAGTAATCACTAGACTTAGTGATTGTCTCAAACATATAGTTTACACAGCTTCACAATTGGATGAGAGATTATGGGAGCAGCTGTTTTGATGATTCCTACAAATCCATTTTTTTTTCTGATGCGTTCTCTATGCTATTTAAGTGTTGATATACAGGGTGTTGCAGAACTGTCTCTACAGTTTTTGATGGTAGATTGGGAACACCAGAGATAAATGTTTGTTGAAAATGAATGTATGTCCTCTGATACCATATTTAAGCACTAGGGGAATTTATAGAGATGGTAGTAGAGCCTGGACATAAACAAATGAACATCATTGTTAATAGAATGTTCAGTCACAAAAGTGTGTTCAAAGTGGCGACCGGCAACATCATTGCATTACGACAGCGTCGAATCATGGATTGTCGTACATGCTCAGAGATTCCTGGCATTTCCCAAATATTTGCAGAGGCAACAGTGATTCTTGCAACGAGATCTTCAGAAACAATTGGAGTCTCATATATAATGTTCTTTATGTAACCGCAGAAGAAGAAATCAAGGCATATTAAATCAGATCTCGGTGAGCAGGCGATGGATCCACCCCGACCTATCCATCGATACTCAAATATATCACTCAGATAATCCCTCACAGATCCATGTCTGCATTTGTGAAGCGCCCCATGTTAAATTCAGTATTACATCTCTGATTGTAGGAATTTTACGTTCTTATTTATTTCCACTTGAAGCTGACTAAACAAACAAAAACAAATATACTATGTTCTATCTTGGAACGTATTATTACATATCCCATACATTTATTGTAGTGATTGCAGCAAGAAACACTGTGACTACAGGCTGTTAAGCCTACAAGAGTTCATGTAACCTTGATGTAACCATTACAAGAGTTCATGTAACCTTGATGTAACCATTACAAGAGTTCATGTAACCTTGATGTAACCGTTACAAGAGTTCATGTAACCTTGATGTAACCGTTACAAGAGTTCATGTAACCTTGATGTAACCATTACAAGAATTCATGTAACCTTGATGTAACCGTTACAAGAGTTCATGTAACCTTGA
>JAFIDM010008419.1:3064870-3078537 GCA_023159025.1 Thereuonema tuberculata | reverse complement strand
CTTTCAAATCTTTCAACCATTCTTTGTAAGTTAGTTATGGTCATCGGTCCTCTACGTAACTGTTTTAACCGCCGGTATTCACGAAGAGCACATTGGCATTTTCATCCCGCTGATAAAACAGCTTGACTAATAAGGCATGATCACGTAGTGACAACGCCATCGACGGGCGACTTCTTGCAGAATTACTAGAATTCCCGCAACCCCTCCTTTTATCCTCGATATCGTGTCATAAAGTACCCGTATATGCAAATTTCATGATGCATTTTTCGACCGCAGCGCCAGAATTTCCCCCATCGGCGTTGTTTGGTACTAATTTTTTTTCTTTACAAATCGAAACTGCATACTTTAATGTGTATGGTGGCCAACTTTTGTTCTATTTCGTCCAGTACATAACACGCTACAGGGCTCCGAACACCTCCTGTTATTTCTTGATCACCCGATGAATATATATATCTGATGACCAAACTCAAATGGCATAAATTCGAGTTTAGCAATGCAAAGATTTCAATCAATCATTTGCAATTTAGAGAATTTAGAATGTAAAGAATGTATATATATGGGAGATCCGTGTATTATGGACCCCCTAAGCAAGAATGCTCATAAACCTTAAATTATTAACATAAAAAGATTTAATTTATTAGCTGCTCATAACAATTGTGTAGCTACGTGGTTCAAACGTGGTAAAGTTCTCTGGTAACTATTAATAATTACAGGAAATAATTTTTTTATTTTCGTGTCGATGATCAATATTACACATATGTTCGTGTAATATAGACCGAGTAAACCAAAAACAAAACATAACAAGAAATTAATTTAAATAATTTTTACAAACAAACTTTCATTATAATGCAGTAAACAATAATCATACTGTAGGCATGTGAAGTTTCACGATTTTATTTGGATTGGTTTATGAGATGTGGTGATTTTAAAATTTGCCCCTCTTTACCCCCCTTATGGGTCGAATTTTGAAAAATTTAAATCATAAAAATTGTAGACTTGAATTACATTAAGCAAGCCCTAATATGTGCTTTTCGTTTAATATATTAAATAAAACAAGCTTCAGGCTCATAGTAATAATCTTAGCAACCTGTGGTCCATATTACACAACAGCGCACGGTTCATATTACACGCATGGACGGAGCAACATTGTTTCCAATCACATATCGCTACACAAAATGGCGCGCATAAAACGCATGTCTGGATTATGAAGAAAATAAGTACATTTGCTACTATCAATGTGAAAATTATATTAAAATTACCTAACAGCAGAAACTACTACATTCATTCTAACATACCTGTTACATCATGATCATATAAAGTGGAAAACACAATTTAATACTCGTCCAAATGAAGGCACACAAGTAAAAGTCACCTCCTGCTTTGGATAACAATAATATTCACTAAAGGCAATGGGATGGTTCTGCCAACTAGTTGTGAACACATAAATTTCAACATGGTGCGTATTATATGATACACGGATCTCCCCTATATATTTAGGCTAGATTTATAAATATTTATAAATTATATATAAATATAATGTTATAAATAATATTATAAATACACTGAAGCTCGGTTATAACGCGGTTGTTTATATCGCGAATTCGGATATAACGCGATTTAGTCTTGGACCCCTTCTATTTTGAAAAAGGTGTATAATTGTAAAATTGCAAAATTTACCGTTTTTTCGCCTAAAAAAAAATCAAAGGTTTAAATTAATATGCTTGTTTCCTTATTATTTACAGTAATTGAGACTCTCAAAATGCGTCAAATACAATGTATTTTTAAAAAAAATACCAGAATTGCGGACTTTTTCGTTTAACCAAAATGAATATCGAGATCTATTTTTCTGCCAATGACAACCAGTAAAGAAGCCCATGTAATCTAATAGGCGTATGAATACCTAGTTTCGATCCACGTGACTCGTCATTTGTACAAGATGCCAAGATGGCGGCGCCAAATCGATTTTGGCTAATATAACCCATCAAAGTGTTGAAAAGATAATGATTTATGTATTTATAAATATAAAATTCTCTCACATAGCTCTGAATGATGTAGGTAATCGCGAAATGACCATTTTAAATCGATTTGGAATCGTGTGGGCGATAATAGGGTGCGATATACGACATTTGACGTCGCGAAGTAATAAAAGTTCGGTTATATCGCGGTTTTATCGCGATCTTCGAGATCTTGGATCCGAAAGATCGTGTTATAACCGAGCTTCTGTATATAATATATTTATAAATTATTTATAAATATATAAATATAATGTTCGCGCCTTTCTGGGCTTATCATTGGGGCGGATGGATCGGGCTGGTGACTCCCATAAAGGACGAAACGGCCATTCCCTCCGATGATAAACTCGAAAGGCGTCATTGTTTATTTGTTTTGTTTTGTTTGTTTGTTTGTTGGTTTTTTAGTAGCGCAAAAGCAGCGGTGGCTAAGCTGCGCCAATGTTTATTCGTGAGTAGCCTTACTTTCTTACAAGCACTTTATATCATTTTCGAGAAACCGCTTAAATTAGAAAAGCGTTGGTTTCATTGCATTATCATTGACTGTTCTTATTGAAAGATTTCTGTTTAATGATTTTTGATGGTTAATTTACATTAAAAAAAAATTCCATTACTTAATAAACAAATATTTATATAAATATTAGGTTTAGGTATTCTGAGAAAGTGAAGTATGAGAAAGTGAAGTATGATTAATGGTGAATAATATTTATATTTTTTAATACTTATCCTGTGAGTACTAACCGACACGGTGCTTTCTCTTCCATTTTGAAGTCATAACATTCACTTCGACATTTGGCTACAGTTACTGCATCTGCGCAAGGATTTTTCTTTCTTGAAACAGTTTCTATCTGAAATGTATTTTTAATTCATAAGATACAATAAAATATAATAATAGTATATATATATATATATATATATAAGAGAGCCGGACAGTGATTTGTGATTTGAAAATTCCAATATCAAAAAACAAAACAAAAAACAAATCACTGTTTCCATGTTTTTTGATCGGCATTTCTAAAGCAGTGATTTGTTTTTTTTTTTGATATTGGAATTTTCAAATCACAAATCACTGTCCGGCTCTTTTATAGGTTTAGTAATGTAAGTTAATTTTTATTCTTATATTCTATACTTTCTGAATTCTAAATTGCAAATGATTGATTGAAATCTTTGCTTTACGAAATTTGAAGACCACCAGCTTCAAGTTTTGTGTATTGGATTTATATATATATATATATATATATATATATATATATATATATATATATAACGGTCCTAGGGCAATGATTCGCATATGGCCTTTTTCTATCTTTTGTATCTTTGGAGGTAAACAAGCTAAATCTTGCTCCCCACTGCCCGTAATTCCCCCCACAAATATAGGACCGACATATACGTCTATATATACTACTTGTTTATAGCTATTTTTTTTTTTAATGTATATCAGTCTTATTAGGTATGCTTATGTAAACTGCATACCGGTACCTGGGTTATGTGACTGAGAGTTTACTATATTTTTGTTCTATCCGAGTTTTTAACAAATTTCCGAAGTCTTAAACAAATTTCAGAATCTATTCTGCAATGCGCCAGGCTATTATGTCCAACTACTCGCCACAGAACACAATCTTGGATCTCAGATGACTGTCTCAACTTGATTGACCAGAGGAAGAAAGCGAAGCTAATCAATCGTGACCTCTATCGAAAGCTGAACCGGGAAACGGAAATGATGCTGAGATCAGAAAGGGAAGCTTACTGGAACGGCATAGCGGGCAATCTTGAACAGGCAGCCAGTAGAAACAATTACAACGTAGTCTATCAAACTCTCAAGTGCCTCAGTGGAAAACAAGATTGAAAAGTGACAACATCAGAAACGAAGACGGAACCTTTGTAAAATCCATTGACGATAAACTAAAGAGATGGAGAAGTTATTTCAACAAGCTGTACAACCATGAACGTCCCAGAGGCAAGCCAGCGGAACCCTCCCTCATTGATCCTCCTTTATATCCAATGAATGATGAAGAACCATCCTTAGAAGAAGTTCGAGCTGCCATCAATTCACTGAAAAATGGCAAAGCACCTGAAATAGACCAGATCCCCTCAGAAAGCATCAAAGCTGGAGATGAGGTTCTACTCAAACGAATACATATGCTAATCACTAAAATATGGCGCACTGAGCAAATTCCTTCTCCGTGGAAGCAAGCGGTCATTATCCCTATCCATAAGAAGGGCGATAGAAGTATCTGTACTAATTATAGAGGTATCAGTCTTCTCTTGGCCACTGGCAAGATCTTCATGAAAACAATCCCAACGAGAATTCAAGACCACCGAGAGCAAACAAGTCGAGAACAACAGGCTGGCTTTCGACCGAGTCGAAGCTGCTGTGATCATATTTTTACCCTTCGGCAATTGATGGAAGAATGAACACGGTGTGGTAGGAAAATTATTATTGTCTTTATTGATTTCAGAGCTGCATTCGACAGTCTTTATTGGCCGGCGCTTTGGAGTTCGCTGAGATCTGAGCATAATCCGGATAAGATAACGAGAATTCTCCAAGAAACTTACAAGGGATCAAACAGCTCGATAAAGGTCGTGAATGAAAGTTCTGAATGTTTTGAAATCAACTCTGGTGTTCGCCAAGACGATGTGGTGTTCCCCTTGCTATTCAATATCGTGATAGACATGATCATAAGGAAGGCCTTCAGAGGCCGACCAGGAGTACATTTCGACCAAAACAACTCAACCACGGACCTCATATTCACCGATGATTGCACAATATTCGCCGAATCTGAAGATGATGCTACTGACATTATCAACGACATTGCCTGCATTGCCCATTCCTACGGCCTCCAAATCAACACTGAGAAAACGAAAGCAATGGTCACTGACGGTTCCCCAGTGAACGTCTTCTTAGAAGGAAATTTAATTCAACAAGTCTCAGAATTCAAATATCTTGGCTCCATTGTTGAAGATAAGAAAACAACAGCAACGTCTGAAATTAACAGTAGAATAGGCCAAGCAACAATTGCTTTCGCTTCCCCTAATGCTGGGCGAACACGTAGCAATTTCAGGCAATATTGTGGGACAATATTGCCCCTTTTTATTGTTGACAACCAATCAAATTGCTGTAAACGGTTGTCAGCAATAAAATTGGGCCATATTGTCCCCACAATATTGCCGCTAATTGCCGCGTGTTCGCCCAGCATAACTGGTGTCTCTGGAAGAAAAACAACATCTCGCTGAAGACGAAATTACGTATTTTCCGAACATCAATTATTCCAATACTTCTCTATAGCGCTGAGACCTGGACACTCCAAAAGCCGACATCAACAAACTCGAAATTTTCCAGATGAGATGCCTGAGACGAATAATGAAAGTGTCGGTAAAAGATCGAATCCGAAACGAATCCATTCGAGACAGTTGTGATCATCAGGCAACTATTCATGTACAAATCCAGAAGAAAAGGTTACAGTGGTTTGGACACGTTTGTCGTATGAACAATGCCCGACTTCCAAACAAAGCTTTATGGAAAGAACGACCAACCAATTGGAAAAACCCAGAGAAGTGCCCAAAAGAAAACTTGGATTGGAATCATCAAGGAAGACTTGAAGAGCCTTTCCTTATCAATAGACGAAGTCCTAGCCGCAAACCGCCATGATTGAAAGAAGATCATTTGCAAAGTTCAAAGGCACCCACAGCAGCGTACTGGTTGAGAGGAAAACCCCCACCACCCGCCAGCTAGGGACAATGATGATGATGATGATGATAATGACGATCTCCGAGTTTAAACTTTGGTTTTCCAGGATTAGCATTTAAAAAAATGCCAGCGGTCTTAGACCTATTAACAGGCGAATTTTTATAGAAATTTTTGTAGACTTCATCTCTGTTCTTCAGAATACGAGCTTCTTTTGGAGGCATCTTGATGCTTCTGCGATAAAAATTGCTGTAATTATACACTAGATCATCTAGAACATCGAGCCATTTCTTGGTATCATTGGCTGTAAAATTTGTCCACATTTTTAATTTTCAAAGTTGTCTTAAAATTTATCGACGATTTGAGCTTTCGTTTCGTTTTTAGTTGCGAACCATTTTATGTTATTCTTTTGGAAGAGTCTTGGGTTTGTTTATTTATAAATTCCGTTTCTTTATCAGTTTGAAGAAGATTAGGTTTTCTATTAGCGAATATCTTTTTAAGTGTTTTTAAATCGTAATCTCGTCTTTCTTATAGGAATGGCTCGACCATTTTTACTAAAAACGTCAATGACCGTTAAAATATAGTTTATATTTTAACTATTCTTAACCAATCTATCTTATTTAAGTGGTATGACGAATTCTTTATAAAAAACTTATTTTGAGAAATCATTCTGAAAATTAATGAAGATATAGATTTTTACCTTTCTTATAGAGAGGCTCGAAAGTCCAATGTTTCTTTCACGGGTAACAACGAAGATAGATGGATTCAATGTTCTTGGGTCGTCTTCTTGATTGTGCAAATACATCTGATTTATATTAAAAACAAAGAAATGCATTAATTTAAATTCAGTATGAACTTCAAAATGTGTAACACAAAAATACTTTCCCAAGAGTAATATTATTAATCAATTAAATGTAAATATTTATTAAAAATAGATTTTGTTTCAAACAATTAAAAATTAGGGTTCCTACCGAATAAACAAGACCAGTTAATGTATCAGGGACTGGAAACATAACAAGTCACCGTGCTTAATCCTTCAAATTTGATTGCAGAAGCTGAAACAATTTAATTCATTTAATAATTAAAAACTACTTGAAGAAAAGCATTATTTTTATAAAATATTTTATTTAATATTTCGTTTTTAAAAACAAATACTGATATAAAATCTGAAAATCCATATCGAAATACATTGAGAATACGCCTACAGAAATACTGCCAGTGGTCACATTTCATTAAATTTCCTTTACAGATGCTACCATAGAGAAGACAGAAACTACTCCAAGAAAAAGGAAGATGTATTAAATCTTGAATTACAGAAGAAAAGAAGAGAAAGAGATAAAAGGGGTTCCTTCTACTAAAACTTATCAGTTCCATGCTGTGATCATTATATTTAAAATTGCAGTTGTTTTGAAAAGTATAAGGATGTTAGGTTCTGAAAATATCAGAGGTCACAAACCATGACCTAATTTCTTCCTAGAGAATTAACTAGCAAGAAGTACTATACTAACTAGCTCTCAGGAAAGATAGTCGGAAAAATGTTTTCATTGTGTATGACAATGCTGACATTGGATGACGGGAAGGACAAACCAATTTAAGGTGGCAGAAGCTTTAGAACCTTTACCTCTCGTAGTTCACCTCCTGAGACATTCATTCATAGTTCTCTGCCAAGGGCAGGTCCTTCACTGCAAATCCAGCATTCTCCAATCTTTCCTATTTTCTGCCTTCCTCTTCGTCTCCACATAAGATCCATTTACCATAATGTTGTCGATCATCTTAAATCTTCTTCTGCCTCGAACTTTTTTACCGTTCACCATTCCTTCCAGTGCATCCTTCATTAGGGAGTTTCTTCTCAGCCAGTGACCCAACCAGTTTCTTTTTCTCTTCCTGATCAGTTTCAGCATTATTCTTTCTTCACCCACTCTTTCTAGCACAGCTTCATTTCTTATTTTGTCTGTCCATTTCACATGCTCCATTCTTCTCCATATCCCCATTTCAAATGCTTCTAGTCGTTTCTCTTCACTGCGTCGTAATGTCCATGTTTCTGCCCCATACAATGCCACACTCCACACAAAGCACTTCACTAGTCTCTTCCGTAGTTCTTTTTCCAGAGGTCCGCAGAAGATGCTCCTTTTCCTATTAAAAGCCTCCTTTGCTATTGCTATCCTCCTCTTGACTTCTTGGCAGCAGCTCATATCACCACTTATAGTACACCCTAAGTATTTAAAGTTGTCCACTTGTTCCAATGTCTCATTCCGAATACTTATGTTTATCTTCTTTGTCTTTCTTCCGATAACCATAGTTTTTGTCTTGTTTACATTTATCTTCATTCCATATTCTTCACAGCTGTCATTCAGCTGCAGTAGCAAATCCCTTAGTATCATCTCCTCTTCTGCTAACAATGCCATATCATCAGCAAATCTTATGCACTTTATTCTTCTTCCTCCTACTATCACCCCTCCTGAGACAAATGATTGAAAATGTTTCTGCATCGAAGCTTAGTTGTAATATTGGCAAACTTAAGCCTAGTGCTGCAAAAGATATTATAGATAATATTTCTGCATTAAGGATGAGCAACGAGGAGAGGACAACAGAGACGATAAAAGTTTAAAAGCAGATGAAAGTCTACTGTAAACAAGAAAAGAACATGAAAAAACAATGAACAATGTTTCGTTACAGCAAATTAATTATAAATAAAAAAATATTGATAGTATTAAAAAACTTTTTGACAATAATAAAACATTATTATTAAAATTTTAAAAGAAACTTAACAAATAAAGGACAGTTTCAACCCGCCAGACTGCTGGGTCATCTTCAGTTTTAAAACAAAGGTGAAACTACGAACAAATATATGGAAAAATTTGACGTTCGGTCGTGTAATAGGTGTAAATAGAGGTTATACTACGATCGGTGTATCAGAAAAATAACATGTACATATCTTTCCATTGAAATTCTATGGATTCTTCTACGGGTTCGCCATGTGAGATCCATTGAACACGGACTTTCGCAAATGAAGATAGCACTTCGGTTCGAACCATATAACAATAACCTTTCTAATTGTTTTTTTTTTTTTTTGCAAACATAAAAACTGAATAAGTTCTTTTCTGAATTGGTACTTTTCCTAAAATGATGTAATATTCCTTATTACTAAATTAAATACGTTCATATAATAATTACTTACATAGATGCATTACTTACATAAATACATACTTAAACATGTCCCTTGCACAGTTTCATGAGTTTTATATACGGCTGTTATATCTCCCTGACGCACACGTTGGAAAAAATGTCGACACTACAATGAGAAAAGATATTGAAATACAATTTAATCCTTCAGCTTTTTGTTCTCGCTCAATTGGTGCAAAAACGACATAACTAAAAAAAAAATCATTTTCCAGAAAGTTTCGAAAGTTTCGAAAGATAAACAATTGTGCTGATGTAATAGAGACACAGCTCACTCTTCTGGGACGAGTTTTAGAGCTATGCACGCTCTACCAGTAACAAGAACTCCAAAGAAGCACTCTTTGTTTTGTAAATTACTCGAAAATGATGATTTTTGAATTATGTCGTTGTTGTAGCAAATAAACGATTGTGTTTTTATTTTGTTTACTTAATATTTTATTTATTGGTATTGATATTTTCTTAGTTTTCTTGTTTTCCTTAATTGAGGGGCTCACAACCATAGTGGACTAAGTCCATCTACACTAAATTGAAGAAATCAATGTTTGAAGTTTTTAATGTGCAAGTAATTTTAGGCAAGTAATATTGTAAAAACAAATATCTCTGGGAGAGAAAACGTATTAATCACTTCATTCACTATGGCAGTGAATAGGACATGTTCTTAGGTTATTCAAACATGAACTATCTCCATTTATAAAAAATACTGACTTGGTCCACAATGGTTGTGAGCCTATCAATAATTGTTCATTTGAAATAGATATATCTCTGCTATATCCTGATGAAACCTCTAATAAATTTCAATATTTAGTTAAGGAATGCTAATGTTTCCAAACCCTTTTCGAAAAAGTAATCCTGCTTTCAGTGATTAAGGAAAATAACCCGTGAGCTTCATCAGTTTTAACTGACAATGCAGTCGAAAGACTCCTGAGATTCAATTTAATGAAGTATTAGTTTTAATATCTTGATTGATTATCGTTTACTTCACTATTCATTTATTGTTTTTTATTGATTTACGTATCTTCGAATTACACTACAACCTCGTTTATCCGGACTAACTGCAAAATATGCAAAACAAATCCTTAAATAAACAGACTTACCGTTTATTACGATAAAAAACTATGTTTTGTAGCTTCAACGCCCTGTGACACTCTAATAAAGCTTTCTTAAACTCGACAAAAGCATTTTATTACCATAATTTATTGTACAATCTATGCAGGAACTGTACATTTAATCAAAATAAAAAACGAATGTTTGGCGTACTTATAGTTTTGTTCTTGTTATCATAGTTAAAATTATTATCTACGTGAACATTAAATAATAAAAGAATGTCTACAAATCTGATCCGGATTATCCGGAGATCGAGGGCCGGATAAATGAGGTTGTAGTGTACTTGTTTTCTGAAATGTTTTGACATTTTTCTTTATTCTGTTTTATTCATCGACTTAAGCATTGACTTTGTAAACATATTTCTTATAAGGGTTGAAAGATATAGTGGTTTCACTTATACCTTGGATATTTTATGAAATGCAATTTTTATCTCAGTTATAACTTTTGTTGTGCTTATTCAGTCTATGCTAATTCCTTAATTTCCATTTTAATTTTCTTCACTGATCTTCATTGAAATCTGAATTTATAGAATACAAATAATAAGTACTAATAACATCCGTGTATCTCAATATAATGACAACCCTTTAGTTGTAACGTCGTCTATTTCTGAAGAATCATTATATTAATAGGCAAAAATTGTACGGATGTATGGATATTTGTGTGCTTGTCGTCCCAACAGCGCTACAGACACAGTATTTAAACAAGAACCAAATTACAAGATGGTGCCACCAACATTTCTCAATACTCGCTACGGAAACAGTATTTATGCAGAAACAAAATACAAGGTGGCGCCACCAACATTTCTGCGTCATCCCAACAGCGTTACA
This sequence comes from Thereuonema tuberculata, assembly GCA_023159025.1. NCBI lineage: Eukaryota > Metazoa > Arthropoda > Chilopoda > Scutigeromorpha > Scutigeridae > Thereuonema > Thereuonema tuberculata. The sequence goes on along the minus strand of JAFIDM010008419.1, from coordinate 3,067,732 downwards.
GAAACAGTAGTTACGCAGAAACAAAATATAAAGTGGCGCAACCAACATTTCTTTATGATCGACATTATTTTAGGGCAGGAGGTTAACTTTTTTTAATGACAAAGCGTAGCGCTGGCTACTGCGAAACTGGTATTATTTTAAGTCATGGACTACTACACAAATATTGTTTTATTAATTACACGTGATCTAACACATTATTGACTCTTGAAGCATATTTCGAAACTAACCTCTAAATATGGATAATTACATTCTTGCAAGAGTTACCATGATCAAAATACATATTTTGTTTTATTGCTTTGTCATCATTCAAATTATACGTGGGCTATTATGGAAGTCATGGCTTTTACAAAATGACCTTAGAACATCGTTTTCAATCTTGTGTTTTGAAAAATGTCACGGTATTTCAAAAATGTAGAATCTGGTTTACCTCCGTGAATATTTCACGGATTGCCACTAGTATTTGTTATTTAATAACAGTTTATAAAATGTAAACATGCTTTCTACATTTACATACAGTTTTTACTTAATTTTACAGAAGCAGTTAAACGCACACTTTTATTTTATATTAAATCTTAAAAAAAAAATATTTTATCTGAACTCAAACTGAATTTCAACAAATCAATTTTTAATATTCACGTCATCATAATTAATATTTGCGAATGAATTATATTCGTAGATTTCATAATTTAACTTTTAGATATGTCAAGTTAAAGTATCTTTTGAATCAGTATTGAATAATCTTCAGTAATAGCAATTCAAGAGGTTCTGTGGAATATAATTTATTTCAAATGTTCCAAAGATTGCAGATGTAATTTGTTATTGTTTCTCTTGGAAGGTTCTGACTCAAGCAAATGCAGGCGACTGCGAATCTTCCATTTCTTTTACAGATGTCTTTTACCAATGCACCAAAAATTCTGACAATTTAAATATGAACTTGTAAAGCATATGGAATTTATATTTTCCTGTTTTTAATTTTCAAAACATTCTGTAATTAATTAAATTACAATTCAAAACCAGCCAAATTTGGTTTCTTTTCGAGATATTACTCGATATTTTGAACTTAAAAAAACTTGACAAAAACCTGCCATATCCGAGTAAATTACAACGACCGGAGAATAGTTTAGGCCTATAACATGTATATAAAACCAAACTAATTGGGAAGAAAGGTATGAAAAAAGAAGCCCTGCAGGAATGTGGTCTCTTCCCTCTGTTATTTAATTTATATACCGTATGTTGAAGAGGCTCTAAAGATTTCACTAAATAACAAGTGATATCAAGATTAATGGAAAGATCTACAACACAATCTGGTATGCGGATGATATTGTCCTGGTTACGGAAAATGTGAGAGATCTTCAAGAACAGCTGGAGAATCTGGATCAACTTTTGAAGAGCAAATTAGGATGACAATTAATGAAAAAAAAAAGACAAAGGTCATGAAGTAAACCAGAGATGGAAAGCAAAACATAAAATATCTCTGAATAGATAAAGAATAACAAAGAATTCACCTACCTAGGAAGCATCATTGCATCAAATGGTAGAATGAAAAGAAATGTGGAAACAAGAATAACACAAGCTAAAAGTTCCTTCTAAAAAAGAAAAGAATTGTTAACGTCAAAAAACATATCCTTAAAATTTAGAAAACAATTTATAAACAGTTAGGTCTGGAGCGTGGCACGAAACGGAGCAGAGACAGGGATGCTTCGAAAATTGGATAAAGAAAAATTGGATCTGAAACGTTGTGCTGGCGCCCAATGCTGAAAATTGCATGGAAGGAGGGAATTTCAAATGAAAATGTTTTCAGAAGAAAGAAGAAAAATCTTATATACTATAGAAAAGAAATAGTATTTTTGGCCACCTCATATATTCTGAATGAACCAAAATATAGATTAAAGGAATGATGGTAGGGGGACCAAGAATAGAATATATGAAGGAAGTGAAATGAGGTCGACCCTACAGAGATATAAAGAAACTAGCAGAGACCCGAAAGTTTTTGTAGAAACTCCATGCCACCCACCAACCCTACAGTTGATGGAGAAGATAATAATAAATAAATAAATAATAATAAATGAAGATAATAATATTATTATTTATTATAATAAATAATAATTATAGATCAATGAATCTTGCAAGCTGTAAGAAATCTAAATTAGTTAATTTTAGAGTAAAATCTAAAAATTTCGTAACAAGTGGATATGGATCTTGCGGGTACAATCTCCTGCGGAGGTAGGCGAATTCTCGTCCAGACGGGTCTTGTTGGATGAGTGTTGGATTGACCGTACAACCTCATCTCAGTACCAGGTTAATGAAACGTTGGGAACCTTATCTCCAGTGGGCCCTCATGGGATATATCAGGTTTCAAAAAAAATGTGAGGTGTTAAAGTTGATAAATATTAGATGCAGCGATCTCAAACTTTGGATTGTAGGCTTATGGGTCGTGGGAGTGCAATCATGACAAAAAGTTCCTAGATCACTTAGTCACCACCAGGGGCATGTGGCGCTGCTGTCGACTATGCAAATGAAGCTCTCCTTGAAAAGGCTAGCAGACGATGACTCATGCACGAGTATTCAACGCGACCCCAGCAATAACGTTTACTGCGCTTTACTCGTGAAGCTGTATTATCAGTCGCATTCGAATGCCACTAGGACATTGCGTGAATATAGGGTTATCAGAGGTGTCACGAACGCTATTCGTGCCCTGAGCACGAATCCTTTTCCATTTTTCTGATCATTGATAATATTTCTAATCACATTTTTCCTTTCCTTTTCTGATCATTTCTAATATTATCCATGTTGTGTGTGTAAAAATTAATATAAAGGACCAAACACACAAAGGCAAAATAGATATAAATAAATAATTTCATA
>JAFIDM010008419.1:3045330-3059870 GCA_023159025.1 Thereuonema tuberculata | reverse complement strand
TTATATTAATTGATCATTTCTAACTTTCCATATTTCTCTCTCTTCGTTTCTCAGTCCTGGCGTCTGGAAGGCTGCAAGTTCACAATGCTTTAACGACTTCGGGAATGGCTTCTCAAAACAATCCACAAAGGCTATCAGGCCATGAAGCCTATTGTTTACCTTTAAAAGCTTACTCCCAACTTTCCCCCTTTTGTTAAGTGCATCGGGAATATTCTGTCAATGGAGGAAAACGAAGGGCCTGATGTCATAACGAAGAGTGATCTGCCAGAAGCGACGGTGGGGACAGAAATGTCTCGCCACCCCTCCCAGAAATATAATGGCGGCTCCCGAAAGGAAGACGGGAAGTATCTGAGAAGCAGCGGAGGAAGCGAGGTTTAGGGAAGACGACACGGTTCACGTGGCCAGCGTTTCCAGTCGTCAAGAACCCCACCCGCATCCAGCTTGCTCTGAGTGAACCCATGACGGAAATCCGGCAAGCAGCTTTTCAGAAGGTGAGGCGCAGGTAAGACGACCCGGGTTCATGCGGCAAGCGGTACCGTTCATCGCAGAAAACCTACCCGCTTTCACCTTTTTGCTTGGCGCTTACCCCATAAAGAGGTCGGCGGAAGTGCATGTGCGAAAAGGCGAGCAACTGAGAAGACATCGCGGATTCATACCGAAATAAGATTCCGTCAGTCTTCAACCCGGCCGCCTGTTCGTCTTTAGCTGCCGACATCTCGAAGAAAAGGGCCGGATACTGCACGCAAGGAAAAGCTGAATGTAGGGATCCAGCTATGCGTGCACGCCGGCAGCATGGTGAGACAACCCCATGAAGAGAAGTCGGCCACACTCTCTCCTATCTTCTGGCCGATTACAGTGCATGTCCACGAGCGTCTTCGGGAAAAGGAGACAGATTTCGGTGCTCACAAATGCACCTCCGCGGATTCCATCGAGACTGTACCAGCCGTTTCCCCCGTCAATCTTTTCCCAGTGCCACCCGGGAGAACTTTATCTGCCCAGGACTGATCATAACGGACAATTACCGAGTGAATATATAATCTATCTCTTTACTTGATATAATATATTTTCTATTAGTTTATTCTGTAATAAAACTTCCATTTAACTCTTTATCTCAGTTTGCCCTTTCTCTTTCATCTGAAAGGCGCGGGCCAATAGTGAAATCCCTGTCTCTAGGCTAGCTTTCCACGGCACCTCCCCCTTTTCCCGTCCAAACACATCACTCCCACCTTACACATCTCCCTCCTCTTATCCTGTGATCGTGGCTTGCTTGGGAGAGCACTCGATGGCGTGCGCCTAAAACACACGTAGCAGAGGCATGAGGAGGAGTCGAGGACCACTATCAATAACAAATTTACGGTTCACCTACAACGTTACAGGGGTTCACTATGCATCTTTATTGTGAAACCATGGTGCCCTTAACACAGCAGTCTTCATGCAAGATGGAGCTACACTGTACACATGTTGCTAGGGATGCGATTGCAGAGTGTATCCTTAATGATCGTGCAATAAGCAAGCATTATCCTTATGCATGGCCTGCACGATCGCCTGACATCAATCCTTGTGAGTTTTGGCTCTGCGATTATCTCAAGGATAGGGTCTATTGAGGTAGGGTAAACACGCTACAGGACTTGAAAAACGCCATAAGACGTGAATGTGGGCTTCTCCATGATGATTTACTCCGACATGTTATAAAGCCCAATGTGTATCGAATACCATTGATCTCTGAGGAAGGAGGACATGTTGAAAATTATCTGTAACCAACTGTTGTGTTCCACAGTTCAGAATTCGAACAGGCAACGAAAAACCAGAAGATATTGCAAAGCCGACAGCAGTGCCACTGGCCCCGTGGCGCTAGAAACTTTTTTCTCAGGATTACACTCCCATGATCCATAAGCCTACACTCCAAAGTTTGAGATCGATATGCCTAATATTATTCATCTTATGGCGCTTCAAACAACTCACGTTATTTCTTGGACCTGATAGCTACACCTACACCTATTGCACCACATAATAACTAAGATGTTCCAATGAACAAACTTTGAGCAACTTTGCAGTTACAAGAAAGATAAGTAAAAACAAAAACTTGTAGGTATGACTAAATGCCAAGATATCACTTCCAAAACTATTATAAACTAGCTTATAAGCCCCGTCAACAATGATATTGTTCAATGTGATGGCTTTTAGTTGAGATAGAGTATTTTAAGTAGAAGTTTTTCTGTTCTTAAATATTATTTTTAATTTCTTAATTCACGCCAAATCAGTTTAATTCAAATCAGTTTAAGAAATTAATGGTTCAAAGCACATATATCAATAAAAGCTATTTTATATGAAGTGAAAAATAAAGCTCTTTACTCCTACATACATTTATATCAGCAACTACAGATTCTTCTGTTATTCCTGATTCATTCCAAAATGATAAAATTCTTTGGTCCTCCAGCTTCATCAAATCGGAAATTAGGATATTTCCCTGCTCTTCCTCACTAACATTAAAGTAAAACGCATATTCTTCTTTGAGGTCTAGTATATATTTCCAATTCTCATAGGGTTTATATGGACATATCGTTAGTGCCGGAAAGTGCACTGACTCATTTCTCTCAATGATTAATTTGACATCGGGATCTCCTTGGAGGAAACTGACCATTGTATCATAAATCTGAAAGCCGCAAACAGCAGTGGAAAGAAGAATCACTATCGTCCAAACAGCCTTTCGGAAAGAACTACTTGTCTTACTAAAAATTCGATCAAATCCAGCAATACCAATATTAACAGGTTGTTCTGTGTTAAGTGTTTCAGTGCCTTTCCGATTCCTTCTGCTGAAATAAAATCCAGTGATCTTCAAATTTTTCTTCAATCCCCAAAACTCTTCTTGGAAGTTGAATTTTTGAAACTGCAAAAGAATTTGAAGAGTTTCATTACAATGGTTATAGCTAAAGGTTATAAAGTTCAAAATTTTAATGTAATAGATAGATTGAGGTAAAAATATTATTCTAAGAATTATTTTCATCTCAGGGCTCATCTAAATACAGTATTGTGCTAAACAAACATTAGGGAAGAACAAAAATCTGCAATGGGAGCAGTAATATCCTAACAGGATTGTTCAAATTTATTGTATAATGCTAAGTTATATTCTAAATGTTTGCCGTTACAAAGGACACATAATTATTACCGTTTCTGCAAATTTTCAAGAAAATGAAACAAAATTATTCATTAAAATTTTCATTTTCTAAAATTCTTATTTTGGAATAGCCTATTAATCTTGCAGAAAATCTGAAATAGCAATCTTCTTATAAGGAATTTATTGTGTCTAAAAAGGATGACCAAGGAAGGCAAAAAGCCAAGTAAAAAGATTTTTGTACCCCGAGCTGTCACGGGAAGACTGGGACGGCCGTTTCGTTCACATTAGGACTATTCAGCCAGCCTAGCGGAACGAAGGACAAGTAATCGACATTTTTCTTTGTTATTGTTTATTTTTGATTGGGGTTCTTCAGGGGAACTTCGAAACTTCCGGGAACCTTAACCTTTCGCATCTTCTGAATCTGTCATCGGTGGATTTTGACTGGCTGACGAGTGATAACGAGGACGAAGTGAAATGAATATTCTTATTTGTATTAAATTTGAAATTTCTCTTCACAAATTATCTCTAATTTCATTAAGAAATGATTTCAACATTTATTTCACATTATGTGGATGTCAATTTTTTTTAATATTTATTTTTAATTTTATTTAAAAAAAATAATTAGATGTTTAAAAAACAGAATAATTAGAGACTTAATACTTACAGTGCTTTTCAAGACATGAAATGAAAATTCCAATATTTCAGGTAAAGTTAAGACAACTACATCAGCAAAAAACCCCAGAATTCCACCAATGTCTGCTAACAAACTAGAAAAGGTGTACCAAGGCCTCTGTGTTATGGATAACACATTTTTGTCAAAACGAACGAGAAAAAGTTGATAACATGTATGCGGGAAGGTTAATGCATCACCGCTGGCCACAAATAATCTTTCGAAACATCTTTTTGGACAAAGTTTCCGGCAATTCTCACGTTCCTTTATAGCCTTCTTTGATGTTTCAATGGAATGATTAAAATCCTGGGAAGTTTTACAGATCGGCAAAGATTCATTAGTCATAAAAGGTAATCTAAACAGAAAATCATAAAATACCCAATTATTCATCAATCATTTATTCGCTCTTAGAAACATAAATATATATTTTCAAACTGAAAATCTTTTTAAAAGATCTGGTCTGATAATCACAGATGTTCTTGATATTTAAAATATGAAAGAGAATGAATAAGACTTTCAGCATTATAAGATCCTTACAAATTTAAAAGTCCTAAAGATTTCAAAAGATTATCATATATTTATTTTAAACTATTCAACTAACAGATAAACAAACCATAATTCTTCAAAGAAGGTACAGTACATAAAAAACTATAACCCTGTTAATATAGTCTTCAATAAAGAAGAATCTGTAATTCTTTTTAATAATCATCTGAAGGATGAAGTTTAAAATTAAATACATTGATAATACATCCTATATGCTCCAAGAAACACCGAGGCTCTTATTATCGCCGGTCTCTAATAAGCGCCGGGCTGCAGAGGTGACACGGCCAAATAGTAGCCGGTCTCTAATAGTAGCCGGGTCTTTGATATTTCCCTACCGGTACTAGTGTAAGCCTCCGTATCTTTATAGTCGTGCATAATACCTTGCGGTACATTGCGTTACAAAATGTCGCCGAAAACGTCATTTGACATTGCCTTTAAGATGAGGCAAACTTCCGGTGAGGCGGCCGCCCGTCATTGCGGATTCGGAGGTCGAATAGAAGGCGAAAGGTACAGAAAGACATTGCCATTTATCTTTAACAGTCTTATGTAGCATGTGAAATTCAAATAAAGTAGCTGTTTGTAATATTAGCCGGTATTTATGTGTAAAAACATTGCATTCTGAAGGTTTTTGTTAATAATGTCCAGCCTCTAATAGCAGCCGGTCTCTATTAAGCGCCGGGAGCCGAGGCTAGTTTTGCAAATAAACGCCGGGGGCCTCTATTGGAGCATATACGGTAAGCCATATTTGTTCTGAAAAGGTTTACTCTCCACCCCCACCCCCACCCAAAAAAAAGAAAAGATTGCCATTATCATTGACTGGAGTAAAATTCAACTGATTTATAACATAAATGGATGAATCTTATCAGATATGATGTTAAATCGCCATTTAGTGGTTTCTAACTATATCTGAAATTCATTGAGAAAGATGATTGAATTATAACTAATTTTAAATCTTGTACAGAGAATATTAAAAGCTAAATGTAAAGATTCACATAAACCAAATGTTTATCGTGGTTGTTATGCACGATATATAACCTGATGCAGAAAACAAGATAAAAGTTATTATTATATATGCCTACTACATTGGCACTTGAAAGGTATGTAAAATTAGTTACCTAAATAATACACGAGACGTTTCGGAACTTCATTACAGGTTCCTTCTTCTAGTCTGGGTCCCCCTTATCTTTGAAGTTTGTCTTTTTGATGGAACATGTCGGCTGTGTGTAATTTCCCGTAACGGTTGGAAATAGTCTTTGTTATGATCAGGGCCGTTTCTACCGTTAGGCAAGACTAGGCGGCCGCCTAGGGCGGCAAGATTTTAGGGCGGCCGAAAGATGGATTCCGTTTTTTTTTTGGTTGTTGAATTGAAGATTCTGTTTTTTTTTTTTTGGTTGTTAAAATAGGATTGTCGTTTTTTTTTTTTGTTTTTTTTTTTGGTGGGGCGGCATTTGAAAGGGAGGGGACGGCATTTTTCAGTTCTCGCCTAGGGTGGCAGAACACCTAGAAACGGCTCTGGTTGTGATGTGTTTGCTGAGATGTGTTTGTTGGCAAATCTTGATTGTGAATGGTCACGGTTGGAAATAGTAATAGTTGGATATATTACTTTGTTGTGATGCGTGGCAGGAATCAGTCTATTGTAGTAATGTGTTTGTTGGTAAATCTTGGTTGTGAATGGTCACAGTTGGAAGTAGTCATGGCTGGATATAGCTCTTTGTTGTTGATTTCTTGTAGTCAGGGCTGGAAACAGTCTTATGTTGTGATGTGTTTGTTGAGTGGATGGTGTCTGAGTTCATTATAGGCCGTATTCAAGTACATTTTTAGTTGATAAATCTTGATTGTAGCTTTTTAGTAGACGAATCATCCCCGATTCATAAAATTCTCTTAAATATCTAATTTTTCTTTGTCCAAATATTTCAATATTTTGAGTGTCAAGGGAATGGCCTGTTATTATGCAATGAGAGGCGGTGCCATATGCTTTATTTCTGTGTTTTACAGCGTTTACGTGTTCATTTTTGCGGATTCCCAATTCCCTTTTTGAATTTCCTATGTAGAGACATTTGGACAGATTTGGTGGTACAGATTGACATCTAATACCATAAATAGTTCCTTTCATTTTTAAGATGGATTTCTGGTCTTTCGTTTTCTTGTCCTTGTTTAAAAATGTGCCAATCGTGTTGCTTGGTTTGCAGGCTATTCCTATACCTGCACTAGTCAAGGTTGGTTTTATTCTGTGTATTAGGTATTCGTCATATTTGATGGACACATATCGTTTTTCATGATTTACTTTCTTGGTTGAACTATCTGTCCCAATATTATGTATTGTGCTATGTTCAATTTTGTTTATATTAAAATTTTTAATCCATCTTTTTATTAAAAATTCAGGAAAGCCATTTGCTTGGAAGACACGTTGGATCTTATCATATTCCTTGTATAGTGCTTCTTTATTAGAGCATATTTTATTAGCTCTGTCAACAGCCATGATAACGGAGTTTCTCTTGCATGACATCGGAACAGCGCTCTTGAAATTGATGGTAATAAGTGCGTCATTTATTTTCCGATATACAGATGTTTCGTACTTGGTGTCTTGTTGTATGATGCGTATATCTAAAAATGGTAAGCCTGCTTGTGTAGCTGTTTCCATGGTGTATTGTATCTTAGGATGGATCGAACTGAAGTCAGAAAGAATCGTATCTACATGATTTTGATTCACTATCATAAATGTGTCGTCCACGTATCTATAGAAATAATGTATGTTGTGATACACGTTTTCAATGGTCATGACATTATATACTATAAAATTCATGACTACCTCTGCTAATATCGCCGAGGATGGTAATCCCATGAATAGCCCTGAAGTTTGTAAGTAAACCTGCTCATTGAAAACAAAATACTGTAAGTGGAACATCAGATTCACCATCTGCAATAAACCTTTAAAGTTTATCATAGCCACGCATCACAATCAACAAACACATCACAACAAAGTAATATATCCAACCATGACTATTTCCAACCGTGACCATTCACAATCAAGATTTGCCAACAAACACATCTCAGCAAACACATCACAACAAAGACTATTTCTAACCGTTACGGGAAATTACACACAGCCGACATGTTCCATCAAAAAGACAAACTTCAAAGATAAGGGGGACCCAGACTAGAAGAAGGAACCTGTAATGAAGTTCCGAAACGTCTCGTGTAATATTTAGGTAATTAATTTTACATACCTTTCAAGTGCCATTGTAGTAGGCATATATAATATTTAATAAAATGGCACGTTAAATAATCTTGTGAAAGTTATTATTTTTATAAATAAATTTTACAAATTTTTATAAATATTCTCAATACAGGAATAAAACTAATATTATAAATTCTATAATATATAAAGAGTATAGAAGTAAGTTAAATATAAAGCTAACAAGAGAAAGGAAGTTACTTGAATGGAAACAATTGAAAGAATACAAATTAACAACGTCTAAGAAAATAATAACAAGTTTTACAGTATTAAATGTTTTGAACGAATGTCATGAATGAATAAAGAAAAAAAAAAAAACATGAAACATTGGGAACTTTATTCCAAGTTTATGTAGTTAGGCAGTTGTATCCCTCGGGGCAAACGATGGTCCATGGAGCGCTGGAGATAAAGTTTCCAAGCTTTCATTGACCTTGATCTGAGATCGGTCAGCGTATGTTGAAGATAATAAATCATTTTAAGAAATACAATGGAGTGGTCATTAATTGCATATTTGTTAATGAATTAAACGGTAATACAATTCTCCATTGTATTTCTTAACGATGCTTCCAATGACACATTATTAAATAAAAGAAGAAATTTAACCATGTACCATGTTTGTTCATGATTAGAAATTCTAATTTTTAAATGTGAGAGAAGATGTTTATTTTCTCCGCATTTTCTGTAGTCTCCGAGAAGAAGATTCCTGCTAAAGGAATTGAAATATTGAGTATTAAATTATGTGATTAAGGAAGAAGAGGTTTTATGAATTATTACTATTTATAAAGAAGAAATTTGTTTGTGAAATTGCTGTAATATTGATCAAGTCGTTAATTGAATCCTAAACTTATTTAGATGATCTGATTGAAAAATATTTACAATATCGTAACAGGTTCCTGCAATAAAATTCGTAATTGTCGATCCATTACTTTGTAACATAATAAAAATTAATTATGTCAAAAACTGAATACTTGAAAAATATTCAAAGAAAAATCATCATGAAAAAAACCCCAAAACATTTTCACCTTATGAGTACCGGGGGGGGGGTTCGGACACCCCCCTTCAGGGAAGCAAAAAAGAAAAGAAAGTGTAAATCTTCAAGTGTATAAGTGTAATTGATAAAATTCAAAGGGCCTACTCTCGTCGTAGAGTTTAGTATTAAGATCATTTTCTGTTAAAGTGTCATTTAAAGAAAGCAAGTGATTTATAAAAATTTACAGTAAACGGCCCCCATCCCCCCATTAACAAAACCCTGCCTACCTGCTTGTTATGAGGAAAGTAAGTAAAAATTTAAATAACTGGCTGAACTTTATTAAAAAGATATCCTTTTCTTATTATAAAATTATTAAAGAACTGGCAGCAAAGCATAAAAAAATCTGAAAAATCATTTTATTATCAACCTATCAAATATAAAGTAAATGTAATCTAAATACTGTGCTAACTTGTGAACGAAGCTTCTACGGCAAAAATGGTTTTGAGTTTCGAAATCAGCGTAAACAACTGAGTAAGTATGCCAAATTTCATTAAAATGGATGCAGTGGTAACAAGATTATTTGGTTTTGAACGTATGTTTTGTTAGAATTTCAGTTGTCGAGATCAGTTCCCAAGAATAAAATTTCATGGAAACAATATGGAATGACACAATGAACTAATATTTTCATCCAATTTGAGTAGCCTTGATTCAATGATACCATTGAGAACCGTTGGATCTATCTTAATAGCTTAATTATATCGAGTTACAGACAGACAGACAGACAGACGAACTTAGCCAATTTATATGTAAAGGTATTTATATCTAAAGGTTAATTTATCTAAAGAATAATTATTATTTTTGACTCATAACGCCGAAAGGCATTTAAAACTCACCTTTGTTTAATCTAAATACTGCGCTAATTTGTGAACGAAGCTTCTACGGCAATAATGGTTTTGAGTTTCAAAATCAGCGTAAAAAAATGAGTATGCCAAATTTCATTAAAATCGGTGCAGTGATAACAAAATTATTTGGTTTTGAACGTATGTTTTCAGTTGTCTAGGTCAGTTTCCAAGGATAAAATTTCATGGAAACAACATGGAATGATAAAATGAAATAATATTTCATCCAATTTGAGTACCCTTGATTTAATAGTACCATTGAGAACCTTGGATCTATCTTAATAGCTTAATTATATCGAGTTACGGACAGACAAGCAGACAGATAGACGAACTTAGCCAATTATATAAGTTGATTTGATAATTTAAAAGTCGAAATTCTTAAAAAAAAAACCACTTAAATGATATTGGTGTAACTTTTTAAGATATAATTTTTGATTGCTTTGAAATTCCGAAATGAAATGCAATTAAAAGTAAACTAAAGCAATCTAATTTAGTAAACTAAATCCAAACAGTAAACTAAAGCAATATAAAAAGATGAGTACACTAGGCCTCTGACTTATGACCTCTGTCACTATATGGCCAAAAGTATCCAGACCCCCTTCCAACGAACTGGATCGGGCAGGTCAGGAGGCTTGATGCATCATTGGACGCTATAAAAGCGTTGTTGGAAGCTTGGGCGGTCATAATTCTGCGTTACCGATTAAAGAGTAAGTCAGACGAGCTCAGTGACTTCGAATGTAGTGTGATAATCCGATGCCAGCATTATCGGAAATCGGTTCGTGAAATTGTGGACATGCTGCACATGCCGAAATTAACTGAGTGCAGCCGCTCATAAGCCGAAAATCTCCATCGTCAATGAGAAGCGTCTGTTGCAGTGGTGCAGAGCTCACCGCCATTGGACTGTGGAGGAGTGGAAAGACGTTCTGTGGAGTGATGAATCTCGCTTCACGATCTCGTAGTCCGATGGACGCCTGTGGGTTTGGTGGATGCCCCGCGAACGCTTCTTATCCGACTGCATTGTGCCAACTGTTAAGTTCGGTGGCGGAAGCATAATGGTGGAGGTGTTTTTCGTGGTTTAGTTCCTGTGACGGGCAATATGAACTCTGGATTCTGGACAGTGCTGCCCTCCCAACTCTGTGGCAACCGTTTGGGGAAGGCCCGTTTCTCTTCCAGCAGGATAACTGTCCCGAACAACATCGAAGCTGGTGAGGCCGTGGTTTGACGACATGGGTATTCCACAACTTGACTGGCCGTCTCAGATCCCCAATCTCAACCCCATTGAACATCTGTAGGATGAAATAAAACGCACATTACGTGCCCACCCACATCGCCCATCTTCCGTGGCCGGTCTTGGATTTATTTACATACCTGCAGCCCGCTTGTGGATACAACAATTTTTCAGTACAATGGTCCACACATCTTTCTACAATTTTTGCTGTTTCACACGGAGAATGGGTTAAATTCATATGAAATACCTAATAAAAAATAATAAATATTAAAATTATAAAGTACAAATTAAATAATTGATATATCCTTTCTTTCTAATTAGGAATTTTCTTCAAATATTACAAATATATTTGATTGCAGAAACTATAATTTCAAGTTTTTAGTAAAAAAACCAGCATTCCATAATCCTGGAATTCTGTCGATTATGGAATGCTATCGGTTAATATTTTTAATAGTTTTCAAATAAATAACAACATGGGAGACGAAAGACGACAGCAGAGCAGAAAAAAATAGAAAAAAACTACTTGCAGCAAACATACACTATATGGCCAAAAGTATCCACACACCCTTCCAACGAAGTGCATCGGGCAGGTCAGGAGGTTTGATGCGTCATCGAATACTATAAAAGCGTTCGTGGTGGCTTGGGCGGTCATAATTCTGCATTCGCGATAAAATGAGTAAGTCAGGCGAGCTCAGTGACTTCGAAGTTAGTTGCTGTAATGGGCAACATAAACTCTACGATGTATCGGGCCTCTCTGGACAACGCTGCCCTCCCAACTCTGTGGCAACAGTTTTTGGGAAGCCCCGTTTCTCTTCCAGCAGGATAACTGTCCCACACACACATCGAAGCTTGCGCGGCGGTGGTTTGACGACATGGGTGTTCCACAATTTGACTGGCCGCATCAGAACCTCGATCTCAAACCCATTGAACATCTATGGGACGAACTAAAACGCTGATTACATGCCACCCACATCGCCCATCTTCCGTGGTCGGACTCACTTCAGCTGTCATGGCCGCTTGGAAGTCAGTTCCTTCGACCACCTTTCAAAACCTGGTGGAAAGTCTTCCCAGACGTGTACAGGCTATCACCAATGCAAAAGGGGGAGGATATCATATTAATACGTACCTCAGGAGCTTCCGCGTCCTGACAACGGGTTGCACGGATACTTTTGGCCATGCAGTGTAGAAATACTACCAGAAAAATTGAACACAGACAATACAAATAAAAGTCTTAAAATAGTCAACACACTGAGTTAAAACTAAAACTATTTACAATTAGTAGAAACTCCCAACTATTTTCCTCCGGTTAACGAGTCATCTTTAGTGAATGAATCTTCCTAACAACCTCAGCCTCTTTTTAAGAGAAAGTTGACCAATGGGAAGCATGGTTCAAAGGAACTGAACAAATAGTGATCTAATTTTTTTAATTTTTTTATTTACAATGCTTATATACAATAGTCGATGAACTCGACTAGAGAATAGGATAAATTATTCGTATTTAATCAGTCTCTTGCACATAATATCTTCCAGATGATATAATCACAGTTGCACAAGTCTTAGTCTGCATATATCTCACTGAGAATTAAATGTCCTCGGAAATCTTCCAGATTTATTTCGTCTTGTCTGACACACTTGGGACAGCAATTCGACTGTATCACGATATCACACTGAAGTTTAGGGTGAAGCACTATATCAACTTAAACTTTAGTTTATCTATATCTGAAGTTAACAACTGCAAAGAACTGAAAATTAATTCACACTGAATTTTTTGCACTTTGAATGTCTGAAATTCTAAGCACAAATAAAAGAACTTTCTCTTCGAGAAAGCAATTGAAATAAATAAACTTTGAGTTGATATCTATACGCAGCACTCTAACACTAATCGATTCTTCGATTCTTCAAATTCAAAATACTTAATATTGTAGCACAACGTGTTATGTCTTAATTACATTGTCATATGACGTAATCTTGTAATAGTTCAAATTAATTTCCTTATAAACCTTGCGCACTTAATTTCACGGTTTTTTTCAGCGACGGAATTTTAATTGTCTATAAGAGTTAATATCTAATAGTAGCTTTTTCTCTTGAGCTATTCATTAGATGAGACATTTCTATTCACAATAGGGTGAAGCTATTGCCGTGTTGATACCACATTAGACCCTTTCTCTGATATGGAAGTCCTAACTTCATGCTTTTGTTCCTCCGACTTCGCTGTGATTCTTTTCCATCTGTCTGAGGCAAAATCTGCAATGCGTAGATATCTTGAACCAATTAGGATGAGACAGACTTCAACTTGAATCGTCACCTGCGTCATCATCTTTACGTCACTTCTCTTCGTGACGTCTACGTCGCTTTTTTCCGTGACGTCCGACTATCTGTTCTCATAGAACACAGCTTCCTTCTGCGCACCTTTCTTCGGCTGCCGTTACATCGCCTTTTTCCATTCTGCTCCCAAGCGAGGCTGGTTAGCACTTTTATCACACATTATCATTGCGTCATAATTATTGAAAAATAAATATTTCTTTCATTATCCATTCACTATTGGAGATAATTATTAATTAATATTTACATAGTAAATAATGGCTTCAGGAACCAATTGTCGAAAAGATGCAAATTAAGAAATTTTATTAACAGGCGAACACTACGATCCTGATGGTGATCGTAACACTACTAATCAAAAGCACATGGTTTTGTTTACAAATACCGAGCATATGGAAGTTTCTAAATATTAGGCAAAGTTTGTAAGCAGTAAAGACTGTGAGGAGAAGCATACCTTATTATTTGGGTATTGACAATTAAAAATCCCTGAACTTCTTTCGGAGGCTGACATTGTTAGGAAGATTGATTCACTACAGATGACCTTTAACGGGAGGAAACTAGTTAGGATTTTTTTCAATTGTAAATAGTTTTAATTTTAAGTTATTGTGCTCCGCCCTCAAACGTTAATCCTTTTCAGTATTTAAGGAATTGCGTATGAAAATGTTTTATGTTCCTCTGTCTCTGTCGAACCAAACCGGAGAGGAATATTTAATTTTTTATAGATCCATTTATCAGCGATATCTATAAATACTGTAATAAGCCTATGGAAGTGTAACTTACTTCTATTTCTTCATAATGGGCCTGCGCCAAAACAGACAGTGGGAATTGCAATCCTTCATCGACATCAGAATAAAAATCACTTACTTCTTCCTCGATTTCAAAACCCTAATAAAGTTTTAAAGAGATCATCACTATCAGATATTTATGGGCTAACAATTTCAGTAGAAAATACGGTAAATGGAAATACCGGGAAATACCGGAAAGAATGTAAGTTTAAATCTTAATCGGATATAATTCAACAGAAGAAAGATGTAAAATTACTTTTCTGTCTATATGTGGAAAAGTATTTTCCCTCTATACTGGAAAAGTATTTGTGTGATTCTTTGATATTCTTTTAACTATTTCTACTTTGTTGCCTGGTCAGATTTATTAATGTTTTTGTTAATAATAACAATTATTTGTTTTGAGAATTAGATGGCAAAATGTTTTGTTAAATGTTTAGACAAAATATGAAGAGATGTGACTAATTTTCTTAGTGCTTCTTGGGTGACTCCTTGCAAGAAATTGAACCAAAAAATAAAGGAATTTTACAACCATAGAAACATTTAAGATCTCATTCAATCCGTAGTCAACAGCCGAGATGTTTAAACGGTTGTAAAAATAACACATTTTATTTTAGTTGTAGAATATCGAATCTTTATTTCTTCCAAATTTTTTAATTAATCAGAATGTTAGATTCAAAGAAATGTGAGCGAAATAAATTCTATGATGAACAGATGGGAATGTTCTGGAAACGGATTCTATTTTATTAAAAGCGCCAAACTTGAATTTGTCTGATTTA
>JAFIDM010008419.1:3012484-3023681 GCA_023159025.1 Thereuonema tuberculata | reverse complement strand
AGAAAGACAGACAGACAGAGAAATAAAAGATTTTAGTAATATAGATTCTCTTAGTGAAATTTAAATGTTCAGTGCTTGTAAAATATATATGGTCATGAAATATTAATTATCATTTTGTAATTAAATTCTCTTAGTGAAATTTAAATGTTCAGTGCTTGTAAAATATATATGGTCATGAAATATATAATTATCATTTTGTAATTAAATTCTCTTAGTGAAATTTCAATGTTCAGTGCTTGTAAAATATATATGGTCATGAGATATATAATTATCATTTTGTAATTAAATTCTCTTAGTGAAATTTCAATGTTCAGTGCTTGTAAAACTTTGTATTCTCTACTTATTTATCTATTGGTTGTTTTTCAATTCATTAATATTTTTAGTTTCCTTGAGTTTCCTGTCGATGTTTTTCAAATGAGAAATAAAAAAGTACCCATATCAAGAGTCTTATTTCTACTAATTAAGTTACTTTGAATAACAATTGATGTTCTTTAGTAATAATATATAAATAATATAAATGAATATTCAATGAATATTATGAAACGATTATGCTTGACTTACCCTCCCATAAAAGTCCCATAGAAGCCATCTCTCTGGATCTTTTAGATTTTTAATGATGATGCTAACAATGGTAACAGGCCCAAAATTTTCCATGTTATCTAAAGTAGAAAGAAATTTTTGTTTAAAAATCCAGTAATTTATTTATCAAATTTAAAATCAGAAAAAAATTACATACAAGTAGATGAATGTTACAATTTAAAATTATAGATACAAGAAACGCTACTAGTTTTGTCTACACTTGCAGACATCTTCAGGCAATGATCATTGCCATAAGATGTCTGCAAGTGCAGACGAAACTAGTAGCGTTTCTCGTTTCTATAATTTTAAATTGTAACATTAATCTACTTGCATGTAATTTTTTCCTGATTTTATTTTTACTGAACACGTTAAACGCCATTCGTTTTTTTATCAAATTTACATTTTTTTTTATTTACATATCGGAAGATATACCTTGTGTTCCACAAGTATTCCACAAGGCTTACAGAAGTAAGTTGAAGTGAACATATAATGTAAAACTTAACAAAAAGAAAAATAATCGTTAACTACTACAACAAAGAAAAAAGGGTAACAAGAAAAGGAAATCATATTTGACTACAACAAGAGCAATACCAAAGAACAAAAACAATGGCACAGTACGTTAACTTAACAAATATATACAAATATATACAATTATTTACAAAAGACAAGAAAAACTAAGCCACACATTCTGAATAAAATTTTTAAGTTCTATAAATACTTTTTTGCTTTTCACCAGTTTTGATAGAATTGGAGGCCAATTTATCGAGTGAGATCTTAGTTCGTTGGGCAATGACAATCTCTGCTGGGAGAAAACAGGACAGTGCTGCAGCAAATGTTCTGGATTATGCTCTTTATAACCACACGAACATGATCCACAAGAGGCAAGGCCAAAACGAAGCAGATAGCCGTGAAAATTTCCATGACCAGTGAGAAACTGAGTCACTTTAAAATTAGAGATAAAATGTTTATTTTGTAGCCTAAGCGGAATAGTTGGGAAAAACTTCTTAGTCCACTGAGCGTTTGTAGAATGCATGTACTCAGCATTCCAGCTCATTATGGTTTTACAGCTCTGAAGGAGCTTCCAATGGGAAGGATGTGGGATCAAATCCAGAGAAATATCACTTCTCGTAGCCTGTTTGGCCAACAAATCAGCCCTTTCATTGCCTATGTTCCCACAATGGCCACGAACATGAGCAAAATCAACTTTAATATTGTTAAGCTCAAGAGATTTAATAATGGTCTGTGTCTCGACAACAAGTTTCTCAGCGTTATTGACATCCTGAAGAATATTCAGCGAGGACAAAGAGTCACTGCAGACCAAGTACTTCAGTGAGGTGGAAGTAGGAGTGTCCCTGGATGTACTTGGTAACCAAGTTCAAGCTCAAAAGCTCTGCCTGAAAGACAGAGCAGTCATCGCATAAACGATATTGCTTATAAGCAACCTCAACATCACCTTCAAATGCAACAAAAGCTAAACCAACCTTATTATTAATTTTGCTCCCATCTGTGAAAAACAAATACCTATAATTCTCCAACTCACAATCATTGTAATTTACTACAGTAATCGAAACTCTGCTGGAGGGGTGCGGAAGAGAAGACAAAGGAAGCTTCCCATTTAGGGAGTTCATATCAACAGTGTTTGCTATCAAGTCCTTAGCATTTTTAGAACCAAGAACTTCGTAGTCAATTGGTGGCAAGCCAGACAGCACAAAAAGAGCGTCATAACTGATAGTCCTATACCCACACACAATCCTAAGGAGAAACCTTCTCTGCACCTTTCTTAACTGCCTACAGTTAATTTTCCTGTTAACCGAACTTCCCCAAGCTCTAGATGCATAGGTAAAGATCGGTACAAAAACTTGTTTGTAAATCATCTTCATTACGTCCATTCGTAACCGAAAGTGTTTTTGCAAACCCTAATCAGGCCAGAAAAAAATTTTTTCCCACTTATTTGACAAAAAAGAAATATGGTTTTTCTACTGAAATTTAGTGTCAAGCATAACGCCTAAATATTTCATTTGTATAACCTCCTCAATAGAATTAGAACCAATGGAAAGCTGAATTTTGAAATCATTTCTTGATTTTTTGTGGACCATCATCACTTTACTTTTGGCAGAGTTAAATTTTAACTTGAACAAGTTGCACCAATCGAAAGCATAATTAAGGATTTCCTGTGCTTTAGAACATGCAGTAGAAAGATCCTTATGTTGAATAACTAACAGCAAATCATCAGCGAAGGCAATTTTCAAACAACACTTAAACTGTGATAAATTACAAAGCAAGTCATTCATAATAAGATTTTAGAGAAAAGGTCCAGAAATAGATCCCTGCGGACAACTCTTTTCCAAGGAAAATTCTCTGGTAATATTTCCAAGAGTAAAAAGTGCAGAACGTTCAGTCAAAAGATCTTTTAATAAATTAAGTAAATTTTTTGGAACATTAGACTTCCTGAGTAAGTGAATAATTCCCGGCCACCAAGCATTATCAAATGCACCCTGAATATCCAAGAAAACCATAATGGTGAAATAGCCTTTCTGTTTACCTTTATTTACAAAGTCACACAGTCGGACCAGCGCATCCTCAGTAGATTTCTGAGGGGTGAAACCATACTGATTCTCATGCAAGTCTTTTTTATGCCTCAAATGCCAATTTAATCTATTTATCAACAGCCTCTCAAGACACTTACCGAGGCAAGGAAGTAGACTAATACATCTAATATTGTCGAGAAGCATGTGTCCCGAGTCCACATTTTTCCACATAATCTTTGCTATTTTCCATAGGTTGGGAAAGATACCCAACTCTAAGCATTTGTTAAAAATCCTGGGCAACACGGTGGGACTAGCATCATGAAAAACCTTTATCATTTCATTTGTGATCTTATCTGGGCACGGCATTTTGTTTGCCTTCAGCCTCTTCACCACATTATCTACTTCAGCTTGTATAAAGGGAGGATCATTCGTATTGTCATACAATTTCTTCATCTCAGCACGAATAAGCCTATGAGGTATATCATCGTTACTCGCATCATCCTTGGGGAAGGATTTTTGAATAATCGCATCAATGATCTCACCAAAGGAGGTAGTAACATGCCCCGAAGGCAACTCAAATCCAGATATCTCAAATCTTTTTGTGAAATTCGTTTTAATCCCAGACTTAAAGATCTTCTGGCAAACATTCTGCACCGTAATTTCAGATAAGAAAGCTTCCAAGAATTTAACTTACTCTCCTCCAGCTTAAGATTATAGGCTTTTCTAGTTTCCAAATATTTATTTTTATAAATATCTCTTAATATTTGATTTTTAGCCCTTTGGAATCTCCTCCTGGCTGCATTTAACTGCTTGCGCAAATAAAAGATTTCCTTTGTCCACCATGAAACCCCCTGCTTTTTAACATTATAATACGGAATAGAATTTCTAGCGGCTTTAATAAAAAGATTTTGTAACTCTGCAATCATTAACTGCAAGTCGCAATTTCCCTGAAAAAGTTAAGTAAACTCTCTTTCTCGCAACATTTCCTGAATTTATTCCAATTAGCTCGTCTAATGTTAAATAAATCTGGCTCACAAACCTCAGTTTTCTTAAGTGGAAGAAAGGAAATCTCATAAGTAATCATTCTGTGATCGGACAACGAGTCACAATCAGGAATGGACCAGTTTCGTACATAGCGTAGAATATCAGTTCCAACAACAGTCACGTCAATGTAGCTGCAACCCTGAGTTGCACAAAAGGTAGGCCCACAGTCATCATTCACAGAAATCAAATGCCAAATACTTAAGAAATCAGTTAATTTAATGCCCCTAGAGTCAGTAATTGGCCTGAACCATAACTCTGATTTACAATTGGAGTCCATACCCCAGATAAGCCTTTTATTTTTATGTTCCAAAATCTGAGAAATCTTATGTAAATCAATATCAATATTCACAGATGGTTCAAAATAATAAGAAAGTAAAACAAGTTCAAAGTCCCCAATCGAAATATCTGCAGCTACCATATTGTAATCAAAGTATTTTTGGTCCAAAAACGTAGTTAGGGTACTTGAGCGCACAATAATAGCAGCCTTAATCGTCTCCGAGCCACGACTAAAGCACAACCTTTATTTTTACTGAACACACGTTAAACGCCATTCGTTTTTTTACCAAATTGACATTAAACCTTTGTATTTAGTTAGAAAAAATATAATGATAAGTTACAATAAATTATATACAGTATATTGCCTTAGTGTTTCTTTAAATACCGGAATAATTGAAGGTCTTATATTAAAATTATAATAATTATGCTTAGGGAAAAGTAGTTCTTTTTTAATGCTCTAATATTAATTAATTATTAAGAAACTCTTATTTAATAACATAACTTTTTACTGATAATAATAAATTTAATAATTTTGAATGATTTATAAAAAAAATAAAAATTTCTTCATTTGAATTTTATTTTTTCATTAAAGTACCAAAAATATTAAACCAATAAAATTTGACCAATCAGATATATATCTAATCCTGGAATGCTTTGCTAGATACAAATGTACCCGCAGTGAAGTTCTTTTATCGGTCAAAGCTGGAACTGATTCTTTGAATAGATTTTGACCTAGGTTCTTTTTGCAAAGTCTTGGTTTACAGTTTATTGATCGACTGCGCATTTAGTTTCTAGACACGGAAATGAGTACATGTATACTCAGGATAGCAATATCTGTGTTCTAGTAGGATTGTCTCTTTCTTATCATAAGACTTTCATGAGTTACAGTCGGACTTCTATTTAACGAAGCCCGAAAAAAAGTTCGTTATATGGAAAATTCGTTAAATAGAGATTCACCTTTTAAAATTACTTTAAACTACATAAAACAGATTTAAAATATATAAGCAATAAATATTATTAAAAAAGTAATAATTTTAATGACATAAACCATAAATTATCACATGCGCACTTAAATTTTACTAATAAAGTCTGTTAATTTTGTCTGAGTTTTTTTTTTTTTTTGAAAAAGTGTTTTTGCTCATAGTACGTCTTGCATCTTTGCAATGCACCAAAAACCCGTTCAGTATTTTCTTCAAATTGTAATCCGCATCGAATTGTTTCAAATGATTTTAGCATTTCATCATTCAAAGGTTTTTTATTTCTGCATCATGATCATTTCCATATTCAGCATCTTCATCTTCATCGCAATTCACTGCTGTATTGCTTTTATTTTTCAGTGTTCAAAATATCCGATTCAGTTAGTGTTTCCGAGGTCTCAACTTCAAAATCAAGTGAAAGATAATCATCAATCAGCACATCATCGCTAATTTCTTCTTTTTCCCTCAGCTGTATCCACATTCTTTCATTTCCTCTAAGGGAATATTAATAATAAAAATATTTCAAGGAGAAAAAAAAAATAGATACCATGAAAAAGTTCGTTAAGTAGAAAATGGACTTCGCTATTTGGAGGTAATTTTACAAAGAAATTAGCAAAAGGTTCCAAAGAAAAGTTCGCAAAATAGAGGTTCGACTGTATTTATAATTAAGGAAATTATGATTTTGCACTTCTTGGACTAAAACTTGTCTTATTAACTGCTGTTACCAACCTTTATTTCCATTTCCTTTCTTTATTTCCATTTTCTTTTATTTCCATTTACGCCAAGAGATGATATCTAAAGCTCACTATATTTAAAACTAACTTCGTTATTTTATAGGACAAGTAGGAATCTGATGTGACAATTGAATATAGGTTCACATCAGCTGAAATTGCCAAAAGGCGATTGGAAAAGATTACAATCATAGGAACTTCGATGAACAACAAACAACAAATTGAAAATAAATCTTTAGAACAAATAAGAGAGAAAAAGATTGGAAAATGATTCCATATGATGAGGAAGTGACAATGTTGTTGTATTAGAAAAAGAAACTCTTTCTGATACTTCTGTTTCTTTTTTTGTGATAATTTTGAGGTCTATTTTGTTATAGATCTCGAATGCTTTTATCCCTAATTAATACATTTTACATGTAATTTTTACATCTTGCATGCAAGATGGTAACACGTTTGAAAACAGCCAGTAGAAACTCAGTTCAATCCCAGACCTTTGCAGACCATGGGGATTTTTCACGCTCAATTCTATTCCGTATTCGAGGAATAGGATTCATGCAGAAGAATGGGTGCTGGTATTCTTTCCCACGGGTACAGGCGGGCGATCGTTGGACTGACCAGCCGACTTCATCTTAGTTCCGGATCAATGAAACTATGGGAGCCTAATCTCCAGCGCCCCCATGTAGTGGTAGGATTTATCTATCTATCTATCTCAAGATTGTGTTATCTCTTATCAAAGATCTTATTTTTTATTTCTAACCATATAATCATTATGTTCAAAAGCTATAACTAGCTGCAACTCTTAAGTTTTCCTTTTATCAGCTGCAAGGAAGCATAAGTTTTCTTTTCTGTTCAACTGTCAGTAATAATATGAATCTGATCAGACTGAGTCATTTGTGTAGTTTTCCTGAATTTCTCGAACTCTCTGGTCTGATTCCACTGCCCAACTTCCTTTTGCAAGCAATGCTTTGCAAGAATTTTTTATTAAGATGTCAAAGAAAATTTCATAAAAATCATTCACGTCCAAAAACTTTTTCATTTGAATTATTTGAATTTTGGAAAAATCAATAGTTGATTTCACTTTCCTTTCAGATAGTCTAAGTCGATTACAATTTTAAGTAATCACATCTACATTGAAGGCCCCCAACTCTTCAAAATATATCTAATATTTTATGTTGGTGTTCAAGATGCTCACAAACTAAGTTTAGATCAGTATATGTTTATTGCAGACAGCAGCAGTAGTAATGAAATCATCCACATCAAAGTAGTTTTTGTTGGATTTGGAGAAAAAAATGCATTTCATTTGGTGATTTCTAGCTGACTCTTTCTTGAGTAAAATTTATAAGGAAATTCCCCAACTTCGTTGAACACAATCCTCTCTTACATTATATTAATTAACTATTATATCTGTTTGAAAGTAAATTTTCGAACGTAATTGATTAAGAAACATTTAAGTCATTTTTGGAGAAATAATACTTGTAACGCCTCCTCACGGAGCGGTTTTCAGAGTATGAATATGTACAGACGAATCAATTTCAGATAAAGTTAGTTAAACTTAAACGGTTAAGAAATGAGCTAAGCGAACATTGAACACACTAACGCAAGAAAATCAAAAATATTTAATTCTGTAACTTGAATTAAATTCTAAACATCCATTAAATCTTATCTTGATGATAATATCAGTAAACAAAAACTATAGTCAGCCTTATGACTTTAGTGTTCGATTAAAGTTCTGGTTCTTACTCAGTTCAAAATAGCTTATATATTTTTAAGCTAAAATTTATAATTTACATAAATCAAATCAGTTTCACTAAACTGCTACAATTTGCATAAGCAATTAACTTCACTAAAGTTTAGATTCTACAGTCCATTAATCCTGCTTCTTGCTTCTTCGGAATGGCGTTCGCCCATTAAAACGATAAAGAGTTCGTACTTACGATCTTTAATCTCTTGGGAATCGTGAAACTCGATGTACCATTGAAGAATACGCTGTAGGTAGCACCGGTCACTTGATACTGTATTTGCTAACTTCTAAACCTTATGAGTGATAAACATGGCGACCCATGTTGTACGTCAATGTTGTGGCCCTAACTACGTCTTCCGTAACCCTGGAAACGGTCGTTGCCTCTGATTTGTGAAAATCCTTTTTGACAAGGTTAAGATGATGAATTGAATTCATCACAGGAATCTTCTAGTTGATTCACACTTCACTGATAGGCACTAAATAAGCATTTGTACTTTATGCTTATACACACAGGTAACATGTCACTTAATATGAGAAGATTTTGCCTTCTCATTTCGTTGGCACAAATTCTGAACACACACCGTTCTGGTGTAGAACTGCTTATATACACTGTTGCTTGGCAACCACACAGTTCCTTCTTTTGTTAACAAAGCATGTCATCCACTCTGTTAACAATAGTATATCAACGTAGCATAGGTGAGTCTTCGTTGTTGCACGTTGGCAACTGCACATTTCTTGTTAGGATACCGGCAATAACACTTTTTGTGATAACACTATTTTTTTTTTATATTATCTTACCGGAATGGATATTGTGTGAATTCAGGTGAGTGACTTAATTTACGCTAGATGTATTAGCTGCAATTTCACACCACAAAACTCCCCCTCATTCTGCACTGCTAACTTTCAAAAAAAATAAACTTTATTTTGTAACTTGAAAGTAAAGATGTTTTGAGTTTTCACTGCTTTAATTTATCGCTTTAAGCTTCTGCATTAGTGTCTTGAATCTCGCACCAGAAATTGCCTTTCTCAATACGTCCGCCGGATTTTCTTCACTACTAACATACTGCAATCTGACTTCTCTTTTCTTAACGTAGTCTTTGATTGCATAGAATTTCAATTTGACATTCTTACTCCTTGTAATGTCAAATTGATTTTGAATCAGCCTGATAGTGGGTTGATTATCGCAGTGAATTGATGAAGCTTTTTTTGCTTAAAGCTTTAACCTGGAGTTCGGTCAATAACCTTTTCAGTCCGATGACCTCGCGTACACAGTCATTGCAAGCGATCAACTCACTTTCTTGAGTTGATTGGGAAACCACATTTTGCTTCTTACTTTTCCACGCAATAGCACCATCACCTATAAATATTACAGCTCCGGATGTTGATTTACCGTGTCTCCGGTCTCCAAAACTGGCATCCGTGTAGGCGTTTAATTCAAAGTCCCCTTTGGAAATGGCCATCTTCTTTTTTCTGGTACCATGAAGATATCTTAGTATTCTTTTGACTTTTATCATATCGGCTTTGGTGGGTGAGTTCAATTTTTCTGAACATCTATTTACCGCATAGATAATATCCGGTCTGGAACAGTTGCTGATGTAATTTAGGCTGCCTATCAAACTTCTGTACTTGAGGTGTTTGGTCTTGTCAAGCACTTCGATATCATCTTGGATGTCTTGGGACTTAAACGATTCCTCTATCATGGAAGAAATTACAGGTTTGCACTCCGCCATTTGATGTTTCTCTAGCAGGTTGGAAATCAGGTGAGTGACTTAATTTATGCTAGATAAATTAGCTGCAATTTCACACCACAGTCATGAGGATTTTTATTCAAACTGTAACTCAGTGTTGGTATAATTCGTAGGTACAATCTCAAATTCTTATTGACTATTTCGGCATCGTAATTGCTATCATTTGATAATAAATTAACCTTATGTTACTTCTTCTTGTAACTGTAGATTTGTAGAAGGTTTCTTTTCAATTACTCCTACTCCTATACCTTTGTAGATGTCACTCCTTTTGTTGTTCATACTACTCTTACTGCTTTCTAATTTGCTCACTGTTTTACTGCTGAAGAGATCTGATAGACTGTCTTGCATGTTTAAGAGATTAGAAACGTTTAATATTTCAGTGTAATAAATTCAGAAGTTTTTACAAAATAAAGCAGTAAGAATAGCAAGTGTCACAGACATTTTGTCATGCCATTTTTTTTTTTTTTACCTCCATTAACTTGGAATTTTTTTTCTTGTTTAATTATTTTCACCCGATTTTTCTCTCTGTTCGAACTGTTTTTGCCAAGTTACTATAGCAACCTTACTTTGCCTTTATTGCGGAACTATTTTCCGGTGAAACTTGACCCTTCTCTTTCGTTTCGCACTCCGCACTATTTGACCTCTGGTTAATTCTTACTGCCTTCTATCATCCCTAGCCAATTATTTTTGACTTTCATTTTCTGTGGACCCCCCCCCCTCCCCTTTCGCTTTTAGTTTATTTTGAAAAGTATTCAGAGATCGTCTCGGTTTCCCTCATGGAAACACGAAGAATATAGTCTCCTACCTAACAGGACGATAGGGATATCGTCTAGATAAGAGACTCATAAAATTTTAATGGAGTAATCAGTAGACAGTTTGACTGATAATGAGCGGACAGGCTCATTTTATACCGTACTTAGTTTCATCGCCAAGTGAATGTGTTCAGCGAACTTAGGAATCTGTGAAACTTCGTTGTGCTGTGTTTGTGTTTCAAGAAATCTTGTAATCTGGCCATACGATAAAACTACCGCTGAAACTGCAGGCACCCAGTGATTCAAAGACTAAGACAATGCTGTAAGTAAGTTTCTCTTCATTTTCCTGCT
Source organism: Thereuonema tuberculata (assembly GCA_023159025.1). NCBI lineage: Eukaryota > Metazoa > Arthropoda > Chilopoda > Scutigeromorpha > Scutigeridae > Thereuonema > Thereuonema tuberculata. Next base: position 3,012,954 of record JAFIDM010008419.1, on the reverse strand, counting down.
GATCAGATCGGCGAGACTGCAACTAGTGGATAACAGCTTTGTCTAGACTCTCAATCACGTTCCATCAGAATTTCTACAGGACTTTGAATTTTGTATTTCATCGTGTTTTGTTCTTAAGAGGGAACAAGCCAATCATTTTATCTGTGCATTTCTCTTGAGCTAGTTATATTTTTTTTTTATTAAATCGTATTGTGTGTGTGTGATTCCCACATTATCTCCTATTTTATTCTTTTTTAACTTACTCATCATTACCCTTGTAAGGTAATCCGTTTCATTAAACTTGTTTATTGTATATACAAACAAACCATACTTCTTCCTTAAATCTTCTCTATATATATTGTTACCTGTGGAATGGTCCCCCCCCCGAAACGGTGGATTCGCCTCAAGCTAATCCACCTCAGAGAAGAGTAGTGCGGTCCGACCTTGTCTCCCTCCGGATAGTGGACTCTGTCGCGGGCATATAATGCAGC
>JAFIDM010008419.1:2988608-3005273 GCA_023159025.1 Thereuonema tuberculata | reverse complement strand
AATTACCAAAATTAGTTTGTAATGTCTAAATACATATAGCAAAATTCTATCATGGAATCTCAATAGAATCTGCAGATGCAGGGCTTCAGAAATACACATGTTTTGTGAATAATGTACCAAATCTAGTAAAATTTTATTTTTAAGCTTCTAATTTTGCTATGCAGTGTTTAGGACATTATAAAATGAATGATCTGCAATGATTACCTTATAGTACCATGTTTAGAAATCCTTTTTTAAAGTAAAATTGAAGCTGATTGGCCTGCAAGTATGAATGTAGAGGGGAATCCCTTTTTTATCAGGAACATCCCCTTTCACAAGGTGGAAGCTGATTGGCCTGCAAGTATGAATATAGAAGGGAATCCCCTTTTTATCAGGGAAATCCCCTATCACAAGGTGGAAGCTGATTGGTCAAGCAAACAAGACCATTCATTTATAGCCCAGTGTAGCATTAGAGTTGCTTATATGAAGTTCATTTCTTGACCAGTTCCTGTGATGATGATAAATTATTAATTTTGTACCTTTAGAACACAAACCATTTCTTGACCATTGGACTTCTTCTTGTTAATTTCTCAACATTTCTCACCGGTATGATGGATACCACTGACAAGATAGGAAAAATGGATTGTTTTAATCATTTTAGTAAGCCTAATCACTCCCATGTAAGAAAAAGTTTGAGAAATGTGACTTCATGGATGTGTGACTTGATTCCAGGAACACCTGAATTACCTAAAGTCTGTGACAGTTGTAGGAAACATCTGACAAAGTTGAGAGATGCAAAATGCAGGTAAATTTTACCTGGCACTAACCATATACATGAAGAAAGTCAGTCTGATACTGAAATTGAGGAAGCATCCATTTTCAACAACAATTTTTTCAGTGCACTATTATTTTTTTTAAGCATTCTTAACATCACGAAACTGAGTAGGTTTATCTTATATAAGGTCACGATTTAATATAGCATTTTTTATGCAGCTAAAAAAAGTCAAGCAATTTTGTTTTCTTTCTCAATGTTGTATTTATGAAACATTGAGTGTAAGATGTATGATCTCAGCCAAATGATGTGATACTGTAAGGATGTGTTCCCGCATTTTGGTCATAAAAATATTCAAATTCCAAAATCAACCGAAAATGGATTTTTTTTTTTAGGATTAATAATTGTCATAAAGAAATGAATAAAAAGAGAAATCCTTTCTGCATTCATACTTGTAGGCCAATCAGCTTCCATCTTGTGAAAGGGGATTCCCCTGATAAAAAAGGGATTCCCCTCTACATTCATACTTGCAGGCCAATCAGCATCAATTTTACTTTAAAAAAGGATTTCTAAACATGGTACTATAAGGTAATCATTGCAGATCATGCATTTTATAATGTCCTAAACACTGCATAGCAAAATTAGAAGCTTAAAAATAAAATTTTACTAGATTTGGTATATTATTCACAAAACATGTGTGTTTCTGAAGCCCTGCATCTCCAGATCCCATTGAGATCCCATGATAGAATTTTGCTATATGTATTTAGACATTACAAACTAATTTTGGTAATTGTTTGAAATTTTTAAAATTGCCACTTTTTGAGAAATTCAAATTTTAAAGGTTTACTTAAAATTTTCAAAAAACATTTTTATGTAGCCTTGCTTTAAACAGCTTTAAAATGAGACCACTCCCAGGATTGTATCATTACTGGTTGCTAGCCTACAGGCAAGTAAAGGTGCCAAAACGTGTAATTTTTTTGATAAAAATTTATATCTTTAAAAATTAATAACTTCAAAAGTAATTGTTGTACACAACTGAAATTGGGTGTTTTTTCATAAGCCTATGGTATATTACTGCATACCAAAAATCATGACAATCTGAGACATCAAGTCTGAATATCTTCCAAAATTGTGTTGATTTGACATGGAATGACCCAATGGCAACCTGCTGCCCTAAAAGAATAGGTTCGTCGAAATTGAGGCAATATTAACGGAAGTAAAACAAATGCCACATTTTTGAAATAACCTGAAATTTTTGATAAACACAAGGTTGAAAAAGATGTTGTAAGCGCATTTTTTGAAAGCCATGACTTCCGCAACAGCCCACATAATTGGAATGACTAAGCCAAATTTTGTTAAAATAACAGAAAATAAAAAAATGATTTACCAGTTTCAACAGTAACAGTAACAATAACGAATGTCCAACAGCCAATATCAAAAATCCTGTCTGGGCAGCAATGAGGGCACGTGCATCGTCATTATCCCACTTTGTTGAGCATTGAGAGAGCGGCGACACAGCCGAAATTGTGTAAAAAACCGAGGATTTACAAACTCTCTGACAAGTTTTGACGCATGAGCTTCATGCATTTCAGTGTAAACTTCATTTATGTGGGAAAGAAAATCTCAATACGCTGATAATAATTGTGTAATCTCGATTCGTCGTGGTGAAGTGGAGAAAATAGTAGAGACGCCATCTTTAAACATGGGCGTGACGTCATGCCTGACGTATTCCAACGCTGCACTGTGATTGGTTATTTCAAATTACAAATTTACAAAACTACAAATTTACAAAGATCTTACAACTTTTGTCTATTAATAGGATGATTAAGTCACGAGATTTTGAACTTACAATATACGTGAATATTATATAAACCATATTATGGAATATTATCTTCTCCTTCACAATAATCCTCGAGTGTTGTATCAAATCTCAATTGTTTTTTATAATCTAGTTCTTCAATTATTACTTTATTATTGCGATTAAAATATTCTTTATCAATTAAATCTTTAGCTAATTGTACTTTATAATAAAGTAATAATTGAAGAACTAGATTGTAAAAAAACAATTGAGTTTTGATACAACACTAGAGGATTATTGTGAAGTAGAAGACGATACTCCATAATATTGTTTATATGATATTCACGGGATATTGTAAGTTCAAAATCTCGTGACTTAATATTAATATTATTATTTGTAAAAGGCTTGAAAAAGAGGAGGCGTTTTATTTTCTCCTCGAAAATTTGCTATTTTTTGGAAATAAATGTAATATTTTAACATTTATTTCTGGTGTAGTGGAAGATGTTAAATAATATACTTTACAATAGAAAAGGTTTGAAGACGAAATATGGGACGTTTATTTATATTGTGGCTTTCTTGGTTTACATTAGCTTTATGGATTCTTCATCGTACAGTTTCAAAAAAGATCGAGTTTGATCCATCTCCCCACAATCTACGAAATGGCAGCCCAGCTCAGTCAGTATGATTAATCCTAATCAAATTATTGTAGCTTTTAACAAAAAAGTGTTGAAACAGACCAACAAAGTTCAACATGCATAGTGAGGCTTAGAAGGCTTCTCACGCTTATCATGTTAATAAATTACTGCTTTTCGAGATACAGTAAATCGTTGAAATAGACAACACTGCTAAAAATTATTAGTAGGTAGCCAACTTACTCACCCAGTCAACTATTATCTGAAATTATAGGAACTTCTTTTTCTAATCCATTGCATGATTCTCCGATAATTACCAAATGTTTAATATGGTAATAATCGCTTATTACCATTGCTTATTAGAGTGGCTACATAGTTATATAGTTATAGAAGGAAAATTACGGGTTCATTCACCTGGACACTTATTGTCTTTTCAATTGAAAGACGAGAATAAAAAGAAAAACAAGAAAACATACAAGAAACTTACATTTCTTTATTCCCTTTCATTTAACTTTGTCAGAAATAAACAGATTATAGATGGAATGAACTTGACTTTACTCTTTGTTCATTCAGAAGAGCTCTTCTTATCAATATAATGCTTTATTCATATGATATTTTTAAACAATTTCCAGATTGCTACTTCTTTTTTTTATCGCAAGTTTATTACTATTGATTTCGTAATTCATGTTTGAAGTAATTTCGTTTCTGTTGGTAAACAATATTTATTTGAGTTTTATTACCTTGGTCAGAGCAATTAAGTTTATGGTTCTTACGATTACCATATACTTCTGCTGTTGTTTATGACTCACAATCAGCTCATCAGCAATAAAATTAATTCATATAAAAACAGTGTTGCTTTTTTATTCAAACAAAGATGAAATAAAAAAAAATCAATAAAATTATTTTATGTAAAAGTTTCAAACTGGGTTACCCTAGCAAAAACAACATGGCGGGTCAAGGACCAAAGCAATGTGGGAGGCACCAAACCAGTGCCGGACAGGACGATGGGTACCACACGTACGTGGTCCTGCCTCCACTGCTTCTGGACATCGTGTGCTACATCGGAGTATTTACTGATCTTGTCTGTGAGTTTTCTACATGTTCTTGCTGCAATATTAATGAGATAGGTCTGTTTGTTGACCTTATCAACAAGTATGATGTCAGGTCTGTTATGATGTATGGTTTTGTCAGTGTGAACGGTGCGAAGCTCAAGAGGGTGACTCTAATATGCTTTGTGATGTGTACTTGTAGTACGGGACCGTGTTTGTGAGTGTTTGTGAGCTAGCTGTTGATGAACGATCGACTTTACATGATTGCGTCGGTGGAGGTAGTTGGTTTGGGAGAGAAGGGAACAGCCTGATAATATGTAGTCGATCGTCTCATGCACAGTGTAGCATTTCCTGCATGTATCATCATGCGTGTTTACATAGTTAGAATGTGTTTCTTGTAGTTGCGGATGGGTGATCGTGATCCTGATCCCTTCGGTCTCCATTCGTCAGCCATCTCATCTGTTCGACATGAGGCTTCCACGTCGGCAGGAGGCTCGCTCAGTTCGTGGTTATGTCTGAATAGGAGTTCCTTATGAGCCAATGATTCACACAGTCGGGATTGGTGAGTCTTGAATAAGGGTTATCGAGGTCCATGGCGTTGAGGTGCGTATCAGCTTGACATTGGCTAAGTGGAGTGAGGAGTGTTGTGCTCTTTAGCCAAAGTGTTCCCTAAGAGTATTATTATTATTGTTTTTAAACTTGTGTTTATCTCAGACAAAGTCTGGCGGAGTTTTGTCGGCGAAGAAATTCATCTCAAGAAAATCTATGTGAAGTGGCATGCTTGTAATAATATACTTTTCTGGATATGTTTGATAAGATATTGTTGTAGTCCTATTTTTTTTTTAATTATCAGTGAAATTCCTTGAAACAATAAATTTAATAATTTATTATCATGTTTATCATTATTATTATTATTATTATTATTATCATTATTATCATTATTATTATTACATTGTTATTATTATTTTCTGTTAACATGTTATCTTTTACAATCTATAATAATTCATATTTTATTGTATTTGAGTGGGTATGCAAAAGCTTCTCGTTATTTTATGTCTTTATTTAAGAACAACAAGTTTAATTAGTTGCAAACAAAATATTCTGTTTTCTAATATATTCGCTCAGTTTAAATATCAGTAGAACAAGAATAAAATCTATTTCTAGTCTATTTCAGCCTGAACCGCTCTATTGTCATATGTCAAATGGAGTAAATACGGAGGAATGAAGGTCTTCCCTACATTACTTATTTGAGGCTTTAAAGGTATATCTATTGAGGCTTTAAAGGTATAAGTACGTAATTGTGACAGTTCATTCGAAAGTTTGAAAATACTTGAAAATTTAACTCATTTTAATATTTTTGCTAATTTTTTATTAGGATAATCTTTAATTAATTATTTAGAAATATTACCTTTAATTAATGTCCTCAATTATGTTATGATAAAAGAAAAAATTCCAATCATTAATCCAACTTTTTTCTTATTTCAGAATCTGGAATATCCTCAAATTAAAAAATAAAACTTTTTATCAAATATTTACTTGTGGAATCACTTATTGCATAGATAAGCAAATGGCAGCTTCAATACTCTAATTAAATCTAATGATTTTTGCAAGTGTTAAAAATAATCAATAAAAATTTGTGATATTAGCAGTGAAAAAAAATTATAGAAAAAATGAACCTAAAAGAGTTCTTAAGAATAGAATTTCTTAAATGTTATTAATCTAGTTTTACAAAATGGAAGGTGTTGTGCATCATTTGACCAAATTTGACAAAATTTGATTTTGAGATTAAGACTAGCAACCCGGGAAAAGTGGATTCTCCCAACCCACGACTGCTTTTAGAACCAGCGAATGCATCTATGACATATTTTTCTTTTTTATAGTGACTAAGATGTAGTCCCATGTGGCATAATGGATAAGACATCTAACTTCGGATCAGAAGGTTGCAGGTTCGATTCCCGTAGCGAACTTCTAGAATTTATTTCTATTTTCGTAAATCACAACAATTGCCCCGGACAAACAGACAGAGAAATAAAAGATTTTAGTAATATAGATTATAACAAAAGGATATATATTAATTCCCATTTTTTTATGGAAAGAAGAGTGTTACATATCAAAATGAAATATATCCCAAATGACAACGTACGAATTTCGAATCAAATGACAATGGGACAAAAGTCGTTGGTCACGTGGTGCAAATCGTATTCTTTACGATTAGTCGTTTTGGCGTTTCTTCAAAATTAATTTACATAGAATTTTGTTGAGGTAATAAGCAGGAACAATTTTATATAAATAGTTTACATCTTTCGCTAGTAGAGGGAGTAATAATCTAAAAAAATCGATTTTTGGAGATTGGTGAAATATTCATAACACCATCCCAAATATATCCAGTAAGAAAATATTCGAACTTTATATGAGTGGAGTTGCATGCAATATGTCACTAATAGATTATTTTTTTATTTAATTGGCAGTAGAATTAAGAGAACATAAAAGTGACAATAAAAATAGCTATAACGTTTCAATTCTAACTCAAGGGAAAATAAAAAGGAATGAAAAACGAATGTGACTTCTTTAACTTAGTTCTAATATGAACTACATAAATATTAGTGTTCATCAATATTAATATTAGAATCTTCAGTAACAACTTATTTTTTTTAACTATAATTTTTATAATTTATAATTTATATATTTTTGAAACTATAATTTATATCTTATGGCGATGTTTTCTTTCGGGATGCTACTAAAATAGACTTAATTTTTAAGTAAAAAAATGTTAATACGTTTCCCAATTCAGTGAAATAAAATCCATTCTTGGAAGACAATTTTTAATAACTTTCTTTTGCTTGCCGTTGTTAGTGCAATTGAAAGAATATTATATAAGAAATTTTGTCTGGGAAAATGAATAATATCAAACCAATTGAATAATTATCAAGAAACACTGATCCAGAAAGTGGACAACTGAACTTTGCAGTGGTATTTTGTTTTCTTAGCATTGTTTCAAAGCAATCCTAAGTTCTGGATTTCACGATATCCAGGAAATTCATGACACAGCATCATCAAATAATAATTAACATAAAAATGAAATGAAATTTCATATTTTTTTTTTGTTTAGATATTTTTCACAAACAGAAACTGAATTGACCAGAAATTGTAGTTTCAAAATAAAAAAAAAAATGTCGCATATTTTATGAGTCGAAAATTTGCATTTGCCCACAACAAAGACTTACAAAGGCACAGTGCAAATATCGCAGGCCTTTTCTTTACACTCACTGTTTCACTCTGTGTGAATACGGTTTCTTTTACCTTATAGGATAGAATACAGAACTGCTCTGCAACAGTTCAACGCTGTAGGAATTTATATAAAATTCAGCTGACGTATCAGCTGTGATAGTTCTAAGGATGATTTCGCATTAGATTAAGTTAAAGTGTTCCTTTAAAATTTTTTTTGAACGTGTGTTTTCTTAGAAGTCATTAACGGTCATGGACGGTTTCGGGATTACAAGAACCCCATCATCAGCAACATCCCGAAATCGTGCATGGACTTTTAACGTATTGTATTTTTATTTTTAATTTTCTGTTCATAAACTTGTTAGTGTGATTAACTGTATATTATATTAAAGTTGTCTACAGGCCTTTGTGGTCCTTGGGGTTGCCGGAGGTAAGGCTCTCGACGTTCCGTGACCAACGGCACTAAGTGGGGTCGGGTGGTCAGCCTTTAACCCCCGTGAAAGAAACGCATTCAACAGAGGGTTGGACCCGTTGAAGAGCCCAAGGACCCGTTTCACGGAGGATGACGGTCAGGAAACATTCTGACCTGCTTGATCCCCTTCGTCGGAAGGGTGTTCGGATACTTTTGGCCAAATAGTGTATTTTCTGTTCGATGCTTTCTTTATCAATTGCGGACTTTGTTAGCCACGCATGTTATTTTCATTTGAAACAAATTTTTCATTTTAGAATTTTCATTTCAATTTTTTTGATTGGAAAGCAGCAGTTTTCTTTAGAATTAATTTCAAAAACCCAATTTCTCGAAAATAGAAGCAAATAATTACCATGATAAGGCAAAAAAAGTCTTTGACAGCCATAACTTTTCTCCCACTGCGAAATGATACGAAATGAATTATTGATTTATGACCGTTGTTTATTCCACAAAAGTTAAATAAAATGTAAAATATTTGAATTAAAATATTTTTCATTTTTCTTTCAATTTTTATATTGAATTACAAGGATTGAAATATATTTTCGGGGATATATAGATTTGTCAGATTTATGAGATGATTTTTTTTACGAAGTGGAGAAGGTTTGAAGTGATAGGGTTATGACGTTATAAAATTCGAATAACCTAGAATTAATTATGTACATGGGAGAGAAAAGGGAAGAAAGGGGTGATAAGTCTTATGTTCTCCGAGGTCGAAATTAATTTCATTTTTAGGAATCTCGAGTTAAAAAATTCGAATAAACGGGACCGATGGGTGTACACGGAGGGAGTGTGATTCGATGGGTATGTATCGTTGAAGAATACTTGTACGGGGTTTTCGGGATAGATATAGATTTGTAATAAGATCAGACGTTTTGAGTTATTAATTTGTTTTGGTTTATTACCAGTCGGAAAAGTTTCGAAGTGATCTCGCAATTGCAATTTCTTTATCATCCACAGCAAGATATTTATTTTTTGTAAACCGAACGAAGAACGGGTGTTTTAGCTAGTTTATTATAAATATGTATTATCTCCAATGATGATCAACGTAAAACCAGACGGCCTTTACCAAAGGATGATTCACCAACAAATAATATGAATTGCCACTAATTTCAAGGCAAAATTGAAACACTGATTATGGCACTATAATAATAAGATAATAATAAGATAGGATTAACTTTTCAACAAACCTATCTTAAGCACTTCTAATAGTGATGTGCTTCACGTCTACAAAATGAACTCAATAATCTTAATCTAGATAGCAAAACATTTGCCAGATATTCTGTAGTTTTGTTAATCAATAGCTATGACAGCGCTTATTTTTCAAGGCATTTATAGATCCAAAAATGTTGTTTTTGTGAATTCCTTAATACCATTTATTCAAGTTATGTTATTTTAAAATTCACTTTTTTGAAAAATAAATAAAATTGAACAATTGTTAAAACGCTTACAATTTATTTTTTCTCCACTCTCATTTCTTAGTAAAAATTAGAATTTATGAATTTCTCTATCTAATTTATTTAGTTATCAATTCATTTCTTTAAAGTTTAGCAAAATTGATTTTCCGTTTATGTCAATTTTATCAACTAATATAATTTGCTAAGTTCGTCTGTCTGTCTGTCCGTAACTCGATATAATTAAGCTAATAAGATAGATCCAAGGTTCTCAATGGTACCATTGAATCAAGGGTACTCAAATTGGATGAAATATTAGTTCATTTTGTCATTCCATGTTGGTTCCATGAAATTTTAACTGAAATTCTAACAAAACATACGTTCAAAACCAAATAATTTTGATTTTGAATGCACCGATTTTAATGAAATTTGGCATACTTACTCAGTTTTTTACGCTGATTTTGAAACTCAAAACCATTTTTGCCATTGAAGCTTCGTTCACAAGTTAGCGCAGTATTTAGATTATATAAAGGTGAGTTTTAAATGCCTTTTGGCGTTATGAGTCAAAAATAATAATTATTCTTTAGATAAATTAAACTTTAGATATGGTTGGTATTTCGTTTTTCTTTTTGGTGGAAAATGATCCTTTAGATTAAACTCTCAGAACCTATATTACAGGTGTACAGGTAAGAAGTGCACCTAAATAGGTCTGATAAACATTAAAAAAAAAAAAATTCAAATCAAATCATCAATCGAATCAAATATATATAGATATATATTTATACATATAAATTGACTAAGTTCGTCTGTCTGTCTGTAACTCGATATAATTATCCACTTTTAGGTTTATAGTACATTTGGTATTTTCAATTTTCCCAATTTTATAACCGTCTGTAACTTAGAAATCTTGCTTGAACAAAAAGCAGTCTAAAACCATATTCAAATACACATCAATATTTAAATCATACGTAAAATTCAGCAAGAAAAATACGATTGGTTTCACGATATTTATTTGTTGTGACAAAATAGTATTATTGTGTTATCTAGTGCGCAAATACTTTAAAGAATTAGTTTTATTGAGAAGTAAACTAACAAGCTATAACAAAAACTAACTAACTTTTATTGATTTATTTATTACAAGAAGAATTAATTATAAATTTATTTTTGAAATTGATTATTTATTTCATCATTTGTAGATTAATGCTTCCTTTTGAGACAAAGATAATTTCATAGAAAGGAAATACTTCTTTTGAACTGTTATCCAAAGATAAAACTTAAATTCACTTTTTTTAATGTATGGGTAAAGAACTGCTTCGTTTTAAAAAGAGAAGTTGTTAAGAAATGATTAATGTTATCACAATAATATTTCGTAGAAAAAAAAAGATAAAATCGATCGTAGAAGAACATAGTATATCATTAATTACCTATTAATTAAATTATCTCATTTTTAAGAAGTAAAAATTAAGTTAAAACAGCGGTTTTAGAGATTAAATTTTTCAAACACACGACCAGTCACTATTGATACCAGTCACCATTCCATCCATTTTGGATATAATGGGCATGGGTTCAGAGGTTGCGAATCTATTGTTTTTAAACTCCTTTATCACCTTGATGGATTTCATCTTAAAACAACTTGGAAATTTCAACTTCTTTTTAAATTTATTATGTTCTAAAATATTATGTATAATAGCCTTAATTCTTTTGAAATGAATATTGATTTTTTTCGATGCGGACGCTTTCACACGTGTGTTTTTGTCGATAATTTCTCAAAAACCTCATTCATCTTTGTTATTTCCTTCTAAAACATATTGAGCGCGATTCTTACATTGATCATACGCCACTTGTTTTCTTTCTAGAACTCAGGTCATGGTCGGAGAATTAGGTTTTCGATTGAAGGGCACAATACGTTGGTTAATATATGGAGCAGCTGGTATTTTAGCAGTAATTAAGATATATTTATTCTTACTGGCTGTATTCACTAAATGAGCGAAAGGTTTTTCATTCAATATCTTTTGTATCTTAATGTAGTGATATTAACATTAGTTTCCCTAAGACAATGTTATTCGTTGGCTCTAATGTAGAACAATGATGCTTCTCTAATATTTAAAGAAAAATTTCTTGTTCTTTTATATAAAAGCAAATTACTCTTTTAGTTGAGGTAGTTGTTAACTCTTTGAATCTTTTACAGCTATATTATGAATACATTATTTCTAATTCTATTGATGATCAGTTTCCTTAAATCTCAAAAGCAATAAATAGAAACATTGGATGAAACAAAAACAATCACCTTTTTTAAAATCTACATTTACAATCGATCATATCTGTTTTTCTGTGTATCTCTAAGTTCTAATTTTGTATGAAAAGTAATGCTTTATTACTTACCATAAGCTGCTTCTCATGCAAGACTATTTTTATTGGAAAAATACTGCATTTCAAAAATACGTCAAAATGAAACTTATTTCTAATTTATGACTTCGTTTTTCCGGTTGAAGAATAGTTGAATAGAAAATAGAAGTTAATAGTAATTCAATAACTTCACTAACAACTGACATGTTTATCTGTTATGAAATTTCAAGCAATTATGTTATTCGTAGAGCTAATTAATTTTTGTGGAATGGAAAATAATTTTTACTCAAAGTTTTTAAATCATGAAAACATATATTTTTTTTTATTTTCTTTAAAAGGATAATACAGTACTTGTAGGGGCATAGAGTCCCTATCAACGAGTTCTGGCATTTAGGTAAAAACAAAATTATGTTTGATCTACAAAAAAACAATAGTATTAACAAAAAATATATGATATCATTATCCAACTATAATTTTTACAACAGTTATGATGTAATCACCAATAATATTCTTACAATCATTTATTATTTTAAAGTAGTTCATGATATTTGCATAAATAGATTTTACATCAGTGTATCAACATATGATTTATAATAACAGTGTACTTATAGATAAAGTATAAATTGAAAGGACTGAACAGATTGTGACAATAGTGATGAGCTTAAATATTTTCTATTATCCATTTTTTTACTTTCGTTTTACAATTGAGATATTTTGATAATCATCAAATATATTTATATTCATGTTATTTAGAAACCTTTCTATATAGTAATTGATATTTCTTGAACCGTAATTATTGTTTATGTATGGATAGGTTAATTTAATGTTACATATTTTAATTTTTCATAGGTACTGTTTATATTATGTATGCTACCTAAATTTATACTCAAGGATGTTAAAAAGTTCTTTTGTTCTGAAATGTTTTCTTTTATAATAAAACTTTTATAAAATCTATGTGAATCATTCAGAAAGATATGATCAATATTAGTTTTTGTAGTTTTTGTAGAAGTTTTTCCATATCTTGTAATGCCATATAAACAATTTTTAAATCCTTGATAAGCTAAAGTTTCTAAATATAATTTTACATTATTACTTTCATTAAATTTAAATAAATCTATATTCATATCTCCAATTATCACACAATTATTTCCAAAAAACATATTATGTATTTGAAAATGTTCTTCCATTTCATTTATGACTAAATTAATTTTTTGTTTTGGAGGTCTATAGATAGCAAAAATATTTATATTAGTTTTCCACATATCATTTTTTAATGTAAGACTTAAATTTTCAAAATTAGTTGAAAATATATGTACTCTTTCAACCTTAATGTTAAATTTAGTATAAATAATAATTCCTCCACCTTTTTGTTCATTTCTTAATTTATGATACATATTCCAATAGTTAATATTATACAATTCTACTTCATTTTCAAATATATTTACTTCTGTTAAGATGATAACATCAATTAATTCTAGTAATGAATTAATTTTACAAACAAACAAATCCCAATTTTTTCTAACAGATCTTATATTAAGATGTATAATATTGAGATTACTATCTTTCAAATCCTTATTATTAATCATATCTTTCTATTCCTCCAAATTTTCCAATTCAAAAGTATCATTATAATACAGATATTTTGTAATATCATTGTACAGTATATCATTAGCCATTTCCTTACACCAGTTTTTCTAAGTCATGTATATCAAAAATTTTTATTACATTTGAAGTTTCACCTTTTCTCACCAAAATTGTACCATTCTTAATCCACACAATTTTATACAATTTTTCTTTAGCTTTTAATTTTGTTTTCCACAACAAAAATTTCTGATTTTTTGTTAGATTATCATTTATGAAAATAATACTATCATCTCCATTGCTGATAATGTCTTTACTTACAATTTTGTTTCTCTTCTTTTTCTTCATCCATTCATTCTTTGTCTGCAAGTTTTTGAACTTTACAATTATAGGTTTAGTTTTTCTTGTGTTGTATGTTGGCAATCTATGAACTGCTTCCAAATCTTGTTTTTCAAATGGCACATTTATTGTTGATGCAACTTTACTCACAATTTCATACAGATTTTCTTCCCTATTCTCTTTAACATTCAAAATTTCTATGTTATTCCTTCTTGAATATTTTTCAAAGTTGTCTGTTTGCTTTTCAAGATACCTTATGTGTTCCTTACTTTCTTTTAGCTCTTGTTTTAAGTCAGAAATTATTTTATTCTGTGTTTTGTTAGTTTCAATAACACTCTGCATTTTGTTGAGAATAACATCATAATTTTTAGATAAGAAGTCCAATGAGTCTTTTATTTCTGAGATATCCTTCATCAGTTTATCTAGATTGTCCAATTTCTTTAAATTGTCTAAGCAATCCAATTTCTTCTGAAATTCTTCCAGATTTTAATTCAAAAGTGAGTCTGATTTTACATCCGGTTGAGTAATTTCATTCTGTTGTCTCCTACAAGTATTACATTTCCAGTCTTTTTTCTTCTTGTTTGTCATGGCTCTGTATGTCGTTTCCGCCAACGAATACTTGTGATGATAATTTGATCCACAAGAAAAACATGTTACTTCTTGATCATTTAATAATAAAAGACATGATGCACACTTTAATGTAGAAGACATAATTATTCACTGTACTATTGCAATTAAAAGTAAAATATATTCTAAAATGCCTGATCTCATAAGAGCATAAGCCTAATTTTAACCCTAACACAGGATTATCTGCATTTATCATAAAAAATTTCACAATTTCTTCCTTATTTATGACCACCTTATTATTATATGACCACCTTATTGTTAATAATAATAATGCAATTAAAGCAAAAGTTGAAAAATCGTCAACGGACTCAAAGTGCAGATTGTGCAAAGAATCTGAGGAAACAGTGGATCATATTCTCAGCTCATGTAGAAAAATTGCACAGACGGACTATAAGACGCGGCATAATGCAGTTGCAAAGATGATTCACTGGAACATCTGCAAAAATTATCACATTGCAACAACAAACAACTGGTGGGAACATACAGTAAACAATGTGACTGAAAATGATATCGTGAAAATACTGTGGGATTTCAGAATTCAAACGGATAAGATCTTAGCACACAATACGCCAGATTTGACAGTGATAGAAAAGAAACAGATATGGCTAATTGATATAGCCATACCTGGTGATAGTAGAGTGGAAGAAAAAGAACTGGAAAAAATCACACGGTATCAAGACCTAAAAATCGAGGTTCAACGATTATGGCACAAGCCGGCAGTGGTGGTTTCAGTGGTTATCGGCACACTGGGTGCTATACCAAAAAACCTTGGTAAGCACTTACAAGATCTAAATATTGACAAAATCTCCATCGGTCAACTCCAAAAAGCCGCACTGCTTGGATCAGCACATATTTTGCGCCGATACATTACGACATCCTAGATTCTTGGGAAGAATTCGATGCGTTTGAAGGCCAACACCAGCTAAAGAACTGGCAGCTGTGATACACATTGTTTTGTAGTGTCCTATAATAATAATAATAATAATAAGCCCCCATGGACCCTACCTCCTCGCGGTGGGGGCGGGAACTACACTAGCTTTAGGGTAGGCTAAAGGCTCCAACCATCCATGATGAGAACTCGTTCTAATGTAGATCATGCTGCATCGGGTGTGGCGTAGGATAAAGTCACCCGTGTTCGGGGGTTAGGCAGAGGCCTCCGTTCGAAAAAAATACTACAGTCTCCCGCAGGTGGTGGTGGAGAAAGTGGCACCCCATTCTGTAGTATGGCTACCACAATACTCGGGCTTAACACCATCCAGCCCGAACAGTCGGAAGTGTTTCGTCTGTGTCAGAGCAGGCGACCACCAAGACTGGGAAACCATGCTAGAGCATCAACTGGTCATCGCAGATGAACCAGGATCTTATGCGCGACTTCTACACCGTTTCACAGTTAGGGACTCAAATCACAGGATACAGACAGACACTACACCACGCAACACGTTATCCAACGTTAGGGCTTAGCGAACAGTGGATAGCAGATCAGCGACGTTTCATAATAGTAAACAATCTTATTCTCCCGTGCATACTTGCACAAATTACGGAAGAAGTCGCTGAATCAAACCACAGGACACCAAACCACAACCCACCAGAAGACACCATTAAAATAATAACAATTATAAGGCTGGCTATTGACAACGCAAACATCAAAAATGCACACAAGAAAACATACCGTGCTCGCGTTCACAACATCCTCAAAGCACAACTCAATGCCAGAAATAAAATTAAAGCCACCAACACTTTTGCCGTACCCGTAACATATTCGTTCGACATAATTCCATGGACAAATACCGACCTCAAAGCAACAACATGCACTACATTCACGAAATACAATATGCCCTCCCCAAGCCCGTTATAGAAAGATGACTCTTCCCCGCATGGAGGGAGGCCGAGGACTCATCAACCTCCTCACCTACACGAAAAACAAGTACACACACTTAGGGAACACTTCCACCAAAGAGCACAACACTCCTCACTCCACTCAGCCATTGTCAAAGCTGACACACACCTCACAGCCCTGGACCTCGCAAACACTTCTCCAACACTCACCACACACCCTGACACACCCACACTCAGCAGCTGCGTGAATCATGGGCTCGTAAGGATTTCCATGGCCGACATCGCCACGAACTCAGCCAGCGTCATGTTGACATGGAAGCGTCGAACAGATGACTGACGAGTGGTGAGCTGTTTGGGGAGACTGAACTGTTCATGATCGCGATACAGGACCAAGTCATCCCCACATGCAACTACAAGAAACACATCCTACACGATACAAACACGCATGAGGACACTTGCAGGAAATGCCACACTACGCATGAGACGATCGACCACGTAGCATCAGGCTATCCCCTTCTCTCCCAAACAGATTACCTCACCGACACAATCAGGTAGTGTCGATCATTCATCAACAAGTAGTACACAAATACACAAATACTCACTTATTAAGAGCACGGTCCC
>JAFIDM010008419.1:2968298-2978608 GCA_023159025.1 Thereuonema tuberculata | reverse complement strand
CTAGGTTTTAAATGTAAATAATATTTTAATAAGTGAGTGCTATATTGGTGGTAATATTTTATTAGAAATGAAATCGGTTTATATCTTCCATTCGCGCATGTGCTCTAAAGTTTGCCGAAAGTTGGAAACAATTCACATTTTTACGATAATTTTTAATATTTTTAATTTAGCCTCTTCCCGAATGTAATAGCTCAAATTCTTATTTACTAGAACACTAGAAAATAATGCTTAAATATCATTTAAATCCATCAACATCTTCCGGTCGCACATTACCTTCAAAGTTAAGGAAATTTGGAAAAAACATTACAAATAAAGATAGATCACAGTTCAAAGAGAAAAAAATACTAACTTACATGCTTTTTTTTTTTAAATACAAAGTTAAATGTTTAAAAACAATTATTTTAGACCATTAGTAATATTTATAAACAGATTTTTTTATTGAAAAAAGAAAGTTTTTGTGTGAAGAGTCGTAAGTCCAAGAAACCGATTCTGACGTCTCCCATGTTACAGTATAAACAAAAACAAAATAAGAAAAGAAAAACAAAATGTTAGGGCTCAATTATGTAATAAATCTGACGAATTTTCACTACAAGGTCTCTATTTGGATGGGAGGAAGAACGACACGTTAGTGGTAGATCTAGCTCATTCGAAAAGGTTCCGAAGAGTAAAAAAGGAACAGCATTACTCGCTAATTCAAGAACCTGGTTCGATCTTCATCGGCCATGTTACTCCAACTGCTGGAAGTTCTGAAGGGATTCTCACTTCTATTATTTCGTATCTGTCTGTCGTGGTATTTCTCTTGAAAAATTAGTTGTCATAGGATGTGATGGCACTGCTGTTAATACAGGTTTGAAAAACGGTCTGATTCGCCGAATCGAAATACATTTGGGGAAACCATTACAATGGGCGTTTTGCCTTCTCTATTTCAATGAACTGCCATTCCGGCATCTGTTTCAATACCTAGACGGTAAATCAACGGTTCCGAAATCTGTGAGAGGGCCAATCGGTGAAAAGCTAAGGGGCTGCGAAAAACGTCCAGTGATTCGCTTCAAGAGTATTGGCTGTCAGATCCCCACAATAGACAGAAGTATACTAAGCAAGGATCAGCAATATCTACTGGATATTTCCATGGCAATAAAGTTGGGATACTGTAAATAGGATTTGGCTATATGAGATCGTGGTCGCTTATCACACTCCAGGTGGTTGACAACATCAAATCGAACTCTCAGATTGTACTTAAGTGAAGAAAGTCCCACACCTGAACTTCAAGAAATAGTTGTATTTATTTTGAAGTCATACATGCCAATGTGGTTTAGTATTAAAACAAGTAAATACTTTGTAGAGGGACCAAAACTTGTGTACCAATCCATACAATCTTCAAGGTACCTGCCTGAAGATTTACGTAATATTGTCGACCTTGTGATCGAAATAAATAGCTTTTTCGCTCATCCAGAACATTTAATGTTAGCCATGACACAAGATAATACAAAACACATAAGAGACATCGGACTTCGACGAATTCTAAAGGCGAGACAGTTAGATCAAAAGAGAACAACTATCAGAACATTCATACCTCCAAAACTAAATTTCAAGGCTCAACACTACTCGGAAATAATTAACTGGATGGACTGTGATTTATCTTCTCCCCCATTATTAAAGATATCAGTCACGATGAGATTAAATCACATTCAAAGTGACACAGTTCCAAATTGGGATATAACATTCAAGACATTCCCAGTTCACACACAAGCAGTTGAACGATGTGTGAAACTCGTGACAGAAGCCTCAGGAAAAGTTTCCGGAGCTGAGTCTAGGGATGGTTTTATCAGAACGACTCTGCTGTCAAGATCAACCATGCCTAACTTCGCCCATAAATCAGATTTCAAAGTATCTTCAGCTAAGAATGAGTGAAAACGGAGATTTCAGTTGTTCAACACGAGTTTCTTGGACTTACGACTCTTCACACAAAAAGTTAGTTTTTTCAATAAAAAAATCTGTTTGTAAATATTACTAATGGTCTAAAATAATTTGTTTTTAAACATTTAACCTTGTATTCAATAAATAAAAAAAAAACAAAAAAAAACAAACAAACATGTAAGTTGTTAGTATTTTTTTCTCTTTGAACTCTGATATATCTTTATTTGTAATGTTTTTTTCTAAATTTCATTAACTTTGAATGTAATGTGCGACCGGAAGATGTTGATGGATTTAAATAATATTTAAACATTATTTTCTGTTGTTCTAATACATTAGATTTGAGCTATTACATTCGGGAAGAGGCTAAATTAAAAATGTTAAAAATAATCGTAAAAATGTGAATTTTTTTCCAACTTTCGGCAAACTATAGAGCACATGCGCGAACGGAAGATATAAACCGATTTTATTTCTTTTTTTACCCCTTTTTAGTCTCCCCAATTCGCAACTTTTCCGCGGTATTAAGACTTGAAAAAAAAAATGTGAAATTTTTCGGCCCACCCTACTGTACACGTGTAATATAGGTTCTGAGAGTTTAATCTAAAGGATCATTTTCCACCCAAAAAGAAAAACGAAATACCAACCATATCTAAAGTTTAATTTATTTAAAGAATAATTATTAATTTTGACTCATAACGCCGAAAGTCATTTAAAACTCACCTTTGTATACTCTAAATACTGCACTAACTTGTGAACGAAGCTTATACGGCAGGAATGGTTTTGAGTTTCAAAATCAGCGTAAAAAACTGAGTAAGTATGCCAAATTCCATTAAAATCGGTGCAGTGGTAACAAAATTATTTGGTTTTGAACGTAAGTTTTGTGAGAATTTCAGTTAAAATTTCATGGAAACATGGAATGAAAAAATGAACTAATATTTCATCCAATTTGAGTACTTTTGATTCAATGGTACCATTGAGAACCTTGGATCTATCTTAATAGCTTAATTATATCGAGTTACGGACAGACAGACAGACAGACAGACAGACGAACTTAGAAAATTATATAAGTTGATTAACGTATTTCTAAAGAGTTGTGTGTAGTTTTATTAATATAAAACAGGCTACCATAAAAATTGCAATTATACAAATTGTTAATGTTAGGAACCATAAATATTCTGAACAATGTAATAAATGCGCTTTGTTTACGAAGACGAAGTAGATTAAGTACAAAGCTAGAATTCCAAAATCAATTGTAATAAATTTTTTACAATATTCACTATATAACTGCTCTAGAAACAGAATAACAATTTTTTTACAGGACATTTATAGGAATAAAGCATTAATTTACAGTCAGAAAATAAATTATGAAATTAATGATGCGTTATGTTTACTTAAAATAATGGAAGAAAAACAAATAAGGATAATAGCAAGAAAAAGAAACAAAACAACTCAATTAGTGACTTGAGAAGACTGTCTCTCGACAGTGAAACGTCGTGTATTTTACTTGTATAAATATGTCATTTTCTTTACGCAGGTGTATGGCTTTATTATTGCTTCAAATACTATGCAGTACACGTAAACCTTATGTTTTTGTTACAACTCAATTAGTATCTGTACCTTTCCTTATGATATATTGTACGATTGCAAAGTATTCAAGGTAGATTTTTCAATACAGAAGACTCCCTCTTAACAGGACTTCGTTTAACCGAATTTTTTTTTATCTTTAAAATGTAAAAAATAGCTAACAATAAAAAAAAATCCCAGTTGTTTCGTTATTTAGTATCGATATCGCATGTATTTCAGATACAATTTCAGATACAACGAATCCAATACAAGGGATGGAAAGAAAGGTGATTTTGGATGAGCGACGAAATCATTTAAATCATTGTTTGTTCTCGATTCCGAACTTCTAGGCTTCAACAAAAAAAGTTACTCCTTTTTTTTAATGGATGTTACTTATAACACTTTAATAATTCAATAAAATAACGCAATATTTTAATTGTGTATATATTTATTTATAAGACTAATCTATCCGAACTTTAATTTATTTCAGTCAGATTTTCGCTTAACCGGCTTATCCTCGGTCCCATTTTTAGACGGTTCAGAAGGAGTCTACTTTACTACGTAACGATTGGTGGCTTGCCGTAAAATTGAAGACTACGTTAAAACTATAAGAAATGTCATTTATGTTATTGAATGCATTGAAAATGACTGTTCATACACATTGCCTACTCAATTGAAGTGGACACCTGTGGTAGGAACAGACGCTTTATTTATAGCGTGTCTAATAGCACTTACTGTGGCCTTTTGCCCTAAGCACAGCATCCACACGATGTGGCAGGCTCTCCACCAGATTCTGATAGCAAGCAACAGGTATTTTTGCCCACCCCTCCTTCAAATACTGCACAAGTTGGATGCGTGTTTGCGGTCGCTTCGGACGCGAACGAATCCGGCTCTCCAATTCATCCCACAGACGTTGAATAGGCTTGAGATCCGGACTCTGGATGGGCCACTGAAGTTCCTGAAAATTATTCTCCGGAAACCAGGCACTGACAACACGGGCCTTATGGCAGTGCGCATTGTCGTGCTGGAACACAAATGGCCCTTCACCGTAGATGACTACAACGTAGGAAGCATGGAATTGTACAGAACGTCCAGATACTGTGTGGATGTCATGTTCCCCTCGATCACAACCAACGGACTACGTCCAAACCAGGAGAAACACGACCACATCATCACACCACCTCCGCCAAACTTCACTGTTGGGATGACACACTTAGGTAGCTGCGCGCTGCTACCAAACGCCACACACAGGTGTTCCCATCTGATCGGTAGAGTGTGAAGCGTGATTCATCGCTCCACATAGTGCTCTTCCAGCGGTCCATCGAGCAAGACCGTCGCTCTTTACACCAAGCCACACGACACTGGGCGTTTACAGAGGTGATGTTAGGCTTGTGGGCAGCAGCCCGACTGGTGTACCCTAAAGCTTGGAGCTCCCGACGAATCGTCATAGTACTGACAGTTGTTCCCGTGCCAGCTGGAAGTCATACCGCCGTTCTTTCGCTAGAAAAGCCCCGTTGCCATACCAACCGCTTCAGGGCCCTCCAGTCATTATCGGTCAGCATGCGAGCTCCATGATGTCGTGTTTCCACTTCGTGATAATTGCACCCACGCTCTTTTTTGGCAGGTTCAGTGTCGCTCCTATGGCTCGCACACTCTGGCCACTAATGTGGCAGCCTATGACTATTCCTTATTGAAAATCGCTCAGCTGCTTTGATGGTGGCATTTTACGTCAGCACGTTGTTTGACACCAAATGACTCGTGTTGTTTTATAACGAATATATTCAAATTATTGCCCGAATTTGGTGAGTTGTTTCACTACGGCAGATACCACTTTCAATTGAGCAGTCAGTGTATATGAGAACATTAAATATATGAGTAAGAGAACACATTGGAGCCTGTTGTAAAAATAACACTTTATACATATGAAGAACTGGACATTTGATGAATACGGAGAATCTTTTAGTCTTAGCTATGAGTCATAAGGACTATAGCAGAAATCCAGGAAATCATTACGCATTTGCATTCTTAATAATGTTATTATTTACTGTATTGCGGGTCCAGTGCATAGCCATCGATTTCTACAGAATGCCCGACGTCTGCAAGTGTTTTCACAGGCATATTCAAAGTTTATGGAGACATTCGTCTGTAGTCTTGCCTTGTGAATTTAGATGCCATCCATAATGCTCATGCAATAGAATCAACCTCGCAAGTTCATTCTTCTCTATACTGTATTGTAGGTACTTCTGCAAGAAGCATTAATTACAATGAATAAACATTTATTGAGACATTCGTCTGTAGTCTTGTCTTGTGAATTTAGATGGCATCCATGATGCTAATTCGCTAGAATCAACCTCGCAAGTTCATTCTTCTCTCTACTCTGTTATAGGTACTTCTGCCAGAAGCATTAATTTCAATGAATAACCAGCTAATTATAGCAAAGGAACCGCTATATAAATCAATAAGAATCCCCAAATCAAATTAAGGAGAAATTTTGCATTTTGATGCACATTCCTCATTCAAGGATATTTTCGTTTGAACTTAGATAATTGCAGTTATTTTAAAGAATTTCTTAGCATGTATATTTTATTTCAAAACAATGCACTTAAATGAAATGTAATATGACATCACATACTGTATTATTTGACTCTCTACCCTCCCTCATTAGAACTTTGTCATGTTAAACACAACCCTCTCCCTGACAAGCGTATTTTGTTTATATAAAGCCCCACGTATAATTAATTTCAATGACAAAATTAGACTTCCAATTGAAGCTCTAATCGTAGCAATAAACTAAATAGTAAAGCATGAATTAAGATAGAATTAAGTTTTTAAAAGAATTACCTTCATTACTTCTGATAGGATGCACGAGCATTAATCTGATACAGGTCTCTTCCCTGAATACAAAACAAAGTGATTAATTTTCTTACTCATTCGAGCTCAGTTACACTTAAATCAATATCTAGGGCAAGGCTTATTTCTCGAAATATATTAAGATCATAATTTATTAGTTCTTTTTAGGGTCATCACGGATCATTCTTTTTGAACATTAAAAAAAATCAGAAAAAAAACAAGTGTCTAATCGTAACAAGTGTTAACAAATACTCTTTCGGAAGTCCAATAGACAATGAAATATGATGTGTGTCATCATGCAAAATAATAATGTATCTGTTTTTAATTTTATAATTATTTTTACTTAAACAAAATATCTATATTTAAAAATTGAGTTCATTAATTTTCTTATTGATTCTAATATCCACAGTAATTTCCTATTTTTATTTATGTGGTTTGTTAATCGATACCTGGGGCATCAATTATTTATTTAAATAGTTATTGATCCAAATTTGTTGTTGAGGTGAATTCAACACCGATAATTGAAATGATCTTGTTTTTCAAGAACTACTTTTCCCTTTTGAAGAGTAAAAATTCATAGTAAAAGAAAAATCGTTAAATTGACTAAATTTCCTTAGCGGAAAATTCAGAACTAAGTTTTATTATTTCAGAAATCGAAATCCGAAGGTCAGGAAACTATACAAACCAAATGTAATTCTAAAGAATGGAGTGACAGCAACAAACTAATTTCATTTTGCTAGATATGTAAATGGTTCATCACGAATGAATATATCAGCGTTTCCAGAAGGAATATTCAGACGGACCTGCAACTAATCTGAATGTTTTTGCAGTTTTGCTATTTATGTTAAGCAGTCAGTGAAGATGCCTCTAACATTCATCCAGTACTTCGTAACTGCAAATGAAGGAATTTGAAAGACGTTTTATCATAGGTTTTAGAAGAACCTGCTGATATGTCAACTGTAAAAATTTAACTTTCCCAAAACAAAAAGACTTTTTTTTTTGCCAATGTCTCAATTGTGAGTCTGTTCCATATCTCGCTACCGTATGATCTCAATACATTAAACTTTTTAAAATCTTTTATTATCTCTTCCTCCTGTTTTGTGCATTAGTGTAAATTAATCTCTCAAAAAAATTAAATGGCTTGTTACACAGAAACCTTAACTTGATTGATTAAATAGATAGATAAAATAAACTTTGATTAAATAGTTAATTCGTGAAGAAGAAAAATATATACGATGTGTTTTATTACTTAAGGACAACACAGAAAAAGCGTAATCGTCAGTTGAAAATGAAAATGAATGTAAACTTATGGTATCGTAAATAAACAAGTTGCACTGCCGTTGGTTCCTGCAGATGAGATGCAACACAAATGATCTTTTTGGGATGTTTGTTTCAATGTAAGTTTGGATTGAAATAGTTTGGAATAGTAGTTGTATTGCAATGCTTACGAGATACCATTTAATTCATGAACATAGATGGAATACTTGAAGCAAGCTATAGGCACGTGGAAGTATCAAGATGTCGAAATCTATTTGACACAACAAAGAGTTTTCTCAAGGCATAGCAAAGGAAGGCCAGAACTTCTATTGATGACTGCCATCTTTCATTATGTCTCTGAAGGGAAATTTGACGTTCTGTGATTACTTAACAGCTACTATCTCCCACATTGGGCTGAAAGCTTCACGGAGGACATCTTTAGGTCAAAATGGCGAAGACTTCTTGTCATATGGACTGAAAACAAATGGGAAGACGAGCGAGTTCCGATTTGCTTTGTAGAGTGACTTTAGCCAAATACAGTTAGGTTCAAAAAAATATCCCCAGTAAGTGTTTTGACTCAATTTTACCTTACATTAAGTTCATTAATTAATTATTGACCTTTTTGCTTCAGCACTTGAACTTTGATGAAAACTGCTGTAGATTAACATATTTATGAACTTTTGAAGGGGTTTTACAGATCATGGGAAAGAGAAAAGACATTTCTCCAAGGAAGCAACGGATGATTTTGGGAAAGCTGAAGGAATCTCGAATAGGAAAGTTGCTAGGAAATTATCAATTGATCACAAAACTGTGGAAATATATTGAAGAAACAAATCTGGAAAGTCAAGTTTGAGGTACAAATGCAGTCGGAAGAAAATCTCCAGTCGCAGATTGTGCAAGGCAATGAAAATGATGGCAAAAAAAGACAGAAAACTGAGTACAAGGCAGATTGCTTTAAAGATTGAGCAGGAGTTTGAGACCTCAATTTCCCATCAAACAGTGCTAAGACGCCTTTCTGATCTCAACCTTAAGAAGAAAAAGCCTGCAAAGAAAACCCTCCTAACAAAAAAAGCAGGTTGAAGAAAGAAAAAGGTTTCTCGATCTGTATCAATACTGAACATCCGAGGACTGGAAGAGAGTGACTTTCTAGGATGGAAAAAAATTTAATGTGTAAAAAAACTAAGTAAATATTGTTGTACCAGTAGAACAGAGTTAATTGAGAAAATTATTCACATCTGGTACCATGAAATCGAACCTGGTACATGTGAAAAACTTGCCGAATCAATTACACATCAAGTTCAAGCCCTTAAAAGGGCACGAGGTGGACACACACAATATTAAGGCAAGTTTATTTTGATGTAATATGTTCTGTACAACTTAATTTCACTTAAAAAAAGTTCATTAAACCATTGAAATATAGCCTCTTTGATGTTGTTTTGACATACATCAAGTAAAATTGTAGGTGGGGATAATTTTTGGAACCAACTGTATCATATTAAGAAGTTCATTATTGACTTTGAATGGCTGTTATAACTGCTTAGTTGTAACTCCATCGTTTACTGAAAATGTGAGAAAGTCAATCATCAATGGCTCTATGCACTTGTATTCACTTTTATAAATAGATTCAATAAGAATTAAAAACAATTCTTTACAATTAAAGAAAAACATTTTTTTAAATATTCATTCATTTTTGCTTAACTTATGAACAGCAGAGTTATTAATCTGATAATTGATCTTAGAAGCGAATAGCAATGACGAAAACTACGTAGTAAGTGAATTTAGAAATTTTATAGGAAATTATATTCAACATAATTATTTCATCCACAAAAGAAACTTTAAGTTTATTAGCAACTGTAATGAAACATCTTTCTGTCGTTCCAGTTATGATCATGTTTCCAAAGTTTTGATGCTGTGGTTTCTTAATACTGGATATTAATTGAAAACTTTGCTTTTCTTGTATTTGAATCTCAAGACTAGATTTGAATTGTTGTGCCAAAGAATTTCTTTCTATCATTTATCAAATAAGTTTTCTAAAGAAATTTTCTAAAGTTCATGACCGGTCAGGTAGGGGTCTACAGGTCTTCCCCAAATAAGTGCATCAACAACACCTTTAGGTACGTAATTTTGATTTTCGCCTTTTTAAAGCTAACTTTAAAGAGATTGAATTCCTACAAAGGGCTGTAAGCACAATATTGTGCTTTTGACATAATTTTGTTAAGCTGTAAAGAGATCGGAATGGCAATCTATTGAAACAAACATTTGACGTTCCTTAATGATTTTGTTTATATCATTTTTATAATATTTTTTAATAGCCTTTTGAAGAGCCTATTAGTGAACCAGTTCTTATTTTGTTAGGAACATAATAGTATAAATTAGAATGCCTTTTGAGTCGAGCTGATACTCTGGGACGGCCGTTTCGAGCTTATTAGGCTCTCCTCAGTCAGAGCTAATCAGCTAAGTGCAGGACTCAAAAGGCGTACGAGAGGAGGTATTAAGGATACATGATGGAAACTGTGACCTCTCAAAAACTAAAATCAAGAAAATAAAAAACAAGAACAAAATGTGGATTTCAAAACCTTGGGCAGCACTCAGGCTACCACAAAAGGTATTTGACCACAAAAGGAAAAAAAAAAAAAATAAAACAAACAAATAAATAACAAACCCTTTAATGGGCAAAATTGCTAAACCTTATTGCTCAAAAAAGAGGAAAACACATAAATGAATGT
>JAFIDM010008419.1:2936503-2968288 GCA_023159025.1 Thereuonema tuberculata | reverse complement strand
TGCTAAACCTTATTGCTCAAAAAAGAGGAAAACACATAAATGAATGTCTTCCCTCTTAAAAAAATAGAGCTAGGATATAATATATACTTTCAGAGCAAGCACGCATCAAGGTAAAGAAACAAATGCATTGAATATTAAAAACTTTAAAATAATTTATTACTAGAGTCCATAACCTTTATGAAAGGAAAAATTAACTTTACAATAATTTATTATATAAGAACAATAACATTTGTTATCTTATATTAACTCAGTTCATCTGTAACTAAACCCTAATGGTACCATCTATAAAACCTTGGATGTATGAGTTTACATGTAAATATCAAAATATGAAATATTCAATAATTACAAATTATTAATGAACTTTAACCTTGATGATTATTCTTAATCTTAGAATAATAATTTGCAGTACAAAAACATAGTATTATATATCTCATCTTCAAATGTCACTTTTGACATTAATACTACACCTTAAATTCAAAATATTAAACTGATGACTTCCTATGTAACTATTAACAAGCAACCTACATGGATACTTAATTTCAGAATATAATAGTATTTACATCTAAGTCATATCTATCATTAATGTACTATTTCATTCATAGAAGAAACTAAAGTTAGATCACTCAACAATGGTTTTTCCCCTACGTGAAAAAATTAATCTTGGCTCCTTTAATAATGTTACTTGTATAGTTTGGGCTTGGTATAAATCAGCAATCCCCTTGGATACTCGATTCATAAAATAAAGGAAACTGTACTTACATATCCAGACTCTCGATGATAACTCGTCTCGAAAGCACTATACACATAATTGATACTTTACTATCAACTTTCAGTTGATATTTATAATTAACTCTAGATGACTAAACAAGCAATAATTAGTTTCACTAATTCACACACAAATTTTCCTAATCACTTGTATGAAATCAGTTCGGATCCCTTTGATCCAGTGGCACTAATTTCTCTTCTGTTTCAAATAGCTAAGCCTATTTAAACGTTCGATCTTCGAAATTCTTCGCATGGGGATTTCCGTCGAATTCTTCCTTTATTCGATCCTCTCAGCAACCGGAAAATAAATACTTTCATTCGTCATAACTATGTCTTCTTATCCTGGATTTCTCAATTATTTATTACGGTTCTGTTCGGGTTTAAATCTACGCTTTCCGTGGATGAGGTCAGTTGTTCATTTGTCTAGGAGGGCCTCAGAAGAATAATAATTATTTCTTATTTACTTGCGTCAACTGCAAACTTATTCTTTCGTACTTTTAGTTTTGGCAGCGACATTTCTTCTTCAATATTCCCGCTCTCCTTTATCTGTCAACGTGGAGACATACCAGGCATATTTATCTCCGTTCAAATCGAACGATCTGCTACAGGCTTTGTCATTACGCCATCTTGTCCGTTGTCATACCGCACACATTAATCCCGCAGAAAACTAGTAAATAATCTCTAACTAAAAATTTTCTTTTCAAGCACGATAATCACAATATATATCATCACAAAAATTAAACTTCAACTAATTAAATATAAATATTAATATAACTTATATTTAATTTAATATATACATCAGCAAAAATAATTTGAGTCCTGCACTTAGCTGATTAGCTCTGGCTGAGGAGAGCCTAATAAGCTCGAAACGGCCGTCCCAGAGTATCAGCTCGACTCAAAAGGCATTCTAATTTAAATTATTGTTTTTATTTTGCCCATTAGAGGGTTTGTTATTTATTTGTTTGTTTTATTTTTTTGTTTTTTTTTTCCTTTTGCGGTCAAATACCTTTTGTGGTAGCCTGAGTGCTGCCCAAGGTTTTGAAATCCACATTTTGTTGTTGTTTTTTATTTTCTTGATTTTAGTTTTTGAGAGGTCACAGTTTCCATCATGAACATAATAGTAACATTATTTAAAACGAGGAATGTACTTTAGAAAGGCTCGGCTAATAATCATTTTTGAAGAAAGTATCAAGGAACAATGGACAGTGACAACAATTGTAGGGGAGACCGGGGCTAGTTGGCTTAGATTTTAGTTTTTGATTTTTCTATTTTTTTGTGCAATACTTAGGGCGATTCTGGTGAATGCGGCGGATAGCTTATCTTTTTGACTACAAAATTATGTAGGACCCATTAATTAAATCCGCGTTTAGGTAACCCCAAAAATACTTTTCCTAAAAGCTTGCAACTATGCCAACTAACCCCGGGTGCGGGGCTAGTTGGCTTACCTCTAGGGGCGAGTTGGCATAACGTGCTAGGGTACTTGAGCAGAACACAGCAATTTTCGAAAAAAACATTTTATTTTATCAAAAATTTTATTTTAGTAATACTTGAACAAAAAAAACTGTATGACAAATTAAATTAAATGTATGAACAAACAATGAATTCTTAGCTACCTATAGTTATTGTTTGATATCCAACACAAATGTAACAGTTATTTGAACAGATGGGTTCAATTTTCGTAGAACTTTAGTTTGGTCGTACCAAATTTAGTCTTCCTCGTCTGACCATCTCCAGTTTTTCCCCTTTTTTACCATTTGTCATAGCAATGCCAACTGACCCCTACATAACTATGCCAACTAGCCCCATAGGGATTTCCAAAACAAAATGAATACCACACAATCCCAAACATTAGAAGGAAAAGATTATGATACATGCATGCAACCACAGTCATCCACTCTTTCGAGAACCGCCATCAGCAGTACCTTAATTCGATCTACATGTTCACCAGAACAAAAAATTTTCGATGAAAAAATTTACTCACCAGTGAGAAAAACGATGAAACAGGGGTCACTTCCTTCGTGGCGCTTCCAAGCAAACTTAAGTCACAGTCGATGGTGCACCTTTACATACACTTCCCACTACCAAGATGTCAGCGCTCTAGCTACACGGTGGCAGGAAATAGAAGCTGTGTGCCAACTAGCCCCTTACGCATACTGACCCCGGTCTCCCCTACAGTTTTATTGCAACAATTCACGTAATTGTAATTTTTTTTTAAAGGTTATATTGATATTTTCTAGAAAAATGTCAACGAGACAAAATAAACTAATTGTATGAATGTCTTTAAAGTTTATTACAGAACTAAACTTATTATAACTTATTATTATTAACTTATTATAGAACTTATTATAGAATATAAATGTAGAAATTTTTGGATTCGTTGTACTGAATACAAAATGCTTAGAAACTAGGATTAAATCTTTTTTTCGAATTTATTGAGTATAATATGAAATGAAAACAGAAAAACAACGAAAATGGAATAAAAAAGATAAAACGAATAAATCATAAATCGAATTTTTATCTACGGAAACAATGCAATAATTCAGATTATGTATAAATCTTGAAATGAATGACAATCGAGCTGGTAAGTTCTAATAGGTTTATTGTAGCATAACCAGTCAAAAACTCAAGATTCCTCTGGGAGAGATACATTTGGAGTCATTGTTTACCTATTGAACAGACAAGTTAGAACTTGTTTTATTAACAACATACATTATCAGTTCTACTACTGCTAAGTACAAGAAAAATATATCTATTGGAAGGTGTTAAATAATATTATGTTAAGCAAAAAAAAAAGACATATGTTCTAATTTTTTTCTTTGAAATTAATATACGAAAATAATGTTTTTGAGGTAATAATAAGATAAATATGTATGTTTAATGAAATTTGAGAGAAGACAACACTACTTAAACAATATCATAAAAAATATGAGTAGCACAAAATTTAGTAATATAGTTATGAATACTTAATTTGTTTAGAACTTTAAATATGCCTTTTTTGTATTAAGGATCAATCTTAACTTTAAAAGTAATTCAAACATTTTCATAAATAACTTATAAGTATACCATACAATGCATTGTGACATATAAAAAGTTATCTACAAAAATATGAACATAATTGAGAAATATACATGCGTCATATGTGTACAAAATACACAAAACTTTAGTGAACCTATTACTTTAAACTTTCATTGTTAGATTGTTCTTCTAGCCTTTTATGCGTGAGATTTCCGGATGAGCAGTTGACCTAAGATTTAACTTTGCTCATAAATAATACTGAATAAATTTTATGAAAATGTGTCCTGCCGTTTTAACGGGGTGTGCGTTAAAATAGAGAACAAAATTGTTCAAGTGGAACAGTGATACTTTGATTGCTCAATAAATATTGAGTTGTAATATACTAAACATATGTAATAAAGAAAAGAAACAGGTATTTAAGATCACATATTGATTTTCTATTTTCCTATTTTTCGGGTTATCATGAAATAAATAGATTCAATGATTTCAAGGACTGTCAGTGCATTAAATCCAAGAAAAAACCCAAGACTTCCAAAAATATTTGCAAACATAGCGCTCAGATTCATTTGATAATATTCGGTTGTAACTTTTATAATGTTAGTTGGGATTTGTAATGTAAATTCTGTTCTTCGAAAACCAGTTTCTTCTTCAATAAAGTCATCGTAGTTCATAATGTAAATATAATTCATACACTTTCTTGGACAGTTGCACCATTGATCCTCTGAATAATTTTTCATGATGTTGTAGGCTGCTGTCATTGACATATTGAAATCCTCTGGAGTCGTACAGCTGGACAACGATTTGGTCTTCATAAATGGCAGACTAAGAAAGAAAAAAAAACACTATCAAATTAATTGGAAGTTCACTATCAAAAAGAAAATAGGATTTTGTTATTCACAAAGTAATATGCATCATATCTATCAATGAAACTACGATATAATGTTGTTGACTTCTCTCCTTTCATTTTCTTATTTACAAAATTGTAATAAATAGGTTTTATAAAAAAGTTGGAAAACTTCATTGAAGTTTGCAATGAATGATAACAGTAATAAGTAACAGATAATAGAATAATAGAATCCTTTTAGGCTTCTGAAAGACGCCTTTTATATCTGTCTGTGGACACATATTCTACAATGCTTCGCAACGGCTTCTGTTAGCTCAGTTGGGTAGAGCGTCGTGCTAATAACGTGAAGGTCGTGGGTTCGATACCAAATGGGCCATTCTTATTCTTCACTTTTTTTCTCCCCATTTTAAATCTTTTCAGTTTCTCAACTTATGACATTATGAGATATTGTTATGTAATCCTTTAGAATTGGGATTTTGATAACTACTTTATTTTCTCTAAAATTAGTATCATATTGTTTAAAGTACATACTTAGGAAGCGACTGTTTTAGGATTTCTTGAATGTTGTAGGTGGCCTGTTATCTCAGTTGGTTAGAGCGTCGTGCTAATAACGTGAAGGTCGTGGGTTCGATCCCCTCATGGGCAATTCTTATTCTTCATTTTTTTCTCCCAAGTTTAAATCTTTTCACAGTTTCTCAACTTAAGTTTTTTTTAAATCATTATTAGGAATTCAGTGTATTAACAAGGTTTGAGTTAAGAATGACGATTATTCCATATGAATAGGGGTGGGTAAGATAGCATGGGGTCGCAAAGAGACTCGCGCGCGCATTTTCTAGACCACCCCAGCGCAGTCTATTCTAAGGTAAAGGTGACTAAGAAGCCGTTGCGAAGCACTGTGATTGGTTTACTGATCGCTATCCCTACCTTGTTTAGTTTTCGTAATAATTCTGAAGTATTTTCAGAACCACTTAGAGAACATACATTGGCAACTTCTTTGATATAAATACCTAATTCCTGTCTGGGTCAACCAAATGAGTTTAGAACTAGTTGAAAAGAGTCACCTAATTTGAGGGTTTTTGGTCACATTTTTACTCACTCTAAACCTAATGGCAATCTCATAAACTCATTTGGGTCATCCGAGGGTGTAGTAGGGGTTTGACGTTAAATCTATGGCTGAATCATGATATCTGAAATTCCTAACACATTATGAGCTTAAATTAAATTTAATTTTTAATTTTAATTTCCAAATTTTTATCTTTAACTTATCTCTTAACGATCTCATATACCATGTTGAATAAACTTTTGGGGATTAAGGTTACCTTTTGATGTCCTTTTATTTATTAAGATTACCTTTTCTCGTAAAACATAAAAGAAATATTTATTAGGAAGTGCAATGGTTCCATTTGTACAAAAATAACATTAATGGTGGGTTTTCCCAGAAAGAAAGCCGCTGGGGAAGGAAAAACTATTTGTATTAAATCTACATCGTTGCTTATTAAGTCAGTTTATGAGGAGGTTTATTTATACTGAAAGAAATAAAGTATCGTCTTTATTTGGTAATTTTTTGTGGGAAATTTTCTACAAGTTGGGCGATTTTGATGATAATTAGAAAAAGAACACATTATGGTGGTTTATTCAAAAGCAATTTTATTTTTCTGTTCAATAGATGAAGAATATTTTTTTAATGGAAAGAAGCAAGAAAAAAACTTCAAAGAATATTAGTTCAGATCTTTGTGTACAAAATTAAAAAATACCAAGTAGAAAACCTGGTGACAATAAAATTTCGTTAAAAAAATTATTCATTTTCTCGAAAAGAAACATAAATTACTATATGCAAATATGTTTGAGCACTTACCGGCATGTTGCTGTCTGTTCCAGTTTCAAGTCGTAGCAGCTACTTTTGCACTGAGCTGCAGTGATCGCATCAGTGCATGGTTTGTTCTTTCTTGAAACATGCTCTATCTTGAAAGAAAATGTCATAACTAATAAAATATTAATTGAAATAAGATTTTAATCATTGAAACTTTATGGAAAAAGGAAAGGTCATCTCTACTACTTTTTAAGGAAAGGTCATCTTTTTTGTAATTTCAAAACACTTATTTCGTAAGAAACATTATTTTTTTCCAGATTGCAATTAACCCTTTTGAAATAGAAATTGATTTCCATTAAATTCAGCTTAAGATCTTCAGTTAATGTGTGATTAATATCTGTACTATGAATCAATGTAGCGAAACTGTTACAAAATATATATTAATCTTAATATTAAAAAATGTGCTATCTACTCAAATTAAGCCCTGTCCTTTTTTAAAACTTGCTTCCAAGACAATTTTATATCTCGATGGGCATTAAATAGCATGAATTTACATTAGAAAATTATTTTACATATTCTCTCAATACAAAACAATGATTCAGAAAATTTTTTTTACCGCTTTTGTCCTAACATTGGATAAGTTATGATAGGTAGTTAAGTTAAGGCATCCCAGTACAGGCAAATACGGGTACCATTGGCTCCCAACGTTACCTGCCCAACTGGACTAAATTAAGAGCGGATGGTCAGCCTCAAGCTTGTCTGCTTTTAACCTCCGGAAAAAAAGTCGATACCCTGAAGAATGGGTAGACCCTAGAGCTAATAAACATAAGTCAGCATCAACATCGAGAAAAATCATCAAATTTCACTGGGAAGTGAACTTTCTTCATTCTGCAATGAAGCGCCTTACCGTAACACTGTAATAGTGTAGTAATATCATAGTACGGAGTACTATGTGGTACTGTATCTAGTAGTGTATCCAAAATATGTTATAAAGTAGCCAATTTATGTAGTATAGCTAATAAAGGTTTTGAAAACATTATTTTGAAAACATGTACTAGGAAAGGATTGAAATTCTGAAGTTTTTCTGCTAAAAATTAAGTCTCACTGATTTTAATTGAGCAATACGGTAAGCTGACCAAGCAACCAAATCTTTCTTTAATTCTTCGAAATAGTTGATTTCAGGAATGATTGTAAGAACAATAGTTCTATAAGAATTTCATCATTGTCAATCTTGTTATGATCGAATTTTCTATCAAAATTCATTGTAATGATATACTTAAAATTGATTTTCATTATTATTCCTGATATAGAAGACTTTGTTGATGAAGGAGAATGTTGATTTAACAAGCATTGGAATAAAAAGCGGGTGATTTCAATAAATGCGAGTACACATCAAGTCTTTATAGATACTCGTCAGAAATAAAGAGGAAAACTTTGAATTGGAAAGTCAAGAGATATAGCGCTAGGTACAAGCAAAATACTTTCCTGCGGATATCTTTATTATTACGCAACTGATCCATCATTAGAATTCTTAACAGTAAAGCTGAAAACATCATACAGGTCTCACACATAAGAAAACTATTTTGTATCATTTTCCCTGAAAAGTCTTTGTCTAATCTGTAAGTGATGAAGACGAAGAAGAGTCTTGCTCTCAACTGTAGCTTAAATTTCCATACAGGTCGGTAACTGTGGACACAGATAATTGCTTTACTTAATCCCCGTGTTCTTCAAACTAACTTATGACGCACTTTCTGTCGTGGATGGGAACAATAGCAGCTATTACCAAAGAATGTATCTACGTTGCATGTAGTTGCAGCTATTACGCGATCCTTCAGAATTACTTATGGTCCCTTTGTAGTGGCTCACACCTTTACAGGCCCCGCCTCCATGATTTATAGTTGGAACCGGAATGATCGGCTTCAGCTGGTCATCTTTATACAAAATATCTCCTTATGGCGAGAAACAGACTAAACGATGATTCCTTGAACCAAATGAAATGCTGTCAATCAGAAGGTTGTAGCTTTCATGTTCCCTGACCATCACTTGCGTATTTCGGGACTTACGTCAGTAACAGAGTTTTAGATTCTCCTACTCTGCAATTAATATTTCATCTTTGATGTTGCCGATAACTTTTTCGATAAAACGAAATCTTCTTGTTATTATCATGATTTTTAACTACGCTTTTTAACTATCTTCTGTTTTCCGCGTTGAATTCTTTTCAATACTCGGCTGTTCTTGTCTAACACTTGTTTTTATAACCATAGTTTTTACGTTTAAACATAAGGAACTCGTCTGTTCACAGGTCACCTTAATCACTAAGCTGGTCATCGTATGGGGAAGTCTAACTGTCCAAAGGTATGTTATCGACATTTTGCAATCAGTTCCCTTCCCATTTCATCAGCACGGAAATTTTATTAGCAAGATAATGCACCTATCCTGACAGTCTGAATTAGTTTTCAGTATCATTCATTCAAGAACTTTGACCTATTGAACACGTTTCGGGCATAATGAGCCGATTGCTTCAATCAAAACCCACGTACGCACTAACTACTATTGCTCAAGGGGAACGACTTTGCTGTAGTTGGCGTTCTGTCCGTTAACGCGGAATCGATAACCTTTCCCGCCGTGCTCATGCATGCATTGCTGCACAGAGAGGTTCAATATCTTATTAATTAAATCATTTCATCAGGTTTCACAATGATAATTCTCCGTATTTGATTCTGTTAATATAATCAAAAGTTCTTAATATCTGCTAACAGCTGCAGAAGTTTCAATAAAATGGCATCGCTCCTTTAAGTGTTTAATTTTTTTCCTTTGATGCAATTTACAAAGGAAAAGTAATATAATTAAAAAAACATATTTTATACAATGTTGCAGTTATTCATTAAAGTTAATAGAAACACGTCGAACAGGTCGAAAGTTTGAATCATCGTGTCTGCGGCGGCAATCGACTCAGCAGTGACCACTCCGTGTGATTGTCCTGGCCTCAGTGCATCATCCAGACCTGAATGGTCTACCCCGAACTTCCTGTATATATATCCGCCTGTGACATACAGGCGGCGCCGTCCTTTGCAGACATCAGTCGTTGGGCACAGATATTGGTACTTTCAGACACCAAAAATCGTACCAGAGCATGCTATTCCTGTTTAGTGCACTGCACTAAGGGGGAGGGGGCGCCTTTTTTAAAGTGCCACTAACGCCATTCAGCGGCAGTTTGCGGCGTCAAAACCAACCTCATGAAGCCAGAGATATAGTCTGTATACGAGTGGCGTCGCATCGCTCTGCATATATTCGCTTATTCTTGATGACACTTTTATCGTTTTCATTTAAATCACCCTCGTATGCGTTGAACGATGAATTTTTATGTAATGCACTGTGAGATATAAATAGGTTTTGAGTTGAACTTATTTGGAGGTGAATTGTGGTGGCGAATTTTCCGGATATAAATTATGTCCGTAAGATATGATTTTCTTGTATACTTGATTATTTTTTGTTTGTTCTAATTTTAAGGTCTTAATATTTTGTTAAAATAATGACCACTTAATAATTCTATGCAAACTCTTAAATTTACTAATTGAAATATGATTTCATGTTACAAAATATCTTTTTTAAATCGCAGTTATTACAATTATATAAATAAATACATAAAGATAAGAATTTATAAATTTCATTTCTCTATTAGTGCACAACTACTTTTCAAAAATTCTGTCCTAGTTCAAAGAAATTTTCAACTCACAATAATCTTTTTAGGTTATTCTGAGATAAAGATTTTTTTGAATTGCTCAAAGATCTTGTTTTTTTTTGTTTTTATCTTTGTTTTTTATCTTTGTTTATCCTAATGTTAGGAATTCTCTAATAATTTAGGCATTGAAGATGAAAATCTGAATGAAACATTTGCAAGTTGATGAACAAGAACTGATGAAGAAATCAAAATCCCTATAATAGCAGAAATAATAAATTCTTGATTGAGTTGGGCTTTGGTACTTTATTATTAAGCAAAGTTTATTTAGTTGAAATGAAGCATCAAAGATTGAGAGGACTATTGAATTGTTCAAATACAATCTTCGACAGAAAAACATCGATGCACCCCAAAAACATAATTCGATCCTAATGAAACTTCTCGTGCAAAAATCTTTTGACCCAATATGTAAACGATTCGCACCCAATGAACGAATAGCTACAGAGCATTGAAACTGAGCAGCGTGATGATGTATATAAAGAGCGAATCTCGCTTTCAGGAACAAAACTTCCAGTGAATTCAATTGCATTTTCCTATCTTGACTGTAACAAAATCCGCCAGCAAATTTTCGGCCACTAGGATCACATAACGGAGTGTGAAAGAAGACGTGCCATCAGACTACATGAGATTGAAGGCAAACCGACCAATAGCTAAGCATTTGGGTCGGAAGGATGCGGCCTTTCGACGATACTGGCAGGAATGGGTCGTGAATGGCAGATTTTATTGACAAGAGGTACCGGACAACCTAGGACGACGACAGGAAGAGAGCAGCTCTTACAGCACCAGAGTCGTTGTTATCAATCATCCAACGTCTGACCAATATTGAAGTGACCACCCAGACCATTAATAGAAGACAATATGAGCGTAATCTATGCTTGCGGCATAACGCTGCCTACTACTGACGGTTTACACAAAATAGTTGGGAAATGTAAAATCAATAATGAAAGCATTGTTGAAATCAATAATAAGTTCTCAGTTTTAATTGAAAGAAAGATATACATTACCCCTGGATCCCTTTAAATATAGATACAATAAATCAATATAACTGATACTAGATAAACATTGAGAAGTTTGCCGCCATAAATAAACTGAAAGATGCAGTGTAAGTTCAGATGATGTATGAGCTCACCGGGATTCCAAGTATCGAAACAGTTTCTCCGAATTTTGCAGTCCATACAGCCTAGGAGGCATGGGTTATGGCAATATTACAGGAACCCAGTCTCCAGCTAAACCCTGGCAGGAGAACCAGGATCGTCGATTCCCAGGCTGCCTTGTGCGGTTCAAAAGCGGAGCACAGAATACGATTAGGAAGAACTCCACCTGCTACGTATCTTGGACTTTAGATCTTCGACGTCACGGTGGTCGATCCACTGATCAAACGATCACCTCTCTCGTTTAATCACCTTTTCAAAGCACTTTGGCGAGCATCCTGGATACCCGCTCATGGTAACTGTCATTCACTACACTGGAGGGAAAGAACGGATAAGCAAATGCTGGCGCATCATATATATGGATATATATATATATATATAACTAGCTGTACCCGGCATGCGTTGCAATGCCATTCAAAGAAAGAAAGGGCTCGTGAGAAGGGGCCGTAAATATAAGGTCCCGGTGTCGATCGGAGGTGGGACACTTAGGCCCTTGTGTCGCCATCCCCACCCAAGTGTGGTGTCCCTGCCTCCCATAGGAAAGCGAATTTTTCCTTATTTGCAATTGACTTGGGGGGGCCCGAGAAGGGGCCCTAAATATAAGGTCCCGGTGTCGGTCGGGGTGGGACACTTCAGCCTTTCTATTGGCTTCCTCCCACCCAAGTGTGGTGTCCCTGCCCCCCATAGGAGAGCGAATTTTTCACTTTATACAATATTTGTGTAGTTCTTATTTTCACTACCAGGTGGATTTTGGGTTTTTCAGGGGTTTTACCCCTTTTCAACCCCTTTGGGGGGGGGGGGGTCCGGGTTCTAAGGTAGCCTATCTTTTCCGCAGGGTCCTAAAGAGTAATTCTGCAAAGTTTGGTCCAGATAGGTCAAAGGGCCTAGGAGTCTATAAAGGACAAAGAAAGATAGAAAGAAAGAAAGAAAGAAAGAAAGAAAGATACATTCATTTTTATATATATAGATAAGATTTGTTGCGGTCAGCAGTAGAATCTAGATTTTGGACAAATGCAGATTTTGGACAATGTAATGACATGTTGAATCGCATGCGTAACTGATTAATCTATACTCCAATAAAACCTATTGTCAACTGCACGCTTTTGTTTTCTTTCCAAAGGCTGATTAGCTCACTAGACAGCGCCAATTTCCCCTCTGGTGGCGCCATTCGGAATTTTTTTTTTCTGCGAAATCGTAATCCCATGCTCCGAATAGTATATATTTACACTAAATTTGGCCGTTTTTGACCCAACAGCTTTTTCCCTACCGCAAACACCTACTGTTTAATTAGGCCACCAAGTAGAATGATTCAAACTATTCATTCAGAGATAGTTTACTGACTATCAATTCTTTAAAAGAAAAAATCATCTAGATTCGCCATTGAACTATAGATTACCATAGATTAAATATGAAATTCACAGTGAGTGAAGAAACTAAAAATTAAAATGGTCTGCCATTACCTTTCTTATATGGAAACTCCAAAATCCCCGACTAGCTCTATCAGCTGGGATAAAAATACTGGGATCCAAAGTTCTTGGATCGTCTTCCTTATCATGAAAATAAACCTAATACAGAAGCGAATGAAATACATAAAGTTTCAGCAAGAAAAATTGTGATTTTTAAAATGTGCTCCTGTAAAAAAAATTTGCAGCATAATCTACTTATATCTAAAAAATGGCAATAGTTAATCATCGAATAAAATATCTATGAAATATCTGAAAATCTATCTAACCATCTTAGTTTTAATTCTACTGGTCATCTAAAAACTTCTTCTATTGAATCTTTTATTGGTAGCGTTGAGCTGTTGCTTTTTTAAAGTACATTTTGATAAAATGCATTTGTTTGAGGAAAAATCATTATTTAGAAAATAAATATGGATGGCAAACTTTTTAAAGAAATCGTCTAATTTTTAAAGAATCAGTTTGGAACCATTCTTTCAAGTAGGGAAATATGATTTAGTCCACTTTCTTACAACATAATTGTTTTTTTGATGAAGAATAAAGCTTAAAAGCGATGTATTTCAATTAATTAATTGACTTTTATTAAAGCCTGATTCTTTTTTTTACATTCACCTTACCTTTTATATTAAAGATTCTATCAGACTTTTACAGTTCCCAGATATTTTGTGATCTAGAAATGCCAACAAACTTTGCGCTAACTTCAAACATTATATCTTAGTGATTGTTGTCTTAAACGCATCAAATTTAGAATAAAAAGCAATGATAATAGTGCAGGCAAATTAGACAAAAAGCTGACCGAAGCCGGACATTTGAAATAACGAGCTAAAAATTGGTAGAAATGTTACGGATGATGTCCTAATTGAAATCCCAAATTTCCCCAAAAATCTAATTACGGGGAAAATCCGCCATCTTGGAAAAACCGCCGCCATACAGGATTTGTCGAGTTTTAAGCATAGCGACTGAACCGAGCGTCCGATTGTATGCGTTTTTGCATACATTCATAATTTTTAAATACAATGGATTGGAACCATGAACTATATCTAAATGTCAAAAGAGATAGTAAAAAAAGAAAGATGAAAAAGATAAAGTTCAGATACAAGAAAGAACCTCATTCTGACTACGTGGTTAACCTAAGTAAAAGAAAATTCAACGAAAAAGAAATTTCATTATTAAATAAAGGAATAGACTTTGTGTATGACCAAAAAAACAACTTAGACGTTTCTACTATTATATCACTGGAAGAAGCTTCAAACAAATTAAACCCGATTGAAAAAGAAAAATTCCTAAATGAATTAAGAAAATTCAAGAATAAGCTATTGAAAAATGTTAACTTGAATGAAAATGAAATCAAAATTTTAAAAAATTTGGGCAAAGATAAAAACCTTTTTTTCACTAAATCCGATAAAGGAAATCATCTAGTAATTATGAAGAAAGAAGATTATATAAGTAAATTGAACGAAATAGTGGAAGATGGACACTACACCGAAATCAAAGAGGACATTACCGTTTCCATGTATAATAAATTAAAAAAAAAATCACCAAAGCTCTTGAAGAAAACAAATCTATAAACTATCAAGAAAAAGAAGAAATTCTTAAAGTCTCCTGCATAACACCAACACTAGAAGGTAGGATTAAAATCCACAAAGAGGATTTCCCTATGCGGCCACTAGTTAATGCATATGGTTCCCCCACCCAAAATTTGGCAAGAAAATTAAATTTTTGGATGAGAAATTTCAAGATGCCAAATGAAAGAGTAATCATAAAAAACTCAAAAGATCTAATGGACAAATTAGAAAATTTTAACAGCACTAACAAAAAACATTTTCATTCAGCATCATTAGATATTGTAAATATGTATAATAATGTTCCTGTTAATGAAACTCGGTCTATTTTGGAGAAACATATCTACAAAAATAAGGAACAATTATTAAAATACAACTTAGATGAAAATTTATTTAGAGATTTAATAGAATTTGTAACAAATAATACTTACTTCAAACATGGTAAAAAAATTTACAAACAGACCAAAGGATTCCCAATGGGCTCACCAATATCTGGCACATTATGTAACTAATTTTTAAACTACTTTGAAAATAATTTGTTAATTAACCAAAAAAACCAAACTTTGAATACTTCAGGTACGTAGA
This sequence comes from Thereuonema tuberculata, assembly GCA_023159025.1. NCBI lineage: Eukaryota > Metazoa > Arthropoda > Chilopoda > Scutigeromorpha > Scutigeridae > Thereuonema > Thereuonema tuberculata. Next base: position 2,953,357 of record JAFIDM010008419.1, on the reverse strand, counting down.
CGATATCCTTATCATATGGTTTGGCACCATTAGACAATTTAATATTTTTTTTGAAAATTTAAACAAAAGCACTACAGATTTAAAGTTTAAAAAAGAATTAGAAATTAATGGAGAATTAAAGTTTTTGGACAGCAAATTGATAAAAAATAACAACAAAATTGTAATGGAGCACTACAGAAAAGAATTTCAAAGTGACCATATTTTAAATTACTGTTCAGGCCATAAAACTCATATTAAAAAGAATATTATTGAAAATTATTTAAGAAGATTAGATTGTAATACCAGTTTTGAAAAAGTGTTTAATGAAAAAATTAATGATATGATTACCATTCTAAAGAAAAACAACTATCCTGACAAATTCATCAACGGCCAAATTAAATCTTACAATACTTTCAAAATTAAGGAAATAAATCAATTTGAAAATACTATATATATCCCTTACCTCAATGAGAACAGCTTTTTATTACAAAAATTATGTAAAACTTTCAACATAAATATTGGCTTTAGATATAATAAAAATTAAAAATTTGCTGTGTAAAAAAGTAAATCAACATGATTATCAGAACGAAATGGGTTTAATCTATAAAATTACTTGCAAATCTTGCCAAAATTTTTACTTAGGACAGATCAAAAGGACCTTAACGGAGCGGGCATCCGAACACGGTAGGGCTATAAAGAGTAAAAACAAAGACATCTCCGACATAGCTTATCATTGTATACAGAAAGGCCACATTATGAACACAAATGTGCAAATTTTATATAAATAAACGCAATTGAATTTAAGAAAATTATTAGAAAGTTGTATTATAAAAAGCTCAAAAGAAAAAAAATTCAATAGATATGAAGGAGCATTAGTAAACATTAATACCGTTGTTCTCATTTAAAGATTACTTACATTTTGATACCCAAAAAGTAGCTAATATTGTATAGCTAAATTATTAACAATTCTTTTGTATGATCATTATCAAGAAATTATGATTAATAATTGTCCCATTTGATACTAAATTTATAATTGTAAACAACAATTTAATTTGTTGTATTCTATGTTTCTTTTTTATATTTTGTTATGCAATTTGAAACAACAATTTAAATTATTGATAATATACGTTTTCTGCTTATATCATGTATATTGTAACAACAATCAAACTAGTTGATAGTCCATGTTTTTATTTAATTGCTGCCTTACTTGTTCTTATTTTGTTTGTGACTTTATTATTGACTTGAAAAAAGGAAGATGAACCCTTCCTGAAAATTTGTCCCATACATTTAGTATTAATAAATTTTTAAATACTAATGTCGTGTGTCGAAGAGAATATTTTTATTTAAAATATTCAAATGGAAAGAAAGAAGATTATCGAGGAGTTTGGAATAATGTAGGTTATATTTTTTCAGATCATGCATTACCAGTGAGTGAAAGATTTTCGCCAGTGAGTGAACAGCCAGTCGAGCTCCAGTGATAACACGAAACAAGCTACCTAACATTTACCCTTCATAATGTATTTGTATTGCTGCTTATGCCTGTACTTCACGCCTTGTGTTATGAAGTCTTCTTTGATTCATTTTTTTGTATGTTACGATAACATTTATTATAATTTTAGAACAATTTCCATTTTTCGCATTTAAATAAATATTACTTTTTCTCAAGCACCAAAATTGGTCTAAAATTATTAATTTTAGTGTTTTGGAAGATAACGCAACCTTAAATAAGTAATTTGATGCAAAAACGAATACAATCAGACACTCAGATCAGTCGATATGCTTAAAACTCAACAAATCTACGATGGGGGTGATTTTTATCAAAATTGCAGATTTTCCCCACGATGGACTTTTTTGGGAATTTTGGGATATCAATCAGAACACTATTCTCAACATTTCTATCAATTTTTAGCTTGTTATTTCAAATGTCCGGATCAATGTCTAATTTTCCTGGACTATAAGATCTCAGTAGTCTGTTGAATCGCACATCTTAACACTGTCGATTAAAATAACAGTTCTTCACTGCGTTCCAGCTGGATTAGAAGATGGACATGATCAGCTTGAAAACAGTGAAGAACTGTTCTATTAATCGAGAATGAGATCAAATGTCGTTAAGATTTCATTAATTTCTACTAAGAAACAAAGTGATTCAAATATTATATCATATTATATTCTATTTTGTGTCAGCTAATGATTACAGTAGACTTTTTACGAGATACAACGACGGCTCAGCAGTACTGTTCAGAAGTCCTGCGGCCCCAAGTGTTGCCTTTCCTGGCTGGACGCCCAGGAGCAATTTTTCTACAAGATAACATCGTTGGCACACTGTTAGGGTTTTACAGGATTAAATACGTCAGGTTGCGACACTTCCTTGGCCTTCCCGCTCGCCTATTTGTCCCCAATCGAGCTTGTCTGGGAACTGACGGGACGCCAGCTATTGCCATATAGTAGTATTCGGAATTTGAGCATTATCTGCAAGAACTGTGGGCAAATCTACCGCAATACAACATACGAACCCTGTTTGATTCTATAACCCAATGTATAATGTAATGTAACCCGATGGTATAACCCAATGTATCCAGGCACGAGGTGGTCCAACGAGGAATTAAAGGTGATCTTATTTTGTACAGCAGCTCCACGGGACATCGTTCTGCTGCTATGTTATTGTAATCTCTCCTGTCCTGTGTCTCTACCATCACGCTAATAAAATTTCATTTGCATCCAAAGCTTCCTTCGTTGTGTGCAAAGTTTTTTGTCAATGAATATATCTGTTGAGTTTAATAGGCTAACTAATTTAATTTAACTAGCAGTCTATTTATCCAATAACATAATTATGCTACGGTTGCTAAAAGCATTCGCATGTACTGATTTTGCAGAGACCAATGTAATGCGCTGTGTGATGAGAAATGAATAAAAGGTAAGCATGAATAAAAATCAAAACATTTATATATAAGTTAATTTCTATACAGCTCATTACACTTCTGTAACTTTATAGTTCATAGTTCAAGCAGGCTAAAATCTTCTATCATAATATTCACTTAATTTCACAATAATGATTAGTCAAGTAATCTTCTTATTACTACACAATAAGTATATATTTAATTAAGTTCAGTTCATCTTCATGAGGTGCATCTCTAGTAAAACTATAATGCTTTTCTCACCCTGTAGGTAAACTTAATGGTTTCTACCTCATATGGTTTCAAGTTATAATGTACTCTTCATCTAGTATGATATTAATTCCTTTTCACTAGTATGAATTCTATTTACTCTAGTACTATTCTTTGCATTATTTCACTTATTTATTTTGTAGCAAAATACCTTATAGTAATAATTTCTTCTATCATTATTATTTCTTATAGTTCCCTAATAGTAAACCTATTACTATTTGCACTTAGATCTTGTTGCATCTAATCAATGTTGAATTACTTTATAGTTCTTGAAAATCTTTAAACTTAAATATCCTAACAATCGATTGGTCATAGTTCAATTACAAACTTCCCGAGTTTTCTCTATTAAATCACTAACTCGTAAATACATGTATAATGTCAAACAGTTCCTTGATAACCAATATCATATCCCCTGTTAACATGTCTGTGTGTAATGCTTAGTGTCTTTCAAAATCCTTTGATTTGAATTCGTAAATGTCCGCGATGTTTTCCGGTTCCAATCTTCATGTATTGTATCATCTGGCTATGTTCTGCAATGGATGTTGAAAATTGAAGAAAAATATTTTTTGTTAGCAATATGAACTTCATTTGGGAATGACTTATTATTATTATTAATATAAGAATGTGAAATAGTCATTACATTGTTAGGAGTAAGAAAGTTGTAGTGTTGTTGTGTGCAGATGCAATGTGATTGTTAACGTGTGTCTGAGGTGTGAGGATGAGAAATATAAAAAAAAAGGATGGCGGTTTCTCGGTAGCACAATCCCGTTGCGTTCTACTAAGGAAATGATTCTCAATAGGAATCTATACTAAATCAAATGGGAGAATATAAACCATTTTATTGAATTGAAAGCCGTCCAGAATAAATATATATCTGAAGAAGTGAAGGAATAACACTATTTTTCCAAAAGAATAAGTATCCACAGATAAATGAACATTATTCTGCAGATATATATTGTTGGATTCGATTTAAAGTTATTTAAGATTTCTAATGAATGAAATTTACTAATCTCTTGATTTTCGTTTTGATTTTATATTCAAATAGCAGAATACAGAATTGTTCAGCGATAGGTAAGAATAGTTGGTAATCGCTAGAACACGAATCATTCGTACAGAAGCCATTACAAGTGTTAATGGAGGAAACTGAGAGATGTGGTTATAGGTAAATTACGAATCGGAATTGAATCGACTCTAGTGGTATTAACAGAAGAAAACTCAAGTAAGTTATCTTTATTTATTGAGAAACAAAGAACACTTGAACTTTATTTTGAAAGACACACAGCGTTGCTATGAAGGAATTTCGATATTTCGTTTTTAGGGAAAACTGACTACCAGTATTATTCAACTATGGAATTAGTCAATGAATTAAACGATTATTGAAAGAGATGAACTTTAATTAGTTTAGAAGAATTGATTAAAGAAACGTTTGTGAAAGTTTAAAGAGTTATAAAATTAATTTCTTACAAGAGAATAATGAAGATTTGTAGAAATTATCACAACCAGATTCCTTAAAGAAATAAACTGTTTTAAATATTGCATTCAACACAAGCACTGATTAATTAGAAGGGGAGAAAGAACTTTTATGAATACTACATCTGTGTTATGATTTTCATACAAATAGAATAAGACTTACCGTTACATATAAGGTGAAAAACAGAATAGTTTATCATTATTAAACTATTAGAACTTTATTGATATATGATTATTCTACAATCTTGAATATCAACTTTGAAGATATGAATTCATCTATTTTTTTTCAGATGTATTTGGAACTTGAATAAGATATAAACTTTGTTATTTATTTTCTTAACTGAATCTGTCTGAATTATTCTTTAAACAATAGTGAAAGAGTTACACTATGGGAATTTAAATAATAATCTCTAATCCTTTAATCATTACAAGTTTAGAACCTGCTGGATATACTAATATCATAATCATATACTATAGTTATATATATATTTCTCTTGAAGTTATTTTTTGTCTTCAAAAATAAATCGCTACCTACAATAATTGAGTACGTTGGTACATTTACTGGCACTCTAGTAAATGTTAACTGCGTTGATTCTACCATTTACCCTTGGGATTCAATCTCCGGTCACTCCTGACTACGATTCATCTGCTATGTTGAATCCACAACGACCATTCCATCTCGTTAGGCCTATCACAATTCCTCGAGTTTGAATTGTATTTAAAATTACTCAATTAATGCAAACTGAATTAACAATTTAAGGCACACAGACTTTTACTTCAAACATTACTTTAAATATTACCACAAATATCTAATCTATTTGTTTCATTGGAAATAGCATCTTCCGATATTTCATCCATCTGCATAGCCAGAACGCTAGTATTGCTTCTTAACACACGGCCTTCATTAATCAAAACTAACAAACTAATCGTTACTTCCTTTAGTGCCGCAGCTAACTTCCGATTTCATAGCTTCTGACGTCATCATAACATTTCAAAAATAAATTATTCCTTTTACTCTCAAAAATACATTTGAAGCCTTAACGAATATTTCTATTTTATTTTACAATTAAAATAAAATTTCCAACAATATCAAAACTAAAGATTTTTGTAGTAATTAGTAAAATTCGTAACAATTGGATTTATTATTAAAAATGTAAATGTGATGCTTAAGAATTGTTATAACATGGTTAAGTGTTTTGTTGCAACATGATGGAATGATATGTCATTACATGCATTGAAAGCTTGTAAGTTGGTCTTGTAAATTATAACGAATTTTAATTGAGGAAAAAGAAGAATTATTTATCTCATTTTATGTAACCTGAAGAAGTTCTTTGGTAAGAAGAACAAAATATTATAGATATTGAAGACGGTTATGAAGAATTTATTTTTAAACATAAGAGTAAGACGATGGTTGTTTACTCCTCTTTAATACTTCCTGTGATGACTGTCAAAGAGAGATTCTGATGGAAGTGATTTTTTTTTCATTTTTCAAATGTAACCATTCAACTATAATTAACAAGTTATTTTTAAGTCTTTCATAATCGGATGAAAAACTGTACTTATATTAAGGGAATTAACGTTAAAAACATTAATAATTTTATTTTTTTTCCATCGTATTTACTAGAATACGTCGTGAATTACAGAAATATACTTGGATATGTTTCTTTGTTGAAGTTAATGTGTGTTTTCTGAAGTTCTTCAACACTTACATAAAGTTAGTATTAATTGGAAACCAAAATATTGAAACTATTGAAAAATTGAAAAATTGGAAACCAAAATCAACTTATATAATTGACTAAGTTCGTCTGTCTGTTTGTCTGTCTGTCTGTCCGTAACTCGATATAATTTTGTTACCACTGCACCCATTTTAATGAAATTTGGCATACTTACTCAGTTTTTTACGGTGATTTTGAAACTCAAAACCATTTTTGCCGTAGAAGCTTCGTTCACAAGTTAGCGCAGTATTAAGATTATACAAAGGTCTGTCTATAACTCGATATAATTAAGATACCACTGCACCGATTTTAATGAAATTTGGCATACTTACTCAGTTTTTTACGCTGATTTCGAAACTCAAAACCATTTTTGCCGTAGAATCTTCGTTCACAAGTTAGCGCAGTATTTAGATTACATTTACTTTATATTTGATAGTTGATAATAAAATGATTTTTCAGATTTTTTTAGGCCTGTCGTCCGACAGGCTTTGCTGCTAGTAATTACATAAACTGCTTACTTTGAAAAATACTGAGGTTACTGTGTCTCCAAATAAAGCTTTTATCTCTGAATTATTTATCTATTATTTTTATCTCTGAATCAATCAATCAATGTTTTAAATGGAACCTTTTTAAATCTTTAATTCTGTCTCGTCAATTTTTTTCCTGTTAAGTTAATCATTTTGCAGAAAAGCACCCAAATGTATTTTTAAAACTTTTCAAACTTTTGTATTTTTGATTATATCATGAAAATTGTCAACTTCTCGAGAAAACAGTAGAGGAGAAAGTCCAAATATAGGCTAGGATCTAGATATGGGCTAGTTGAAGTATTCAGTATGGGAGGTACTGCAGCTCAGTGGAAATAAAGTTAAACTGTGTCTAAGTAATACAGAGAAATGAGTGGAACAGTGGACGCCTATAGTCAAGTTATTCTGAGGTAGTTTGGCGCTAAGTATTAATCAACCTATTTCACGACATTGAAATATTTCAAATTTCACATTTAATTGTTATTTTTAATCAAATTCTAGTGAATCAGAAAGTGATTTGTAAAATGCATGAAACTACTTCTATTATAACTTGTTCTAGCACAGTTTATTTATTGAGTAGAACCACGTGGTTATGGAGAGAACCGATCTTAATGTTTATTACCAAAAGATCTAAATACAGGCTGTTTAAGCAGGTCTAAATATGGGCTAGCACAAATTTAGACCTTTTTATATATTTGGAAGCCAATTAACCAATTGATCTATGATTTCTTCTTTTCAGAATGCCCAGAAATACTTCAAAATATTATTCAAAAGGATGAAAGAAATTTTAAAAACTCAAATGTATCTGAAGATGATAGCGGCTTAGAAATGCCACAAGGGGAGGGAACTTTGGATCAAATGTATTCATTGTGTTATGCGGCCCCCCCAGTGATTGTGCAGGTGCTGAAAAGGACGTTTATGTTTGTGATTTTGGAAATAGACAATTAACATTTAATTTAATTGTTTCAGCATTTTTTCACATTTAAAAAAAAACTCGAGTTTTAAATTAAATTTTTTAGCCCATATTTCTATTATAATTTAAAAAACCAGATTTCTGTACCTTTTTTTTTAAAAAAAAATTAAAGCAATTTTTTAATTTATCTTTCATTTCAACTTTTTATCATTAAGTAGACTCATTTTCGATGTTAAGTAAACTGGTACAATTTTATTATCTTAATTTTCTCTTGGTGAAATTCAAAAAATAAAAGTGATAGCCCATATTTGGACCTTCTGTACTAAATATTGGCGAGCGAATAGAAGTCCATTCTTCATTCCCGTCGAAATCAACATTAGCCTGAATTTTGTGGTCCTTTTTACTGAAAAAACTACAATAAGTAGGAAGATGAAATTTTCCGTACACATAAAATTGCAAGCAGAAGTGCAGACGTAAACAACAACTTTGGTCTGACCTATGTTGCACTGTCACGTGTTTAAAGACTTGAAGGTTTAGCATTTGACGTATCAGATACATTTGACAGATTTGACAATATAAAAAATTCACTTGTGTTAATTGGGACCAATGAACATTCCCTAGAAGTTACATATCCTACCACAAATTTTATCCCAAATAGCATTAGTCTCAATAATACATCGGAAGCGCAGTGGTGCCTCAAAGAAAAAAAATACACAATCAAAAACTCACCAATGAAAAATTAGTGAGAAAATTCATGTGCCAGCAGTGCGCACGCCTCAATGAATTTTTTTAAAACATAAACGATGTAACTTGTAAATAATTTGGTGTCACCCATTGTTAGCATTAGTCTTCTGGCCCATGGAGTAAAATTCCTCAACCCTGATTTTTTAAGAGGTTTAACGTGTGTCAATAGGAATTCCAATAATAATAAACCAAGAGTAGTTATAGTTGGTTCAGTCACTATTTTCTGGTATGAAATAAATCTATTTATGAAGTCTCATATTTTTTTCAACCAACCACAAATATTCTTTTAGGCTTTTGCTCTCAACATTCATAAGTAAGAATCCCACTTTTCATTACACAGTCATCATCGACCAGATCTGGATTATAACTGCATTGATCTGGATAACTCAAAATTTATTTTATTAAAATGCATTACAACCGAATTCAATTCCTTAAACTAACAGGATTAATCAGAAAACCGTAAAATAAAGCTGGTTTTATAAGATTTCTTTGGCATAAAGGTAATTTTTACTAACATTACTATTATTATTATTTTTATATAATAAAGAAATTAGTGATCTTAATAGAAACCGATTAAGATATTATCCGACACATCGTTTTTGACGATCCCGTTTGCGCAAGATTTTCGCAAATCACGAGATTTGGGGCCATTAGCCTCTTCAGCAGGTCTCAAGGAATATAGTATTGTGAATGTCTGTCACTAGGAAAATGCTAGAGAAAAAATGTTAAAGTTGGAATTTTATCTTCAGCGTAGAGGCGATGGATGCAGCGGCGAATAAGGCATCGGTGAAAATCGTCGACATCAGTAATGGGGCTTGCTCGTGGCCGCTTCTTCCCAGAAGTCGATAAGCCTTCTTTCTCGCCATTTTGTGAGAAGACATGGATAGAGGCTATTCTCGCGTCAATCACGTGAAATCGCGAAAATTCGGGATCATCAAGAACGATGTGTCGGATATTAGTTGTCGTGCTTTTATTCATTACAACGATTGAAATTGAAGGAGTAATTCATTGAAACTTTGATTGAAATAATACTTACTGTGAATGGATGAATTGCTGATGATTCTGCTGGCTTGATCACAAAAAACACATATGTTGGTGGTCCTACAAATCTGATAGGTGCATCTAGAAAAGTAAGGAGTAGTTTCAGTAGCTGAAGAAATATTACGAATAATGACGAAAAGGGTATCAATATTCGTAACATAGTAAGAAGATTGATACCTTTTAATTGATGCTATTAGATAAAACAAATTAGTATAACCTTAAGAGCAAAACTGCACGTTTCCATATAGCTTTTATTTTAAATAAATAAGCTGTGTGAAATAACAAAGATTAAATCATGTAGATTATGTAAATGGATTTAGCAAATGGAATTATCTGAAGACAGCGAAGGCCAATTGGAATTCAGAAAGCAGACGACCGGAAACTGTGACCGGAAATAGACTGAAGTAACAGCAACAGGCGACAGGGAAACTTGGATATGACGAAGCAGACTGCGGTCACCATGAAACCATGTGTAGTATAACACGTGCAGACGCACTTGACGCAGTGTCCTGCATTTCGGTTACTTCATTTACATAACTAATAAAATTCTGTACGTTAAGTTCTTTCTATATATAAAAGCTGGTTTTATTGAGAATGATATATTGTCACCGATGATGACCAACGTTAAGTTGGTCGAAACTGTCCTTTAGCTGTAAAAATATCTTTTTAATGCATTTTACTTTTTTAAATTTTTTGTGTGTGTATCGGTTCTCTTTATTTCTTTATATAGTTTTGTGATTAATAACAGTACACACTTTGAAAATTTGTTTGCCTCTAACTGTTCTTATCTATTCATCAGATATGTATCATAATCGACTGGAACTTCCATTTAACAACCCATAGTTCGATTAAACAACCTCTAAAATTTCAGGTTTAGATTGAAAGTTGGGATCAATAGTTCGAACAGACAACGGATAGACCGATCATAGGCATATTTAGACTTTTCACATCAAATATACAAAACTTTCTTGTTATAAGATTTTTTTTCTCTCTGATGCATATAAATAGCCGGTTACAAATAACCATCTGCTAATAACCTGCAGTATTTTCCTAACATATCATGTAGTATAGAAGGGTTCATATTTGCGAGATGAAAATCACCTACATCATTGAAGACAATTTTTTTGACTATCTTGAACATTTGATATTATGTTGTAACTTGTACAATAGATGATTTATCTGATGTAACTTGTACAATAGATGATTTATCTGATGTAAATCTCAAGGCCATTCAGGCTGCTGAATTTTAATACATACAAAGCATTTACATTATTGATTTTATAATCTTATCATATGTTTTGGGTGTTCCAGATTCGAAATTTTTAAGTGTGACTTGGAGATATGATTTTATTGAACATTTGCTGCGTTCTTACTGTGAGCATTCTTTCAATACATTGACTTCTTTGAAGAAATTATTGTTCTGTATGTTTTTACATTTCTAATACATTAAACATCAACATAAAATGATGAACAAAGTAAATAGTTGAGTAAAAAGTTCATATAACAGAAAAGAATGAACTCAAAGGATTAGTCGATTAGGGAAAAGTAACTTTAATAAACTATTTGAATTAAATTTTGTGTCTGTAACCGTTTGTAGGAATATTCTTATAAACCAATGATTAATAATTCGAAATTTTTTTTAATTAGTATGTTCTTTAATTAGTGTGCAATGTTAAGAAAAACTAACTTTATGTTAAGCTTAAAAATGTATCTAAAAATATTGGTAAAATCTTCTCATTTAAACTCGACTTCATAATGGATAACTTATATCTTCCAAAAACTGCTTCTAATGGACTTCCTAAATCAAAGAATCAAGTGCTTTTCCTTTTTATATAAATTCTTAATTTTTTCTTCTTAGAATTTAGTTTTCTAAAAAACTTATAATTGTTAAAGATTTTTTAAATAGATTTTAATCTTCCGATCCAGCTGATAGAATATTGCTGAAATGTTCACAACTTACACAGTTTTTATTAGTCTTTTGGGTTTATTTGTATATACAATAACGGGCATTCATACAATTCCACCTTTCAGTAGTATTGTGACATCTACATAAGGTCTCAAAATTAAAGGAGAATTGGCAAACTATATGGGAAGTTGCCCCACCCTGTACAGTGATAAGATATATACCTATAGAACATATGTTATTATTACTACTCGTCGCAATTATTAGTCCGTTCGGAGTTATATACGACTAGATATGACTTATCTGGTTGACATCTTACTTCCCAGATTTATTATTTAAATATTATTTAATACTTTTTTCAGTATCGGTAACAGTAAATATTATTTTCGTTTATTATGTGTAAAATAATTATTATTGACTCGTAATAAATGATAATATTAATTATTAATTACGTATAATACTTGTTAATAGTGTGATTGATTGATTGTTGTGAATGTGGTTGGCTTTTCTGCCACCCACATTCACCACAAACAATCACTGAAACGTCATATTTAGACTAATAATTGAGACAAGTAGTAATAATAAAAATTGTTCTATTGATGGAGGTCTTTCCTCACGTATATACACTCATGGACAAAAAAATTAGCGCACCAAGAAGGAGTCTTCAAAATGAAACGAAAATTTACATACGTAACGACTACTTTGATATAAGTAAATGATTAGAAAATCAAAGAAGAAGGATAATTTATTTCAGAGAAAAAGGCAAAAAAGAACGGAGGAGTTAATACTCCGTGGGACCCCCTCTAGCGCGAATGCACGATGCGATACGATCGGGCATTGAGTCATACAAGTTCTGTATGATGTCTTGAGACATTTCGTTCCATATTTGCTGTAACCTTGCCTCTAGTTCGTTCAAACTCGTGGGATGCCCAACTCGTCGTCCCAAATGATCCCGGATATGCTCGATTGGAGACAAATCTGGGGATCGGGCAGGCCAAGGAAGGGTAGTAATAGTGCGGAGACAGTCTTGTGACACCCTTGCCGTATGAGGCCGAGCATTGTCTTGTTGAAAAATGGCTCCTGGGAGCCGTTGCATGAGTGGCAACACATGTGGTTGCAGGATTTCATGAACATACCGCTGGGTTGTCATGGTGCCACGGAACAATACTAGAGGTGACCGTGTATTGTAGGCAATGGCACCCCATACCATCACACCAGCTGTGGGAGCGGTGTGTCGCTGTACAGCAAAGGCGGGATTGAAGCGTTCACCACGGGCTCTCCACACACGAACACGATTGTCATCACTGCCGAGATTGAATCTGGATTCGTCGCTAATGACGACCTGGTTCCATTCCGCTGCAGTCCAGTTTCCTCGTGCGCGGCAAAATTCCAAACGGAGGCGTCGATGGGTGGGCGTCAAAAGCAGCACACGGAATGGGCGCAGCGATACCAACTGTCCTTCAGCCAGGCGCCTTCGTATGGTTCGAGACGACACAGCGGCCCCTAGTGAAGGTGCTACCTGTGCCTGGATGGCGGCCGATGAAGCAGTTGGCTGTACGCTTGCATTTCTGACTATGTGGCGGTCTTCTCGACGACTGGTCTGTCGAGGGCGTCCTGAGCCTGGTCTTCGTGTACATGATATCTCTCGGGTCCACTGGTCCCAACACCTCCTCACAACACAATCAGAGCGGCCTAATTGACGAGCTACTCGCCTAGCTGACCACCCAGCTTCCATCATCCCGACGAGTCTCCCTCTCTCAAACTGCGACAACTGCGTATACTGTCTTCGAACACGGCGTAATGGCATGTCTACCTCAGCTCTTCCTTTGTAAATGATTCAGCACACTCAAACAAGCTTTGGTTACCTGTTTTATACTCCACAGAGTACGATGTTCAACGCCCTCTATCGGCTATACGTAATGCGCAATCACGCTGCATTTCTAATCATTTGCATATCTCCCCGACATGTACCTTCATTGCAAGTTTCGTTACGATCCCGCAATTATTTCATGGTGCGCTAATTTTTTTGTCCATGAGTATATCTTATTGCTGCATAGTGGTGGGGCAGATTGTCTGCCCATTATCCTTTCTCTAATAAAAAAAAGCTATATATTGCTTTGTGATTTTTTTATACTTACTTATAACTACCGATAAGCATTTCCCTTCTACTGTTATGGTTTCAAACACACTATATGTTTCCGTTCCTTTCTGTCCAGTGTAGAGGTAGGACTGAAATTAATATTAAGAAGACAAATAAATTCTACTTAAAAGTTGAAAGAAAAAGTGATTGTATGTATTCATATTCATAAAAATGTATATCTTTTAATTTCAAATTTACTAAAATTTACTAAAACATTACTGAATTTGAATTTATATATAACATATCAAGTGGCCTTATTTACACTTTTTCTATTTAGAGCGGTCTGTAGCTCGATCTAACAACATCGATAACACCAAATTAGGTGAAAGGACAATTTATGACATAAAAAGCAAGAATCCGAAATAAAATTTAGTTCAGAAAGTTGTCTATAGAGGGAGTATGGCGCTGTAGAAACTAAAGCAAGCATAAAAAAAGCTGGGCGACAAATTTATAAGAAAGACTGAACTGCAATGAACAGTAATAATTAATAATAATAATAACAATAATAATAATAATAATAATAATAATAATAATACATCACAACAGACCTGATATCACACTTGTTGATAAGGTCAACAAACAGACCTATCTCATTGATATTCCATTGCCTATCAGCAAGAACATGCAGAAAACTCACGCAGACAAGATCAGTAAATACACCGATCTAGCACACGAGCTCCAGAAGCAGTGGAGGCAGGATCGAGTACGTGTTGTATTCATCGTTCTGTCTGCCACTGGTCTGGTGCCTCACACATTGCACCACAGTCTCAGCACATTAGGACTTCACAAAAACACTTATGCACAACTGCAGAAGGCTGTGATACTCAACACTACATGCATAGTTAGAAAATTTATGGACACAACCACACATCCCTAATCATTCTTGCACACGTCTTTACACTTGGCAATATGTGCTTTGGTCCTTGACCCGCCATATTGTTTTTGCTGGGGAAACCCATGGTTTGAAACATACAAACATAATAATAATAATAATAATAATAATAATAATAATAATAATAATAACAAACCCTGCAAAGTACCGTCCAATCACTTGCCTCCCCACACTTTACAAACTCCTCACCTCCTGCCTTACAGACAAAATTTACACACACATCGAGACACATAACATTCTTTCCGAACAGCAGAAGGGCTGTCGCAGGAATTCCCAGGGTTGTAAGGAGCAACTCCTTATTCACTCTGTAATCCTGCGCCAGGCGCGCCCGAAGAATAGGAACTTACACATCGCGTGCATCGACTACAAGAAGGCATTTGACTCAGTCCCCCATTCCTGGCTTTTGCACACTCTTCAACTCTACAAAGTACACCCCAAGATCACGGCATTCTTGGATGCCACGATGAAGAGTTGGAACACAACACTACACCTACGCACCTCAAACACCTCTATCACTACAGTCCCCATTCCCATAAGGAGAGGTATTTTCCAGGGAGATTCCTTGAGTCCTCTTTGGTTCTGCCTCGCCTTGAATCCATTAAGCCACATGCTAGACAACACAAAACACGGTTATACGCTTACCTCAGGCACTCTGACACCATACAAAATCACACACTTACTCTACATGGATGATATTAAACTCTACGCTACAAACAGTGCTCAACTTACTAATTTACTACAAGTCACAACACAGTTCACCAAAGACATTGGGATGGAATTTGGGATCGACAAATGCCGCAAGCTACATATAACACACGGGAAGACTACGAATTTGGAGGGTTTTGAACTGGACCATGGTTTGGCCATCCAATCCATGGAAGAGGGAGAGACCTACAGGTACTTGGGCTTCAAGCAAGCGCGCGTCATTGACAACGCAAACATCAGAAACGCACTCAAGAAAACATACTGTGCTCGCGTTCACAACATCCTCAAAACACAACTCAATGCCAGAAATAAAATTAAAGCCATTAACACTTTTGCCGTCCCCACACTAACATATACGTTCGGCATAATTTCATGGACAAACACTGAACTCGAAGCACTACAACGCACAACACGCACTACATTCACGAAACACAACATGCACCACCCCAAGTCCGCTACGGAAAGGATGACTCTTTCCCGCAAGGAGGGAGGCCGAGGACTCATCAATCTCATCACCCTACACGAAAAACAAGTACACACACTTAGGGAACACTTCCACCAAAGAGCACAGCACTCCTCACTCCACTCAGCCATTGTCAAGGCTGACACACACTTCACACCCCTGGACCTCGCAAACCCTTCTCTAACACTCACCATTCCCGACACCCACACACAGCAGCTGCGTGAATCATGGGCTCGTAAGGAACTCCATGGCAGACATCGCCACGAACTCAGCCAACCTCATATCGACATGGAAGCGTCGAACAGATGGCTCATAAGTGGTGAGCTGTTTGGGGAGACCGAAGGGTTCATGATCGCGATACAGGACCAAGTCATTCCCACACTCAATTACAAGAAACACATTCTACACGACGCAAACACACACGACGACAGATGCAGGAAATGCCACACTACACATGAGCGATCGACCACATAATATCTGGCTGTCCCCTTCTGTCCCAAACAGACTACCTCCACCGACACAATCAGGTAGCATCGATCGTTCATCAACAGCTAGCACACAAACACTCACTTATTAAGAACACGGTCCCATACTACAAGTACACATCACAAAGCGTACTAGAGTCACCCTCACATAAGCTGTGCTGGGACCGTCCCATTCACACAGACCAAACTATACATCACAACAGACCTGACATTACACTTGTTGATAAGGTCAACAAACAGACCTATCTCATTGATATTGCAGTTCCCATCAGCAAGAACATGCAGAAAACTCACGCTGACAAGATAAGTAAATACACAGACCTAGCACACGAGCTCCAGAAGCAGTGGAGGCAGGACCAACTACGTGTTGTACCCATCATACTGTCCGCTACTGGTCTCGTGCCTCACACATTGCATCACAGCCTCAGCACACTAGGACTTCATAAAAACACTTATGCACAACTCCAGAAGGCTGTAGTACTCAACACAACACGCATAGTTAGGAAATTTATGGACACAAGCACACATCCCTAACTATTCTTCCCAATTTTTTTTTTTTTTTTTTTTTTTTTAATACACTTGGCAATATGTGCTTTGGTCCTTGACCCGCCATATTGTCTTAGCTGGCGAATCCCATGCTTTGAAACTTTTTCGATATAACAATAATAATAATAATAAAGAAGGTTTAACGTGCATAAATGTAATATGAAAAGAGT
>JAFIDM010008419.1:2872174-2931526 GCA_023159025.1 Thereuonema tuberculata | reverse complement strand
TTGTTTGATACAAGTTCTAAAGTTTGGAGGTAAAAATTTGATTTTTTTTTATTTAAGTTTTTTTTTTTTTGGGGGGGGGGGGTTTCAGTAGGTCCCTCAGAAAAGTTGAAAAATATCACCAGTAATAATATTTATTAAATTACAAAATTGAAACAGGGTTTTTTTTTTAATTATGAAAAAATTTTAAAATGCTATTTGAAATACGTCAAAATTTTAATAACGACTAAAAACCAATAAGAACTTATAGTTAAAAGAAGATATAATTTCATCTCTGTAAATAAAATCATTGATCATGAATTTTCTGAATTGAAAGCAACTATTCAGTTTTAATTATAAATTCCGTTTATAAATCATTGTACAAAATGTCCTCTCCTTTAAAGATTCTTCTTAATATTTCGTTTAGGTCGATGTCTGAACTTCTTCAGGTATAATTCAGAATAGAAAGATAAATGTATCTGTGCTCAAATCAGTTAATACACAATTCAAAATTTCATTACAAAACAGAGATGTGATACAAGGTTTTAGTTATAACAATGCAAACAGAAGGTAAATTGTGTTAATAACTAATGAGAACTTAGCGTTTTTATACAAAACTCTCTTAAAACACTTTAATGTGTAAGAGTTACTTTGTAGTCCTTCTGCGTTATTTATGCATTCACAACTATTGAGAACAAATGTCTCTGCATAAATCGAGTCTCTCTGTCAGTAATTTGAAAGAGGAATTCGATCATTGGATTAGGATTGTGATTACATAGATTCAATGTTTACTATAATCAGATACTAGTTTTTTTTTTTTTAAATCCTCCCCTAATCGTTCTTTGAGGGTTCTTCCAGTATTTTCGAAATATGTGGCCTCTACATTTTAATTTTTTTACTACCTCTATTTTGTTCATGATGTCATTACATCTCTGTCGTAATTAAATCCTTACATCACTTCGGTTTTGTAATAAAATTCTTAATTATATATTATCGGATTCTGTTTTGAGAACAGATAGATTTATCTTTCTAATTCTCGATTATATCTGAAGAAGTTTAGTAATCAAGCTGAACGAAATATTAAAAAAGAATGTTTACAGAAGAGGATATTTTACTAAATTTTCTGTAACGCCTTAAGTTTACTTAATAAATTTATTTTATTCAAGGTCTTTCGTCAACATCAGTTATCTCTATAACTATTTTTTAGTTTATATTTAATCAATCGAGATTCTTTTTCTTTTACTTTAATAAGCTCTTTTTTATACTTACTGTTTGTTTCATGTTAAGAAATGAAAATTCAATGATCTCAGGGATTGTTAAGATAACAACATCCAAAAAGAAGCCCAAAATTCCTCCAATATCTGCTACCAAATTGGAGAAAGTGTACCACGGAACCTCACGTATTCTTAGCGTCCGTTTTTCAAAAGTCAATATAAAGTTAAAGTATTTATCTCTAGTAACCTTGTCTCCTGTGACTGGAGATAACAATTCATAGCATTTCTCGGGGCATTGTTTCCTACATTCTGGTATTTGTTTAATAGCATTCCTTGTGATTTCATATGAATGATTAAAGGCTTGTGATGTTTGGCAGAAAGGCAGAGATTCGTTCTTCATGAAAGGCAATCTATTAAAAAAAAAACATTAAATTAACTTGACTATTTTCAATGCATAGGTTGACACATAACAATAAGAAGAATTAAGCCCACACTATCATTTTTAACAATATTTATAAAAAAATTTAAAAATGAACAACAAACGTTGCAATGACCTTCAAGTAATCGTCTTCCGTCATCAGAAAATAACATCTAATGAACCAAGAGTGAAATTATTCCAGGGAAAACAAATAAAATGCTTATTTTTTTCAGTGTTTCGATCTCAAGTAAAGATTATAAACAGATAACAGGAATTTATTACAAGAGGTTAGTTCGACTTTTAAAAAATCTTTTTTTCATTCAAACTGTTATCTATTTGCACGTATTTAAATCCTACCCTGTCCAACATATTTTTGATGTGACGCAGTGGGTTTGGGTCTATCAATGAGGGCGACATCCTGAGAGATGATCTTATGTTTCTCTTGTTTCCCCTTAATTAGTGTAATTTTTTGTTCTTTCTTTCAGTATTTCTTTTTAAGAATTGTAATTTTTTGGCGTTATTCATTTCTAATTTATTTCAATAGTCAGAATGAATTTTACTAGACTTAAAAGTTATGTAAGTAATATAGTGTAATCTATTTAACAACTAAGCAGAGAAAATTCAGATATTTGAAATGACAAATTAAGAAAAATGAAAAGGAGAAAACCATCATTAAGTTACTATAAAGCAGGGTGAACACGATGCAGCTTTGTGCAAAGTTGTATGTGCAACTTTGCTGTTTGAGCGCTTTTCAAGCTGCTTGAGCACAGTTATAACCGGAGTTGTATGCAGCAAAAGCTGTCAAGACGAGAGGATGCAACTCCAAAAGCTGCATGTACAAGCACCCAATCAAAGCGCAGCGTTGGAACACGTCACGCATGACATCACGCCCATGGGAAAACATGGCGTCCAAACAGATTGCCGTCGCTTCAGATTGACGGACAGCGATTACACAAAGAATACCAGAGATTTCCGATATTTATTCACGCAAAAATAAAGTTTATATGGAAATACATTAATTTCTTGCGGTAGAATTTTACAGAGGGTGTGATAAACATCGATATTTGCAAATTTTCACTGCGATAGGCAAAGCAACAATTGCTGCCAGTTTGCCAACTTCCCAACACAGCCACGGGACGTCATTGTTGGCAATTCCCATTGTAATAATATTGGCTGTGGATCATTGTTCTTCGTGTATCGCATTATTGCCTTCCTCTGCAAATACAGATACTACTACTAATAATAATACTAATAATAGTATCGCAATATTTCTGTTTTGTTGGGTTAATTGCAGTTCCTGTGTTGCAGGCCAGCACCGCAATTTCAGTAACGTATTGTCAAATGACGTATTTGCAATTCGTCCTCTGCTTCGTGTTGTGTTCGATGGATAATTTAACCTCATAATTATTAGAGTACTTGGTGGTTTGTATTGTCTCGGAAAACGAAAAACTAAATACTCTTACTGTTTCATGGAAGTCAGGTGAAAAAGTGTTTTGGACTTGTTGTGTGATTCGACAATGTTGTGATTTACAGTAAATATTGAAATTAACTATCAATATTCACAAAGTAATATTAAAACAGGAAATTGTAATTACATATATTATTAAATTGTGAATATAAAATTATTGGGTTGGGTAAAAAATTGGTTTGAATTTTTTACGTAAGATGGTTCTAGTTGCTCTTAAGGTGTCTTTAACGTCATTCGACACCATTTTATTAGATTGTGTTGTGACAGCTGTCACATCAGCGTGCATTTAAAACAAAAAAATTGTGATCAAATTGGTGAATTTTATGTAGACAATTTAATATTGAGGATGGAAGACAATAAGCATCATTTTTGGCACATTATGCTTTTAAGAAAAGTAAAAACGCAAAAAAAAAGATTTAAAAAACGCAGTGTATGGAGAAGATGCTGTGACTCTTCGAACCTGTCGAAAGTGTCAAAAGTTTTGTACTGGAGATTTCTCGGTAGGCCAGTTGAAGTTGATAGCGATCAAATCGAGATATTAATTCAGAACAATCAACGTTGCACCACGCGAGAGATAGCCGACATACTCAAAATATCCAAATCAAGCGTTGATAATCATTTGCAGCTGCTTGGCTATGAGAATCGCTTTGTTGTTAGGGTTCCACATACGTGAAAAAATCCTTCTTGGCCGTATTTCCGCATGCGATTTTCTACTTAAACATAACGGAAACGTTCCCTTTTTAAACCAACTTGTGACGGGCGATGAAGAGTGGATACTTTACCATAATGTGGAATGGAAGAGATCGTGGGGCAAGCGAAATGAACTTCCACCAATCACACCAAAGGCCGGTTTTCGTCCCAAAAATGTGATGTTGTGCATATGGTGGAATTGGAAGGCAGTTCTCTATTTTGAACTCCTTCCAGAAAACCAAACAATTAATTCCAATAAGTACTGCTCCAATTAAACCCATCACTCGACGAAAAGGTCCGGAATTAATCAACAGAAAAGGCACAATCTTCATCAGGATAACACAAGGCCGCATGTTTCTTTGATCACCAAGCAAAAACTGTTAGAGTTCGGCTGAGAAGTTCTGATTCATCCGACGTATTCACCAGACATTGCACCTTCTGATTTCCATTTATTTCGGTCTTTACAAAATTCTTTTATAGAAAAAATTTCAATTCCCTGGAAGACTGCAAAAATTATTATTATTTGGAATTAATAAGTTGCCTGAAAGATGGCAGACGAAACTGGAACAAAACGGTGAATATTTTGTTCAATAACTTTTATTGATGAAAATGAAAAATATGTCTTTTATTTTTACTTAGAAACCGAACGAACGTTTTGCCCAATCCAATACATAACTCTACATTGTCGAAGCTCAAAATACTAGAACTCTTAGCTTTCTTGAGAAAATAAAGGAATAAGTGGAGGAGATGCTTCTTAGTTTTGGATTTCATAAGTTTCTTCTTTCTTGTAGATCTTTCTCTGTGTCTAAAGCACTTCCGTAACGCACTTCCTCTCTATTTGGAAAATAATTTTAATTTCCTGTGAAAATAGAAATAATTTCTTCAACGAAACGTCCGCGACGGGAATCGAACCTGCAACCTTCTGATCCAAAGTCAGACGTGTATGTGACGCAATGAGAAAAACAAACAACTCATTTAATTTAGCGTAGAAGATTAAAATTTAAATTTCAATGTTCATTTTTTAGTCTCCTACAACCGCAGATCAGATGAGCATTAGATGCAGAAGCTCGTCTTCAGCGACAAACTGAAGAGTCATTAGAGACTTTCCTTGACTTGAATGAAGAAATTGAAGCTGATATTTAAACACAGAAAAACTTCTACTTAAAATACTCCATTTCAACTAAAAGCCGTCACATTGTTATCCCGTCAGTGTTGACGGGGCGTTCTATAGATTATTGTTACATCTATAGTTAAAATACCAACAATAATAGTTGAATTTTATTTACTTTTAATAGTTTACAGCGATTTCATTAATTTTGTTATTTCTCATTCTCTCAGTATCTTGGAAAACAGTTGAAAAAATTACCACATATTCACTCTATTCGCTCTAATGGTAAGGTGAACATGTTTTCAGAACATCTTACAGATCTTAAAACATATTCGTTTTGCTTGGCATATAGAAGCGATATGCGAGTTAATCACTTATTCTTATAATTTTCTCTACCTTACTCAAACGTTGAACATTCAATTTCTTATCCTCAGTTGAGTGAATTTATAGCAATAGCCTATCTAGATTAATTTTTTGGGCGCTTATTTGATATTTCCCTTTCTTTCTGTATGCTCTATTCGTTCAAATACAATGTACTGTACTTCTTTTAATGTACTCATTCAATGACAATTTATATACATGGACTCTCTGAAAATTGACGGAAGAATTTCTGAAGAGGCAATAGGTTGGGATAAAAATAACTGAAAAACGATCTGTAAGAGTTCTTAGCACTTTTAATTTCGATTATTAAACGTATTAGAATGATTTTTTAAGATGCAAAAAACGGAATGTGAAAGAAAAGCAATATAACATCATAGTTAAGTACAATTTTTTTTTTCTATTGACATCATCTAGATTTTTATTATTATTATTTTACTAGAAACATATTTCAAAATCAATTCCGGATATTTGAATATAATTGTTTTTAAAGCTGAACGTTTAGTTTCAAAAAGTGTTGGAGCGCAATATAACAATAGCTTACTAAAAAAAATATTTGCTTCTTTTTATTAATGAGAATTTCTCTTAAAACTAAAGCAATGTGAATATTTCAAAATTTGTGATTTTTTTTCATGAAACGTTTTACGTTTCTGTCTCTTTAAAATAATTCAAATCATTTTATATTACTTTTTTAATTCTCATATTTTCTATAGTAAAGACCTGAGGAATTCGTAAGTCAATACTTTTGCTACGTAAAAAAAGAAGATTTTTTTTTTATGTAGAATTTAGAGAGCTAAAAGTTTTCACATGACTGAATAGTACCTGCAAGTGACTTGGTTGTAAATCAATTCTTCAACACATTTATCCACACACTTCTCTACAACTTCAGCAGTTTCGCAGGATAAGTAAGATAAATTCATTTTGAATACCTAGAAAATAAATATACTTTAAATATGATACAATACAATAATACAAAACAATAAATATAAGTGTTTGTATGATATAAAATGTTATTTCCCATTAGTATTATTGAAAGTAAGATTGAATCCTGGTTCAGCTTTCAAGAAAAATGCACATCAACAACCGTATCAACAACCATATCACCAGATTTCAACAGTTACAGTGTGTGAGACATGTGTATGAAATTTGTATATATATGTGTAGGCAATATAACTTTTATTTTATTTCCATATCAGAGAAATTATCTTATAAATCAACAACTGCTAGTTACTAATCAATTCCTTCAATTAGAATTACATGGCCTTCAATGGTGAGAATGTAAGACAAAAATTTTGTTTATTTTTAAACAATAATACATCCACTGCATTCTTCCGATTTTCTAGTATATCCCTAAGGTTCAAACATTTAGGGAAAGATTATTCACAATTCTACTTCTTCTCCTGCTTCATTGAGAACATTTGTTGCGATTTTGTCTTACCTTGATATTTTTCCTTGCTTCGTGTGTTCACAGCGTACTTTACTTTTTTTTTGAATATTGCAGGTATTTCAGTTAAAGAGTCTTGCATGCCATTTCTGGTAAATGTATACAGTATAAATTGCTGTATAATTTTTCACAGGCTTCCTAAGTTTCTAATGATTTCTGATAATAATCCCAGCTTCATTATAGAGAAGTCATTATCTAAAAAAAACCGAAACTTCATAACTTCTTACCGGTACATAAAGAACATTTAACATAAAAATATTAATGTAAAGCCAGACTAGATTCTTGACTCGATTAAAAAACATGATAAAGTTAAAAAAAAAACAATACCATAAATTGTGACCGGTTTCAGCCCTTGACGAGGCTTAGGACCATCTAATCGTTCCTGCCTTTCCATCTAGATGGATTCCTGTTTACTTCACCCGCCACCAGATGACGGATGATGACATGACCTTCTTTCACATTGGTCGCGCATTTACTTATAATCAATATTTTTTTCAATTTCATGTCATTACTCAAAGCCTCGTTGACGGATATTTAATGTATTTTTTAACTTTTATAAATGTTTTTGTAATCTAGTCTTAAGTGTGTTGGTCTTACATTATTGTCTTAATCTAATAACCAAATGCTAAATAATTTTAGCTTAACGTTTAACAACTGTTAGGGTTTTACTTTTCTTTATTGCTTTAATCAACAATTCACAATTGTTTTTCCTGATATCCTCAGTAATTTGTTTATGAACCGTTTTATAAAGCTGAGCATTTCGATTCGCATCACAGGATCCTTCATTTTTATCTTGATTTTTCTCTTTTGATTATTAATTGTTTAGTATTATTAAATCCTTCAATTCCTACAGCTATTTCGATTTTTAGATAACTTACCGTATAATTCAAGTAGTAATATATACACTAAAGAACGCACTAAACCCACGGTATAGAACCCTTTTGACCTTGAAGCGTCCGTTTTGTCCTTGAGAACGGTCTATAATGAGCGAAAGAGTTTGAGTGATCGAGAAAGATTTTGGGTATGCTTTGAGAATCTATGTTTAAACGAAGATAGCCATTGTTTTTTGAGAGTGAATTTTCGTATCAGTCGAGTAGAATATGTATTTGTTCGCAACATCGAATGAGAGATTTCGTGAAATAAATTATAATTGATACAAGTACGTTTTACGTGCGCTGAATATTTTTATAATTCAAAGACAAAGCCGGCACACCTGTTTAAAAATTTAGTTAACACTTTTGACTAAGACATTTAAAACTTATTTAAAAATAAAGCTATATACAATTTAAAATTAAATAAATACAAATTAAAAATTACGACCAGGTTTCGCGTCTGTACAGTCGACGCATCCTCAGATAAATGACTAACATTTCAATTGGATTTAAATATTAAAGTCCAGATTGCGTGAAATAGTCCGTGTGAATCCCCGTAGCTCGATGTGACGTAAGACTTTACCGTTGTTGATTTTTGGGCACTCTGGTGGCGTCTTGTGGCAACCTTGATATTAATCGTCTGCTACTCGATATGAAGGCGCTATAGATCCAGACTTGTTTCTTTCTCCTTTAATTCGTTAACTGCTGTGGAAGTTGTTTTGGCTGTTATCTGGAAGAAACCTCAAAAATAAAATAAAATTAGAAAACATAAATTAATTGTTACTAGACCAATCATTTGAGGCATAACTGTGGAAATTTATAGTCCTTTTCTTCTTTTGTTTTTGTTTTCTACGACATCCGTATTCAGCTATGGAAGGCACCGACAATCTATAGTTGTAAACATTCTACAACGTAAGAATAAAGAAAGACTCCATGCATTCTCGTTTGAATTGGTGTTGACAGAATGCTACTATTTTCGGCTGATCTAAATTTATAGTATGTTTATGGGATATAAAATGCATGTATGTTAAATAATTAGTGTTTCGATTCGTAATGGCAGTACGGTGCTCCGAGGTACGTTTTTGGACCGTTCGGCCAGTCTGACCAATGTATTGGCAATCGGTGCCAACACATTGAAGGGCGTAAACTAAACCTTTCTTGTCAACCTTTGTATTTCCACTTTTTACAGTTAATAAGTTTTTCACAGTAGAACGAGTAGGCGCAGTTAACATGATATTATGGGCAGCACAAATTTTATGAAGCTTTGGAAATAAGGTGGAATGGTAATCAATAGAAACATAACTTACAATACGTTGGGGTCGTGTTTCTATTGTTGGATCATTGTGGTAAATCCTTTTTAAGGTGCGTTTCATATATAAATTTATAAATCGATGAGGATAACCATTGTTTAATAACATTGGACCCAGCACATTCAATTCAGAGTTGAAGGCTTCAATTGACCCGCTGAGAGCAAAGGCTCTATTCACAAAAAGACTTATTAGGTTGATCTTGAACGTCAAGGGCACACAAGAATTATAATTTAATAAAATACCACTGTGAGCTGGTTTTCTAAATACAGCTGTGGTGAAACCTTCTTCTCCTTGTTGGACGTCGAGGAAGGAAATCCCCTGGTTCCTTTCTCTTTCAACTTCAAATTTAATATTAGGATGGATTTGACTGAAAATTTCACTAATACCTACAATTATGTCTTTTTTGGCATAGGCCATAATGTCATCCACATATCGTAAGAATAATTGTATGGGGGGGGGTGTCCGTAATCCAACAACTGAAAAGCCGATTCCTCTATAAAAATCACAGTCCATTCAGCCAACGTGGCTGATGCTGAAAGCCCCATAAAAAGGCCGCTTGTTTGCCTATATATATCTCCATTGAAAAAGAAAAATTGGATATTAAAGATTGCGTCAATTAATGGCTTAAGTTTACCGAATCCCTGGCTTTTTTGAAACTGCTGATATTTCTTATTGCAAATGTACTGAATAGATTGATAAACGAGATCTTTAGAAATGGAAGTGAATAGCGATACTGCATCTAACGAAAACAATTGGTGGTCCGGAAGCACCTTTTTTGTTTTTAATGATTGCACAAATGTTCTACTATTTGTGATGCTGAAAGCTGAAACAACCCCTAACTTCGACATTCGGGTGTGAAGAATATTGGATATTCCTTCAATGGCGGAGTTCCTATAATTAATAATTTGCCTGATTGCTCATTGGTTGCTTTATGTAATTTTGGCAATGCTCTTAATTTAGATATGTCCAATGAACCATCCTTTAGCGTTTCAGCGGTTTTTTTCATTAATGATTTCTTCACCAACTAATTCCCTGATAATTTTGCGATTAAAATTACGTATGTTATTACTATCTTTGCAAAAGAATTTAATTTCAGTTAACGAAAAAGAAACAAGTCTGGATCTATAGCGCCTTCATATCGAGTAGCAGACGATTAATATCAAGGTTGCCACAAGACGCCACCAGAGTGCCCAAAAATCAACAACGGTAAAGTCTTACGTCACATCGAGCTACGGGGATTCACACGGACTATTTCACGCAATCTGGACTTTAATATTTAAATCCAATTGAAATGTTAGTCATTTATCTGAGGATGCGTCGACTGTACAGACGCGAAACCTGATCGTAATTTTTAATTTGTATTTATTTAATTTTAAATTGTATATAGCTTTATTTTTAAATAAGTTTTAAATGTCTTAGTAAAAAGTGTTAATTACATTTTTAAACAGGTGTGCCGGCTTTGTCTTTGAATTATAAAAATATTCAGCGCACGTAAAACGTACTTGTATTAGTTAAACAGCCGCAATACTAAATATGAAGTTTAAGGATTTATCTATAGTTCAGAAACAAGCAGTAAATGGTTTCGTGCGCTATCACCGAAAACTGGCAGCGATACGTGCGGCAGTCAAATTTAATATCATGTGCAGAAAAATGGATTTAACCCCGGTGCATTTACAATTCAAGGTTCCGTTATTTATTCCAGGAGTATCTGAACTTATGACCAAAGTCCATAGGAGAATAATACAACACAACATTACTTCTCTGCACTTCGAACAGAAGAAACTGATCCATTCCATTCGAAAGGGGTCAGGAAGAATACAGCAATTACTGTCGCCTCAACGATTTATAGCTACCCTTCAGTTGGTGCGGAAGCCCATATGCAAAGATATAACGAGATAGCCGCGATTCATATCAAGAAATTGGTGCGATTGAGCTTAAAACGATGATCTGACTGCCAATTATATTGTGAAAGAGTCGTCAACCTCTCAGGAATGGACATTCCCAAGGAAGCCCTCAACGCTATTGGAAAAGGTTTGAAATTTAATTTCACATCGACCTGAAAGATCTTTTGTACTATCCCACGCAAAGAAGGACAGACGGAGAGAAAGACTGAGAAAGGACGGTGTGAGAAATGCAGGGGAAACGGGAGAACCCCGGGAAAACCTGCCCAGCACGGATCGCCACCATTAAGTGGTTAAAACATAGATATATTGAATCAGCTGCAGAGTTGATTCAATAGATCTGAGATTCCAGGGTTCGAAACCGGGATGAGATTATTCTTTTTTTCTTATTTTTTGTTCTCTATAAGTTTATCCTATTATTCAATTTGTTTTTTTTTAAAAGGAAAATAAAACAGAGACAAAAAATTTTTTATATGAAATTCCAGGGTTCGAAACCGGGATTCTTATTTTTGTTCTCTATAAGCTTATCTTATTATTTAATTTTTATTTTTAAAAGAAAAAAAAACAGAGACAGAATTTTTTGAAAACAATATAAACTGTATTATTATAATATGATGTTCGAAATATTTAATAGTAGAGGCTTTAGGAGAAAAGATCTACTAAAATAATATGGGGACTTTAAATATAAACCATATTTTATTTTACGAATATACAGAAAATGGTTATACGATTTTTCAATTACGATTTAGATAAGAGAGATGTGCAGCATTGACGACAACGATGTTCAGAGGATACTCGTTCTGGAGGATGCTTGGAGATAGGAAACAGTCGTTTGTGCACTAGCTCCTTGACCAGAGCATCGTTGAATACTTTGTCCGATGTAAAATGTGACACTAAATTGTTCATGGATTGTCCAATACATCGAGCCATGGCGTAAAGAAGACAGTATTTCCCGCAAACTGTTGAGAACGGTCCTTGTAAAGTAACGTTATTGGACTGAATGAATCTTGAATTCTGGCGTAGAAATCGTCGCACATAAGGGTTGCGTGGGGGTAGTCCGTAGGAATCGAAATATTCTCCCAGGCGATGTTCGAAGTCAAAGAAAATACAAATCCAATGACTGCCAGGCTCTGTATGTTTATCCAAGTTGACGATGAAGAGTTGTTTAGTGGCACGTTGGGGTAGTTTATTGCAGGGGAAAACACCACCAAAATATTTCTGCGTTTTAGGATGCGAAGAGAGACGTTGGAAAATTCCGAGTGTATTCATGACTAGTCGAGAAGAATGTTGCGAGCTGCATCAATTTCGAGAATTTTTTGAAATTCTGCATATACAATCACATTCACTGTTTTGGGGAGCGCCTTCTGAAACGTTAGGTTGATTCGCACTGTGCCTTGATGAATGAGTTGCAGATGATGAATCATTGGCCAGATTGTCCGGGCTAAGATCAAATGCAAATAAAGTATTTCCTTGGGCGTAATGTTTATAACTGAGTGAGAAGTCTTTGTTGGAGAGAAACTTATTGGTAATGGTATGAAGCGATAGGTAACTGCGAACGTAAGTGTTTTTCTCGAAGTCCGGCTTCAGAGGGTGATGGGGGACATTCTTTTCATCGATGGAAATATTAATGCTGTTGATATGAGAATGATGAAAGTTGAAAGGATTTTCTTTGAATGATGCATTGAACGATGTATTATCAACGAGTCCGACAATGACTCTCTTTGAATTTGTCCGATGAAGGCGTTGTCAATGGAACCCTGTAAGTTGCCCTGGGGTAGAGAAAAGACTTTGCATTCAACACGATTAAGGGGATATTTGGCTGTGGTGTCGAGTAAAGTTTTCGAATGAGAAATGAGAACACTGGGCGAGATTTTAAGTTTTCTAACGAACATAGAGGCATGTTCGATATGGATTTTGTAGGAAGGAGCATCTTCGGGAGAGAGTAGACAGAATGAATTTTTGTTTCGAATCATCCGAATGATTATTATTGAGTAAGGCGAGTTTCTGCTGGAATAAATCGCAACGGAGACGTCCCAATAGATCGACTGTTTTACCTTCTTTGAAGAGTTCGTATCGCTTTTTCAGTCCATTGTTTGTGCTGGTGGCAGGATCAAGTTAAAGGTATCTGGAGTGTCCTGGTACCAATCCGAAGCAGTTAGTTGTGAATCTTTTACATCTTGACCAAAATTCAAAAAAGTATCAAAATAAGCTCTGTAACTGTAGCAATTATCGGAGTTCGAAACGAGTTTATCATTTAGGTAGACATCGACTTGACTGAAATGTGAATGAAGAATGAGGTTGGCAACACTTACTTTATCAGCAGCTGCAATCGCTTCATTGTTGGCTCCTTTGACAATTCGAATTTGTAAGTGAAGAAGAGTTTGTGAAAGATCCAAGTATTCCTCAGTTGCACCATTCACTAGAAATTCGATCGGTGCGCTGTCACTCAGCGACGAGATGGGATAGAATTCACTGTCTAAAGTATTATTGATAGAAATTGTTGTTGGTGGTACAGCAAAGAGGTCTAATTGATTGTGAAAACATTCGCAGCTCTTTGGATGGGGGAATTGCCCAGAGGATGCCATTATGCAAGCGATTGAAAAATGTCTCCTTCTGACTTTTGATGACGGTGGTATCTGCGCATCTTACGTTTACTAGAGGGAGTTACTGCATTTCCACCAATGCGTTTCCGTTTCCTTTTTCCGGTTCCTCATTGAAACGCTGCAGAGGAAAGAATATCATCGACAGTCTCACGAAATCTCGTTTTTGCGGCCTCTTTAAAGGGCGTTCCCTGTTCGATATCGTCTAAAAGTCGAGTTTCGCCACGCAAGGCCAACCGTCCTGCAGTGATGGCTATTTGTTTGAGGAAAGGTTGAACCCATCGCGAGAGAGACGAGAATAGGCCTCCTAACCCGTGGCCATGCTGATATGGACGTCCAATAAACACTGGTATTTCGCCATGACCTGCTTGGTTTGCATAATATTGTTCACATTTTAAAGGGTAATAAGGGTAATAAATAAAGTAATAGGGAGTGGGGAGACGACGAACCATTGTTTTTTGCGAATAGAACGAAAATGCAGTTGCACTATCACTCGTCCTCTCTCAAATGGAATTGCAAGTCCTGCATCATCGCGCAGATGAATAGAAATAGTTTCGAAAGAATGACGTAGTAGAGGTCGATAATAGAGATTGGTGTAGGATTCCGTGATGAGATATCCGTCATTGCCTCGAACTTGGACCATGCGTAGTAGTGGAGCCATGGTGTCTCCGACAACGCTGCTTTCCACAATATCCGAATAAATATAGATACTATAAAATCCTCCGTACAGATCGAGGACTGAAAGTGCCTCTGGTTTGCTAGAATTCTTGTTCTCCTCCAAAACCTAAGATACCCGAAAAATGTTTCGAGATAGTTTCCTGATATGTGTACAGTGCCTTTGCGAAAAAGGGGATTGTAAAAAATTCGAATTCCTGTTTCCTCATTGTAACGATGCTCGATAACATCCTTAACGATTTTAGTAAACTGCTCCGGATCCGAGTAATTTCCGCGTGCAATACTCAAAACATTAGTCTCGGGAGGGTTGACGGGATCGATGTTGACTTTAAGATAAAAGGAGTGAATCGAACTTGTATCGATGTTCGTCGATTTAGGAGGCTGTATACCTCCAACAGTCTCTCGAATAGTGACGAGTCTGAGAGAGGGGTCTAATAAGTCTCGTTGGGATTCCAGTACACTGATGTCAAATCCTAAAATTTCAGCCAACGATTCTGGCAAAGTGACTTCCGAATTTCGAGGGATGGAGAGGACGGCAGTTTGGATAGCATCATTGTAGACGAATGTAACGTATTGCGAGAGTTGTTGAGATATATGATTGGTAATCATTCGTTGAAAAGTATTAGTCATGCCTTGCGTGCTCCCATAGTTTCGTCTAAGAGGTAACTGGACTAAAATGGAGGTATTTTTGGTGATCGTAAAATTTCCTCCGAGCTCCGAAACATTGTGCCATGTATGAGGAAACTGAATTTCAGTGATTGCACATTCGTAACTATCATTCAGTTCTATTCGTTTTGGAAGTTTTGTAGTGAAAGAGGTAAGTGTATTATCTGGGAAATAAAGAGCGCTGGAATTACTCGGTAAAGTAATGTAAAAGTTATCCATACCTTGTGAGAGGTTGAAGAGTCTTTGCATCAATCCAGCTATCAAATTCGGGGCTGTAGCCGAGCCATCGAACTAAGTACTGCTTCGTAGATCCCGTTCCAAAATTGTAGCTTTAGTTTCGGAATGAGTTGCGAAAAAATGAATGTCAAATTCTTTTAAAAGATTCTGAAATTTACGGTTTAGAAATTTCTTACCTTTGTCTGTCTATAGAAAATCTGGTATTCCCATTCTGCCTGATTCGAGAAGTGATCTAAAACTTTCTGTAACATGATTTGAACTTTTTGATTTTAAAGGAATGATGAAAGACTTTTTAGAAAATACATCGATAGCTGTCAGTAGGAATTTATATCCGTCATTGTAACGACTGAGCAATGTGAGATCGACCAGATCGCTCTGCCATTGCTGATTAGGGCCTCCTACCATAATTCTATTTCTCGGGTAACAATATCGAACGGGACGAAAGAGAGTATATGTATCGATGGATTTCAGCCAATCCTTTACTTGTCCGATAGTGATATCGGAACGAATTTGTTTTGCAGCTCTGTATAATTTGGCAATCCCTCCGAAAGAACCGTGTTGTTTTGGATCAAAGTACATTTCACGAAGAAAAATGTCAATATTCTTTGAAATCTTCGTACTTTTTCCAACGCTGTAAGACTTCTTCGAATGGAGGGGAGACATCAGCGGCCGATGTTTTCGCTTTTTTCTTGCAACGGTAGGATGGCTCGCCTTCGATATCGACAACTCCTCGAGTTCCCGATACGTCTAAACCTCTAAGTTTTGTACTGAGACGTGCCGATTTCATTTGGCGCATTATATCCCGCCACTCTTTCGCATTGCCGAAATAATCTTTTGTGACATTAAGATCGATTAGAATTTTTCTGAATTCTGGCCAGCCTCTCGGTTTGGGATTGTCAAAACGTGCTGGTCATGAAATATAGTTAATTAAATATGCATGCCTGGACAAAGACACCTCTTTCCAAATGGTATGTGTGCTCTGGAAGTTGGGTTCCGGAAGCTAACTAGAATTATTAAAAAAAGAAAAAGCAAACCTAAACATTTCAATTAATCTCGAAACTCTGTTTTTAGATATTAATCTTTTCAATAACAGCAATAAGGAGAAAAAGAAAGCATGAGTTATACTTACATCAAAAAACTCGTCTGCCAAGTCGATCTCAATGATAGAAGATGCAGCCATCATTCAGTGGTCAGGAACAGGATAATTTCTGTAGATCGAGTGAGACTTTATATACAATTTTGAATAGAGGACAACGTATCCTTACGACCATCCTACAACTTCTCTGTGATTGGTTAACAAATTATGTAGCCGTAAATCTTCTAAGTAGGTTTTTTAAAACTAAAAGTTATGCAGCTGTTTTCACATTTAGTAAATAGTCTCATTAACTGTTTTATTTTTTCATGCATAATCACTGAACTAGAAATTTTTTGGGGGAGACGATTGTCAAATTACATTTTTTTCTTGACTGGATTATAAGAAACTTGTCTCCATGAGTTTCTTAAAAAATCTAATGATCTCGAGAAATACGGAACTGTTTTATTTTTTATTTCATAGAAGATTTTGGCAAAATCGATAGAACAGAGTGAAACTTATCTATTTACGAATGA
The DNA here is from genome assembly GCA_023159025.1 of Thereuonema tuberculata. Lineage (NCBI taxonomy): Eukaryota > Metazoa > Arthropoda > Chilopoda > Scutigeromorpha > Scutigeridae > Thereuonema > Thereuonema tuberculata. The sequence continues at coordinate 2,914,961 of JAFIDM010008419.1, read as the reverse complement.
TTTATATAAAAACATTATTGAGAACAAATCATTTTAAATTTTAGTTCTCCAATCAGGAAATCATATTTTTAGATATATCTTTTCTCTTCCGAAAAAATTCTTTTCTCAAAAAAATATAACATTTTAACCGAGCAGGAAGTCATATTTAAAACTAAAATTAAATCATGCGAATGGAATTAGGGAGACATTCTCATCTTAATAAAGTATCAAATTAACGGAAGATGTCTCTAATTCACAAAATGGCCTTCAGAAAAAAAATTATGCCACCATCTGTTACGCCTCTCGTAAGTAGGTCATAATCACCATCTGTTCTCATTCTCTTTAAGCTACAACCATAATTTCATCTCATTTTCAAACAGCCTTCAATTGTAGAAGAACATCTCTCAACTCCCTGTTTTGGCAAGCAATAAGCTCATCTTCTAAACCATGAAATTCAAAATTCATCAGTCAGTTCGACAATAAATTAAGGTAAGCTTTTCTTATTACATATATTTTATGTCTCTAAATTTTATTATCAAACAATTATAATTTATTCATGAAGACTATCTTTCGATGCTGCGAACAAATACATATTCTATTCGACTAATACAAAAATTCAATCTCAAAAACAATGTCTATCTTTGTTTTGTTTTAGTACATACATTGATTTCTCGAAGCGTAGCAAAAATCTTTCTCGATCACTCAAACTCTTTTGCTCATTATAGACGGTTCTCAAGGACAAAACGGACGTTTCAAGGTCAAAAGTGTTCTATACAGTGGGTTTTAGTGCGTTCTATAGTGTATATATTACTACTAATTCATTCAAAATATCATCTTCACCAGATTCTGTAATTCATGAAACGATTCTCAACTGTAACGTTTCTCAATTGAACGTTCTCGTAAACCCTTAAACAAATAAATTTCTTTAGTTTTCTTCTAGTTTCTGTCTTCTGTTTCGTTGAGATATAACTTGCATCTTACTAATCGATGGTCACTTTAATAAGTTGATTAAACACAGAGCAATCACCTACGGCATATTTACGCATCGTGAGTGTGAGTGGTAGGGAAGCCGATTCTATTGTGCTAACCCACGGAAATTAGGACATACTCAGAAAAATACTGAGAATGAATAGTGCAGGAGAAAAGGGGACAATCCTGAGAAAAGGTGTCCAGCGCGGATCGTCTACCATCACGAAACCCACTTGAGAACCAAACCCTGGTATTCAGAGGTGAGAGACCAATGTCGTAGCAAGAACGCCAACCTTGCGGCCCACCTATGGCAAACTTCAGTCCTTAATAATATAATGCAGTTTTGCAAAGCTTATAGAAGAACTTCTTCACATCCACATTCTATTATTTGTTTTTGAAGAACGAGTTCTTAAAAAAAAGATTATCCTTTTGTGCAAAAACTGAACTGTTTCCTGTTCATTTCTTTCTCTATATCCTACCAACTTAACTATTGTCTTTCTTTTGTTTACCAATTCTTCATTAAAATTCCCCCTAATAATTCTTAAATGTTCTTCACCTTTCTCATTAGCTTTTGTATATGAATGCAAAACTATCAACTTTCTTTCGAAATGACTAGTTGTTGAAGCATGCTGGGCTCATAACCGTTTGTGGAACGATAATAATAATACTTATTAAAATAAAATACCGTAAAAATGTCCAAATTCTAATGAAACTTGTAAATTTGTTGGAATGCTTTTTCTTTACTTTATATGTTGCTTGAACCGATTTGATTACAACTGAAGAAATTATATTAACCAATTTGCTTTAATAAAAAGTTTCCTACCATATAGCACTATCTTTGGTTAAAAGATGAGACATAAAAAGATAAAAATGGGACGAACGATAAAAATAAGTGAAATTACATTAAAAAACCTTACGTATTCGAGCCCCCTTCGTATGGGGTTCGTTTTCAAGTTACCCATGAATAAAAATGTGTCTCTCCTGCAGGAGTCGTCAAGTGAAATGGCAATGGGATATGGGTGGGGCGTCGGACCTCCCTCTGGTGTGGAAAATAAAAAATTAAGTTACGATCGTCTGCTTTCAGATATTAAGGCGCTATAAGAAAGGTGTTTCAGCCATTTTTAGTTAATGATATTTTTAAATTCCGTATTCATTGATGTTATTAGTGGATAATTCATGGTAATATGGTTTTCGGGTTTTTATCAAAGCAGATTCGTAAAATTTTCTCAAATATAGATTAGTTACGTCAAGAGAAATCATTCTTGTGTTATTTATTGGTGGATTGTTGTGAATGTGCTTAATTATTGGTTCACGATTAGAAATGCAGTATTTGGATCTAAATTTTAAATTTATTATACTCTTATTAATATATTGAGAAATTACACTAATTGCTTTTTGTTTGCAATTAATAATAGGTCGGATTTTGTATAGGCCATTGGTTTTTTCTTTTAAGATTTTTGGTAATCCTTTGAGTTTTGGTATGGAAGTATTCGTATTGAGAATGTTGTTTGTCATTTTATCTGATATTAATCCATAAGTGTTAGCTTTTTCAATTTTTTGATTAATTTCTTTAATAGCCTGCTTTTCTGAAAGATTAAGTGCACTGAAACCCTCTGTGTTTTTTATAAACTGTTCACACATTTGGATGTAGTCTTTTGTGTCCAATATGACAATTGCTCCCCCTTTATCTGCTTCTGTGAATGTAACGGATTCATTCATTTTTCTTAAATCTTTTAGTTCTTGGGTTTGATTATTAGTTAAATTAGGTGAAGTGCGTTTTTTATGTTTCATGCCCAAGTGCACCAAACTTCAGTTAACTTTGATGACTGCAGTTTGGACGGAGCTAAAATTAGTGAGGGGGGGGGGGTGCTGCTTCAGAAAAATTGTAGCCTTTGTTTTAAAATTGTATCAAAGGAAACAAACATAAACAAACATGTATAAAAAGAAATTTATCAAGTTTCTGAATAAATTTTCTTTTTATACATGTTTCCTTTCACACAATTATAAAACAAAGGCTAAAATTTTTCTGGAGCAGCACCCCCCACTAATTTTAGCTCGGTCCAAACTACAGTCATCAAAGTTAACTGAAGTTTGGTGCACTCGGGCATCAGACTATAAAATATATGTCCAATACTTTTTCTCAAGTTACTCCTTTCATTGGGGTTAGAAATGAATCTGACCTTAGATTCTATATCCGTGAGCATTTTGAGGGGAGAGAGTTTCTCATTGCCCATATTGAAGGATAGTCCATTGCTTAATATCTCCTTTTGCGTATTGGTAATGGGTATAGAACTATTATTAACCACTTTAAAGTTTTCTTCCTTTTGATAATCTATTGGATTGGTTTTTCCGTTCTTTAACATATTTTCAATTTTTTTAGAATGCCTTTGATTAATAACTTCTTTTGTATACTTGGCTTTCTTTGCGCCAACAATCCACCAATAAATAACACAAGAATGATTTCTCTTGACGTAACTAATCTTTACACTTCCCTCACTATGCATCTTATTATTGATGCTGTCCAGTATATTGTTGTTAATGACCATGACATTATTGAAGGAAGAACCTTTTTCAATATATCTAAATTTGCCAACTTATTAGCCCTTTTGTTTCAATTACAAATATTCTCCTTTAATGAAACAGTATATATACAAACAGCAGGATTATTTATGGGCTTACCTTCGTCCGCCAGTTTAGCGGAATGTGTCATGAACTTTATTGAATTCAAAATATTCTCTTTAGACAGGGTCATTAATAATACGCACTTCATAAGCAGATTTGTTGATGATTCTTTCCTCATTATTAATAATCACTATGCTGACACTATTCTTGATGATTTCAATAGTATTGATCCCCATATACAATACACCAAAGAAGAAGAGAAGGAAGGAACTCTTCCGTTCCTAGATATTGTAATTACTAGACAACATAATGGTTTTAATACGACTGTTTTTAGAAAGAAAACTGATGCCATGATAACAATCAACTACCGCAGTTCCGTTCCCACCGCCAATAAAATGAATGCCGTTCACATGGCTATCGAAAGAGCCATTAGTATATGTTCTACCCCTCTCCTTCTTGAGCAAGAAATGCTAAGAATAAGACAGATATTTATTAATAATGACTTTCCGATACATGTTATTGATAATTTTATTAAAAAATCTCTTAATAAAATTAAATATAGAAGAATTAATGAGATAAGTTATAATCACGGCAATATAAAGAAAAAGGAAAATAAAACCATTACTCAATACGCTGTTACCACTTATGATGAAAGAATAAATAATGCTGATGAAATAATAAAAGAATGCTGGGATAGGATTAGCAAGCAAACCATATAATACTATAGCTACTTTCCTTAACCAAAGGAAAAACCCTAAAAAAAAAGACAAGGATTTAAGAAAATTAAATACGGTATATGGAATTAAATGCAAACCATGTTCCAATAATAACCAATGTGTATACATTGGTCAAACTAAAAGACCTTTGGAAAAGCGTATATATGAACACGTGAACGCTGTTAAAAAAGGTAATACTGCATACTACACTGCTAATCACTGCAAACAAAAATCACATGAGCTAGACAACAAAAATCCCATCATTTTTGGTCAATATAATAGCGAATATTTGAGAAAATTTTACGAATCTGCTTTGATAAAAATCCGAAAACTATATAGCCATGAATTATCCACTAATAACATCAATGAATACGGAATTTAAAAATATCATTAACTAATAATGGCTGAAACACCTTTCTTATAGCGCTTTAATATCTGAAAGCAGACGATCATAACTTAATTTTTTATTTTCCACACCAGACGGAGGTCCGACGCCCTACCCATATCCTATTGCCATTTCACTTGACGACTCCTGCAGGAGAGACACATTTTTATTCATGGGTAACTTGAAAACGAACCCCATACGAAGGGGGCTCGATTACGTACGTTTTTTAATGTAATTTCACTTATTTTTATCGTTCATCCCATTTTCATCTTTTTATGTCTCATCTTTTAACCAAGGATAGTGCTATATAGTAGGGAAGTTTTTATTAAATTTTTAGCATGTTAAATTTTATTTAATCAATTTACTTTAAGTTTACTTAAATTTACTTTAACTGGCAACAGGTGGGGGAATATAACTCCAACTTTGATAATATATTCTTTACTGAAATATCCATTATACAGTCGCAACTAAATATTAAGCTTTGTTTAATTATCGAACGAATTGAATACTAATGTTCTCATTAGTTTCTTTCTAATAGTTGGATGATAATCTACGACGATCTCGTCCAATCAGAATAGTTCTATTTCCTACTTTCAGATTTCCTACTATTAATACTACTTTGTATTGAACATCAGATGTCTTCTTCAACCAACTAAAATGTTTAGTTCTAATGTTTTTGTAACCTTCGATTTCCAAGACCTTATCGACTAGATCCGTATTCTTAAACCCAACTTCTACGTCGAACTCGTTTCGTTCGGTTCTTCTTATAGAAATCCTAAACTAATCCTTAATAGCCATTCTTCTAACATTTAACTGCCAAGACCTTTCTGTACTTTTACCTGACAAATGTACGTAGTTAAAGTTTATCTTACCAAAGAACAACGAACAGGAACATCTGATCATCACATACAAACGTAACATCACAGGTGTAGATCTGCCACATTGGCTTTGAACTTTGTTGCAATACCAAATTCATAAGAAGGCGAGAAAACTAATCGTGTCGATGCTTCTTCTGGATTCATCCTTGCATCCTCGACGATAAACAACTGTGATAACGTCCACTTCGTCAAAAACGTTACTCATAAAACCGTAGATGTATCCTTCAGCAGATCTTAGGACTAACACGAATTTTACATCCACTTCGAATGAAATCCAAAGTCCCAACATAGCAGCGAAAATTCACAGGCCGTTACCAAGACAACAACAGTATCCACGTCCTCCACTGCAATCCCCGCTAAGTGCAATAAACTTTGTCATTTCCTTCACTGCAATCCACGCTACCAACAATAAATGTATTGTTAGCTCTCGGCTCACGGCTTACATTATTTCCAAACACAAAGACGTTATTCTGGTAACATTTAATAATAAGGGTTAGAAGTAGACTTTAAGTGCGAGGCTCAAATATTGTTTGTGGGGCAATGGACATGTGCTGTTCGGACGAAATGAGTGCGTGGATTCGGAAGAGAGTAATGGTTGGCACTAACTAAGAAGGAGAATTCCTCCAGTAAATTCTTTTGTAAATATGATAATCCCGTTCTTGTAATTTGCAATGCGGATAATAAATCTCCAAGGGTTAAAAAACAGGAACTTTATCTGAAACCATACCGAAGCCTATCGGTGGAGAGAGCTAAAGCAACTACACCGGAGGAAAACTGCCAGAGTTTCAAGAAACGAAGAACCACCTAAACACTAAGTGTCTTTTCAATCCCTTTTATTGAGCCACAACTTTGGGGTGTACTTTTATTATTGCAGTAATTTATTAATTTATTGTCGATTCTCGGGCCTTGCGCGTCAGGGACGCCAAGCCGCTCCTAATTCAACTCCACTATTTATTACTTCTTTTATAGCCACTATTATTCACTTCTCATTTCAACAACTTTCTGCTTTTCTTATGAGTTCATCCCGACAACATCCCATTTAATGTTCTAACCCCTGCACTTTTCCTTCATAGAAAATTGTTCGAAAATTATTTGCAGCCAACGACATCATCGAAAAAACCCTTGTCCATTCTGTAGTCGTCGTGGAACCAGATGGGTCTTTGCACCTTCTGCCTTCAAGTACAGCTGATTGCTGCTAGGATCCAGGATCTTCCAGCTTCCGGGGAATGAGAGTTCATTTGTTTATTGTTATCAGGCATCGTAAAATATCTTGGAGTTGTTGGCAGTGCATTAAGATGAGTAGCCCATCTCTTTTCCGTCACCATGTTACTTAAATGAGTGAAAACATCGGCACCACATTAATACTCGGCTATTGTCATAATTGGAATAAAATTTATTTACATACCATTCTTTTTCTGAACTTCAAATTAGAAAAAAAGACACAAAATTTTCTGAAACCGTTTGAAACTTCTTTGTTACAAAAAAAATAATAAATAAAATAAAAAATTATTAATACTTCAAATATTTATAAATATATTCAGTCTATCTAATAACAACAATTATAACATTGCTAAGTAATATTTATACATTGTTTAAGACCTTGGATCAATAAGAATACATACGGAGATGTTACACTTGATCCTATGCTTACAGCGTTGCTTAAACCATTTATTATCATATTAACGGAATCTGCCTTCAACGGTATCAACTACTTGATCAATGCACCGGAAAGGGTATTTGTGGTGTCTTCTGTATAGGAAAAAAAAGTTTATACTCACAATATCCGGCTGAAGAATTAACTATCCTTTAATACTGATGAGTTGATTTAAATATATGACATGATTTGCTTAATTTTGCCACGTAATTCGGGAACACATTGGTCTCTGAATTGAATTCTCGTTACAAACAGAGAAAGAAACTGCAACTTGATGCTTATCAAGTAAACACAAAAACTACAGTCGCCCATGGCAACCAACGAGTAATTGTTTCAATCGATGCATGCACAAAAAATAACACACACAATTGTTTTAAGCTGTTCGTCACGCTGTGACAAACAGTATTGTTTCTTTCTGTTGAACTCGAAAGACCGCTCTTCCCGTCTATCGGGCGTCAAAACCCCTGTCATTGCAAGTTCCGAGGTTATGGCTAGGCTTAGCGGTGTGAAATGTCTTAGGGTTTGGATTTTAAAAAAAAGTGAGTATTCACTCCTTGGTTTCGTTTAATTTAGCTGTGACAGACTTTATTCAAACCACAGTATTGGAGACCAGAGGGGCAGTATACTCCTTCAAGTGCAAGAAGACTCTTGCCATTACTTTGCTGAGTCCCATTGTTGTCTAAGCGGATTTCACAGCATTCAATGGCAGTACGAAATAAGAATCAGAACTATTCACAGTGCATCATATTCAACATTACAATCATTCTATTAACTTTGCGACACCAACAGAAGTGTATAAAGAATTAAACCATTTTACGAGGATTTCGTGATTCAATGTAATTTTAATCCGGATAAATGTTTTTTAATCAATTTTAAATGTGTGTGTTGCCGAAATTAATTTATCAAAACATAGGAATTGTTTATAAAATATATCTTTGTTTTACTTTATAGAAAGAATATATAATTAAAGTTTAAACATTTTGAATATCAGAATTTTCAAATTGATTTATCGGAATGAGAAAAATAAGATGAACGAAAAACATTTATAAATATAATTTTACTTGAAAACCTACAAATTTTAAGAATAACTAAGATTTGTGTAAGTTCGGAGCGAGTTGGATTTCCAGGAGGAGATTCTTCTTTATATGTTCCTCATTTTGTTACGTTTTCGGGTTAACTAAACATTTTGTAAAATGAGAATCGTGTTTCACATCCAATATTAAATGGTGGATACCAGCTAATTAGCTTATCGATAGCAACTTCAGCCACAGTTCGAGAACCATCTTCGGATCATATATATTTTTACTCCCGGAAACAGAGTATATGACCTAAAAGAACCTTTAACCTTTGATGTATACAAATATACTCACCTCTATTGCTTCGAAATGAATCCTAAACAATGATGGAATACGAAATGGAACGCCTGCATCTAGATCCGGATACAAATCACTTTGCTTTTGCAGTAGAAGAAACATCTGTAAATAGTTTATACTATGATATATAAAGTGGGGTTTCTCATCTGAGATTAATAAAACATCTTTCAAAATAAACATAACAATGATATTAAGATTTTATAATTACTTTATAATAATTAAGGCTGTTAGCTAACAATATAGGTGTCTAGTTCAGTATAATTTTGGTTCTAAACTCTAAACTAATAAGAAGACCCTTTTCTTCATCTGTAATACAGTCATTTGGGATTGAATAAAATATTAGTTATTAATAAAGTGTGAATCGCTAATTGAAAATGAAGTAACAGTTATTATAAGGAATTTCAATAATAAAATGTAACAACACTTTTGTGCACTTAATTGAATAGTGATCATTAGCATCGGTTGGTCATGTTAATATATATATTTATTTCAAAATTTAATCCAGCTGTGAATTTAACATCAAAAGGAAATTTCAAACATAATATTTACATCACCATTAATGACGTTGTCATACACTTTATTACTAGCTTTTTTTTACTTTTTTATAATCGTAAAAAAGGGATTTAGAATTCAGTTTTTAAAATTGATAATTTATTGAAATTTACTAATTAAATCTAAGTGTCGATTACTGCGAGTTCGAAAAATGCGAAATTCACTTTCGTGAGAACTATAAAATGGTGTCAGATCGCGTTAATACGAGCCAAAAGTTAAATTAATGAGAGGGCTTCTTGTTTCAAACTTTTTTCCAAATTGTGTGCAAAATACAAATTTCTTGTTGTTGTTGTACTAGATTTAAGAACTTTAAAAAAAAAAATGTATAAATTCAATGCAGAATTCCATTGCTTTTGAACCAATGGATTGTTTCCATACATCTGTATGGAATTCCTTGTTTCCACTAATTAAAATCAAAGTGTATGGAATTTTTATTTATTTAAGCTTGCAAAATTATTAAACAAATATTAAAAATCAAGTAATAAAACGTTTACCTTACCTTTGAATATATATTTTTGAAATTTATTTCAAAAGTTTTGAGATCGTTAAGAATGATATTGATTGTAGTTGTAGATCCAAAGGCTTCCATAACTAAATTACATACAAATAAAGATTTTTTTTAAAGTTGAAAAAAAAATCATTTGATTACAGTTAACAACAATTTAAACTAAAAAAGTTTGTCCTAGCAAATGATGTCAGATAAAGAAAATGATGTCAGATAAATTCACATAAAAATATAAAGATATATTTACATACATACAAAAGTCAAAGTTTGTATGTTTGATAGTTTTCTGTATAATTACACCAATTGACTGTTCGGAACCAAATTTTGCACAGGTACTACCCTGCGAAAAATATAGGCTACCTTGGAACCCGGTTAACCACCTCCCAGGGAATAAAAGGGATGAAACCTCTGAAATAATGCCATTTAAGGCCCTGGTGGCGGCAACGGGAACTACACAAATATTGTTATGGAACAATTGGGGAAGATTTGATGTGATAGGGTTATGGAGAAGGGGTGAACAGGTTTTCCCAACCCCACACCTCCTCGAGTAACGCCGGGTGCTTTAAGCTAGTATAATTGTAATTGGATGCATGGAGAAGGGAAATAGTTGAAGAAACTTAGTTGCAGCAAAATATAAAAATTGAGTTATAACTTTTCAAACACGTACAAAAGTTTCGTCTTCAGAAGGTTCTTAAGGGAAAGAATTACGTTGGATCCTTTTCCTTGGGAGTTACTCGTTCATTGCTATTTCCAATATTAATCTAGGAATTAATGCTTCTTTATTAAATTTATTTCGACGAATAATTACTTAGTGTATATTGTTAATATTTGCTTCTTTTGACACTACTAGGAATGTTTAAAAAAATTGTAATCTTATCCTACCTTTTCTTCGAATTCACATCGGAATGTTCCTTTGTTCTCTTCCGGACAAATCCTCGAATAGGCTTACATGTCATCTTTAGACCTCGTTATCCTGTAAATACAACTTTAATTTATTCCCAAATAAAAACTAATGGGAGGCCTCTTTAAATCTCATGGATTCGATGTATCAGTATTCACTCTTCTTGCTTGGAGTTATCTTGATTTTAACCATATTGGAAATATCTTCATTGTGGAATCGATTTCTTAAAACTTCTGGAAAATATCCCTCAGACAGCGATCTTCATTTTTCATCTATTCATCCCAAGACATTTTCAGTTTCATTGTTTATCACTTATCTTATTTATCTCTCCTCACGTGCCTGTTCTTTTTTAACAATACAGGGCGAGGTAAAAGTCGCGCACCATAGAGATTTTGGGATATAGGAAGTAAAGGATGGTGTATGATACAAAATACGTAGTTTACCGAAATAAAAGATGTTTATAAGGAATTTGGCATGCTCATCCTGTTCTCCTTCAACTTGAAAACACTTTATAATTCTGTATTGGTACGAGACCTTCCATCCTCATAGAGTTCATCTCGTCCAGAATCTGCACGGGATGACACAGATCGACGATAAGAATTTTGCAATTGGTTTATTAACTATGCCAGTCCATCTATATTCTTCAGTGATGAAACCATGTTTTATCTCAATGGACACTCTCAATAAACACACTTGTCGCTATTGGTCGGACAGGAATCCTCAATGAATGGAAGATAGTCACATACAAAATAAATTCTAGGGTCATGGTATGGACTGGAATATGAAAAAATATTCCATTCCATTCTAAACAGGTCAAAGGTTGATCAGTCCATAGTTTTTTGACGATAACGTCACAGGTGAAACGTATCTCCATACGCTACAGACCTTCTTAATGGATGTGTCAATAGCAAAGAGACGCAATATGTTTTTTCAATTGGACGGCGGGCCTCAATATTTTGCAGTGATTTGTTTCTTAACAAATAGAGTGTATGACGAGATCCTGTTGAATGGCCCTCCCACCCAAGTCATCGGACCTTACTCCTTTAGATTTCTTTCTGTGGGGAAAATTAAAGTCTGTTGTGTAGCAAACACTTCCAAGAAGTATTCAACAACTGAAAGACAGAATACGTTTGGAAAGCAAGAAAAGCTCCAACATGCTCAGAAATCCTATCACTACAGAATTTCAAAGTATTACAAGTTGCAGGACAACAGTTTCAGCACACCTTCTAAATTATAAACACTTTTTAAGTGTTTCTGTATTAAAATACCTATTTTGCATCATGCACCATCTTTTACTTGCTAAACCATAAATCCCTAAGGTGCGCGACTTTCGCCTCACCCTGTATTTGGTTGTCATTACTTTCATTGCTGTTGTTGTAGCTTTCAGTTATTATTTTCATTTATTACAAAATTGTCAATAATACACTGATGACTAATTTTTATTACAGATATAATTTATAAAGAGATAGCGTTGGTGACTTGAAAGTAATGTCAACATTTCAGTAATAATATCATTATTAACATTATTACTCATTTGTTATAACAGTAATACCAAACAAAGATATTCTGGGTTTTTCGAAATTACTTAGGAAGTCAATGTTAAGCTGACATACACTCATGGACAAAAAAATTAGCGCACCAAGAAGGAGTCATCAAAATGAAACGAAAATTTACATACGTAATAACTACTTTGATATAAGTAAATGATAAGAAAATCAAAGAAAGAGGATAATTTATTTCAGAGAAAAAGGCAAAAGAACGGAGGAGTTAATACTCCGTTGGACCCCCTCTAGCGCGAATGCACGATGAGATACGATCGGGCATTGAGTCATACAAGTTCTGTATGATGTCTTGAAACATTTCGTTCCATATTTGCTGTAACCTTGCCTCTAGTTCGTTCAAACTCGTGGGATGCCCAACTCGTCGTCCCAAATGATCCCAGATATGCTCGATTGGAGACAAATCTGGGGCTCGGGCAGGCCAAGGAAGGGTAGTAACAGTGCGGAGACAGTCTTGTGACACCCTTGCCGTATGAGGCCAAGCATTGTCTTGTTGAAAAATGGCTCCTGGGAGCCGTTGCATGAGTGGCAACACATGTGGTTGCAGGATTTCATGAACATACCGCTGGGCTGTCATGGTGCCACGGAACAATACTTGGGGTGACCGTGTATTGTACGCAGTGGCACCCCATACCATCACACCAGCTGTGGGAGCGGTGTGTCGCTGTACAGCAAAGGCAGGATTGAAGCGTTCACCACGGGCTCTCCACACACGAACACGATTGTCATCACTGCCGAGATTGAATCTGGATTCGTCGCTAAAGACGACCTGGTTCCATTCCGCTGCAGTCCAGTTTCCTCGTGCGCGGCAAAACTCCAAACGGAGGCGTCGATGGGTGGGCGTCAAGGGTAGCACACGTAATGGGCGCCGCGATACCAACTGTCCTTCAGCCAGGCGCCTTCGTATGGTTCGAGAAGACACAGCGGCCCCTAGTGAAGGTTCTACCTGTGCCTGGATGGCGGCCGATGAAGCAGTTGGCTGTACGCGTGCATTTCTGACTATGTGGCGGTCTTCTCGACGACTGGTCTGTCGAGGGCGTCCTGAGCCTGGTCTTCGTGTACATTACATCTCTCGGGTCCACTGGTCCCAACACCTCCTCACAACACAATCAGAGCGGCCTAATTGACGAGCTACTCGCCTAGCTGACCACCCAGCTTCCATCATCCCGACGATTCTCCCTCTCTCAAACTGCGACAACTGCGTATACTGTCTTCGAACACGGCGTAATGGCATATCTACCTCAGCTCTTCCTTTGTAAATGATTCAGCACACTCAAACAAGCTTTGGTTACCTGTTTTATACTCCACAGAGTACGATGTTCAACGCCCTCTACCGGCTATACGTAATGCGCAATCACGCTGCATTTCTAATCATTTGCATATCTCCCCGACATGTACCTTCATTGCAAGTTTCGTTACGATCCCGCAATTATTTCTTGGTGCGCTAATTTTTTTGTCCATGAGTATATTTTAAAATCCTTTTATTACATAGTATATTGACAGAGAGTAACGTCGAATTCTCTACTCTCCAATCGTGATATAAGGCATGCAAGATATAATGTTTTCCGTTTTCTCCAAAGTCAGATTTAAATGAAGGAAGAGAAAAAAAGAAAGAGCAAGAAAGAAGTGGGAAAACCGAAGGAGTAAACCGAAATACTGGGCCCATACTCCATTTTCGATGAGAAGCAGTTAAATAGAAAAATGAAAATTAGAAACATAAAAGCAGCTAAGTTGGTCAGACAATGATGGTGCAGGGGAGGAAGAGTGTTTATAAATACAGTAAGCGGAGGGAAAGGAACAAGGATAGGAGGCTCTAGCATTGGAACTAAAGGTGGGTCCGGTGATGGGACTGACAAGTAAGGCAGAGCGGGAGATATGGAAGGGCTGTTTAATTTGCAGTGAACACTACACCAATATGCTACTGTCGATGAACTAACCTACAAACAAATTATGCACTGTAATTCTCAGGAAGACGCTTATAGGAGCACAAAGAAAATTCAATTGCAAGTTAAAAAACAAAAGAAAATTTACTGATTAAATTAATGCACCTAAAGATACATAAATAAGTAGAAAAACCAAAAACATTACCCCAGGGTTCTTATTAAATACAGATTCAATTAACTTAACTAGAATTCAAATTTCACCAATACAGATAATACGATGACAGTGGCATCACAAAGAAACTATGCAGTGTCCATCCAAATTGAGTAGAGTTGATAGGGATTTCCGAGTTATAGAGAGTCTGTGCGATCTCCAGTCCACACAGCGTGGGATGCATGAATTGTGGCACTTCCGGATGATTAGGCCAATCTCTGGCTAGACCCAGGCAACCAGCCAGGATTGTCGATTCCCAGGTCGCCTTCTTTCAAAAGGAGAAGCACGAAAAACAAAACATCTTTCACTTAGTAATGGACGCATGTACGCAGATTACACCATGCCCACACTGAAGCGAGGTAAGTCCCGCTCACTGAGGAGACCCCAGCCACTTTCCAGTAGATACTGACATAGCTTCAGTTCTTGATATAGCTTCAGTCGTTCTCCCAACCACGCACTGTGCTCTAAGGGCAGCTATGTACCAGCCGTCTGTTCTTCATAGATCCCGTTTATTCTCTTCTATTTTTGTTTTATTCGTACCTTTTAAACACTATCCCCCAAGAAATTAAGGCACAACAGATTGCGGAACAGGTAACGGTTACACTTTTCCAAGGCCGTAAGACATGATAAGAAAGGAGAAAGGCTGTAAAGAAAGGCTAAAAGTGGAAAAGTGGGATAAAATAAAACTGAACTCGAAATCGATAAAAAAGAGAGAGAGAAAGTGGGGGAAATGGATGCTGTATGTAAAGGTTTGGCAAGGGAGGATCCCAAAACACCTGGGAGACACCTATGGAAGAGGACAAGGAGGAACGCTATTAGCTAAAGGATGCAAAAAACGTGTGAGTTGGAATATAATCTCGTAAATATATTTGTGAAGATTTTGCTACAGAAAATGACAAAAGAAGGAAAGTGAAGAGAAGTGAAGCGAACCTTTGGGGTCGTTAGAAATTTCGAACTCAAGAGCTCGATTAGTAAATTTCAACTGAAAAGGAAAATAAAATGAACTCTCGGATTTATTCCTTTAATTTTAAAAATAAAGCAGTGATCACTTTTAATATGATAACCTTATTTAAAACTAGACGGTTACCATCAATTCGCTTAGTAACGCTTTATGTAACGCTTATGTAACGTACAAAAAACGCTGTATTTATTTTGCAAATTATTATCGAAATCAGAGAATATACGACTTCCCAGCCCTTTCTAGCCTTCTCAACACCCCATCACTTGAAACCTTCCCCAGTTGGTAAAAACACCACATGATTATTACCAATTAATGTTATATTCTAAATTAAAGTTTAAATTTAAAATAATATTCAACGTTCTAATTAACCACATCGTATATTTATATACATTCCCTAATAGAATTTATCAGGAAGCTTGTGAGTTAATCTTGTTCCGCGCCTGCAAAGAATGTTCTTAAACGCAATGAATTTAAAACTGTGGTGGCGCCAACTATCGGTAGCTTTGGGAAGTTTTTTATTGTGGGCAATTTTAGGAAGTTTTTCATTCATCTCTCAGAAAGTACTTGATGGACAGGGATGAAAAGTAGCCTATATCCTTCTCCGTGTCCTAGACTACCTGCATGCAAAATTTCATTCCGATCCGTTGCGCCGTTGAGGCGTCTTTGAATGACACAAACTTACAGATATTCACTTTTATATAACGTAAAACTACCCAACTTTAATCCATGGGATCAACTATGATCTAACACCCCCGGTAATATAGTTTCTAAGATATTTTTAAAAGAGCGCTCTCTGTTCACGAATGCGATACGTTTTGGTTTCACTAGTTTAAAGTACATTAAAGTGGAGTTCATGAAAGAAGAGCTTTTTATGACGTAATTTCCTTATGGATTGTTCTTTCCAGGACGTTACAGCGCCATCGACTACTAAAATGCATAAATAACTGTTTTAAGCGTTACGAAAACATTCTGGTTCTTGCATTTTCTATAGTTACAGTTACAGGTCTTGAAATAATAAAGAACGTTCCACACTATTCCTCTTGCTTGGCTATGCAAAGTTTGTCCTTTCATGGTCACGCTTATGCGATCACAGCACGACGCCATCTTGGACTGACTGCTCGGAGTTGAAGTTGATGACATAATGACTGGTGACGTTTGTTCCAGACAAAATCGATCGCTACGTAATGATCATATATGGCAAATCCTTTTTTTTAAAACTACTATAGTAGTGTTGCCACAATCACCCTAACATTATAGTACCTTGAACTTAGTGTAAGTTTTTACTCTGCTGTTAAATTCGGAAAACTTTGCTACCACCTACTTAAAAGTGTTTATATTTTTTCACTTTTATATTTTTTATATGTTTCGATGTTATGAAAGAAAATATTAAAATGAGCTTCTAAATTAAATGGTTTAACTTGTAATAAAAACTCGACCGATATTATTTTTGTTTCATTAAGAATATCTAACTTTTTAAGCAACATCAGTAAAATGGTTTCTTTTTAAATTATAATGAGAATGATGAACAATGCCTTTATATATTACTATTTTTCTTATATAATATCAATACATGCAATCATAATCCAATCAAACGCATTAGATAAAGAAGCAAACTTAGCAAGAACGAGAAAGATGGAACTTGCATTCCAATTAACAAAAAATGTCTATAACAAAAAATCTGTCTCCATAAATACAAAACTAAAACATTATGAAACTGTGATTAAACCCGAGAGCCTGTATGCATCAGAATGCCTAACAATGAATACGGCCACCCAACTAAATGAACTTGAGAAGAAGGAAAGAAAAGTAATCCGAAAAATGCTTGGTCCAAACTATGAAAATGGAAGATGGAAACTCAAAAGTAACAGAGAAATATACGAGAGAATAGAGAGGATTGTGGACACAATGAGAAAGAGGAGAATAACATTCTACGGACACATTAGTATAATGAATGATGATAGATTGTCAAAGCAACTCTTTAACTACTTTGATAAAAACCCCAAAACACATATAACCTGGTTTAAGGAGGTAAAGAGCGACATGGAAGAAATGGGTATAACAGCGGAAAAATTGGAGAATAGGGGGATGCTCAGATCAACAGTTAAAAATTTTGTTGGTTTTCAAGCAAAGCAGAAAAGGAAAACAGGGGGAATCTGGACAGAAGAAAGACGAAAGCACCAGAGTGAAAGGATGAAAGAATACTGGAGGAAGAGATTGAATGAAGGAAGAAAATCCTGAGGTTATTTTACGTGGTCCCTAGTTGACCAAATTCGAAAGAAGAAGAAGACATGTAATCATTTTCAATAATATTTCATGTACATACAGATTCATTTATACATTGGATTTCAATGTAACCCTTTGATTCACGAAGTTTATTTCAGAAACATTCAGGAGAATGAGAGTTGTTAAGAAGGGCTTAGTCTTAAAGTGATGAAGACCAGTTATATTCAGATTTCATTTTGTAAACACAACTTATTTGTTAAATGTACTTAAATAACTTATTTGTTATGTATTTAAAGATAAAAAAATTGGAAAGCTGAAATGTTACTATAAAGTGTCGAATCCTTATAAAAAATTAGAATAAATTTTGGAGTAATTTTCATTGGTATTTAAAAAGTTAATGATAAGAGGAGTCTTAACAGTTGAAAAGTTGCTACTAATTACTGATATCTTTTTGATTGAAGTTGCATGTTCAAATTAAAAGTTTTTTATTTATTTACATAAAGTAAAAAACTGCAAACCATAAAGAACTAAAAATATATACTCTAGAAATAAACCAACAAACTTACAAAAATTAGGAGTTCTTTTGCAAACGCCAACAGCTGTATTTACATCTACAACACTGAAATGGAACTTTGATTGCAAACAAGAAACATCATTTGCGCACTGAAAAGAAAATGAAGATCAATAAAATTATTAAAGAAGTATGAAAGTTAATGATTGGCCACAGTTTATAGTTAAATATTGAAACACTTATAATATGCTTTCTAAATTTAATTTCAACAGCTAGTTATATTTATAAAATTTAAGAAATATCATAACTTAAAGAATTCTTAATTCGTTTTAATGCCTGCTTAAAAATCCTCTTCTTAACCTGAAATTCCTGTCTCTAAGCGAAAGTTGCATCTGCGCAGTGATGACCTTAAGCATTTACTACTGTGGCACTTAATACCAAGTAACAAAATATTTTGTTTTGCAGGTTTCGCAGTGTGAATAAAGACTCACCAGGAAATAAAAACTTTGAGTTGAAGTTAAACTTATTACAATATTTAAACAGGTCTTACAGCAACAAAATGGCTCACCGGGATTAGATGAACTTAATGTCCATTAACCGGATTCGAATGCTAAGCCATCATCTTGCATCTGAAGCGTTGTTCAAAAACTGTGGTAATCGAACACTAAACGATTGATGTCTATTTCAGTGACCTTTATTAATCGAACACATAACCTTTATTCCCCTAAGATTCCCTACCAGGACTTGACTTGAATATGGTAATAGTTGATTACTAGTGACGGCTGATATTTCAGTTCGTTGGAATCTGGCCAAACGGAACAATCTTCTCTTTTGATTGTGTCCTCCAATTCACAACAGGAATTCATTTGTTCCGCGTCGAAAACTTGCTGGATTGACAGTCCTTAGACACACTTGAGTAAATTGATTTTTGATACAGGAACCTTGCGCTGTTCTCTGACTGCAATAACTAGAATCAAAAACATCTTTTACACTGTCTCTTCTTGACAAAAAATCATCGACTCTTATTATTTCGATCTTCAGCCAACGATCTTGCCTTGAAACAACCACTTTCAGTGACTCGTGAGTTCAGTGTTAGCAAATGCATCAATTGTTGTTAATAATTGGATTTCACTTAATATACACTTGCACCCTTTTTGACATTATAAAATTGTTAGTGTGCATTGATAACACTTGAATTCAACCACATCTATACATACAATCGCACATGCAGCATATCTGATTTTCAGCAGTCTGTAAATATTTCAATATCAGATTTATGTAAAGAAGAATTTGTAGCCTCTAAATTAGTTGTCTTAGGTTTTCTGTCAGATGAATGAAAACCAAAGATAAACTTATATATCAATGCAGACAATGTTAATTTTATTTCTCCATAAAATAGAGATAGTATGGACTTTATTTTATTTCCTTTAGGAAATAAATCCAAGAGTCTGTTGTACTGCTGATGTCAAGATTAAAAATTAAGAAAAGTATTAAAAGAGCTTCAGTTGATATAATTATTCACGTTTTAGTTAATGCGTTTCTACTGTTTGATAACAGACGCTTTATTCGTTTTCGTGCATCAGCATGATGCAAAGTGACTCTCTAAGTTTATATTTTTGAAAGCTGTACTTTGTTTATGCATGGTTACGCATCTTTGACATTTAAATTCTCTCTCACTGATAGACTTCTCTGACTTATTAGCAGTTTTTCTAGAAGGCTTATGTAGAAGGTTTCATAGCAATAACCTGTCGACTGGTAACTTCACAGTTACGGCAGATCAAAATTGCACTAGTCAGATCTAACTTAGATTAAGCTAACAATTTATCCCAAACTAATCGCTAAAGACTCCAGCAACGATTTTACTGCGTAACATTCTATGCTCTTAATTTACCGTAATTGCACTGTTTAACTAGATGCTTGCTCAAAAATTCATCAAAAGCTTCTCTTTCACTTTGTTTTAATTAATATTGAAACACCCACGAAGAATACGACTCTTTTTGTTAATGAGCAAATATATTTTTGCTCACAGATTTACTCAAATTTAAATTTACTCTTAATTAGTTTTATCTTGTTTTGATAAATCAAAAGTATTAAATGTTACCATTGCTTCCGGTCCTACAATTGTTAAAATTAGGCTTATTTCATGATCGAAGATCTAATCAATTGCCCAACACTGAACCTGTTGTATCCACATCTTCCATACTTTCTGATGAAATTTTATGGCGGACGTAATCCGGAAATATTGGAATTTTACATTGTGGCAGCAATTAATCTTCATAAGCTTCAAGATTAAATTACTACACATCGTATGAACAATTTATAACATGATATTTTTACTTCTGACACCATGTTATATCTTTTGTAAAAATAAAGACACTACAGAGAGAATAATTAGAATAACTTAGGTTTAAAATCATTTAGCACTATTTTATTATAATATTATAATATAAGTCTCCAGTTTCCGTGGTGACGTGCACTTTTTGTTGTCACGTGTTAGCAATATCTACCCGTCACAGCTTAGCTTTAACAATAACAGATACAGGCAATTTGAGATACAGATGGCATAAGTTTTAGTTGTTGTATACCATTTTTCAAAAATGTAAGACATGCATACACAAATTAAAACTTATTTAAAGGAACAATACTTACTTGGATACTGAACAATGCGCTTATATTCTGATATTTCCATAACTTCTCTAAAGTCATACCTGGGAGAGCCAACAAATCTGAAAAGTTAATGGAATCATCAGTTCGATTGAAGTGTGTTTTATATTCCTCCTTTAAGGCTTTTGTATGAGGGTTACCTCCGAAAAATTGTGAGGGGCAGTAAAGGATAGATGGTATATAAGTTACATTCTTGGTAATCATATCCACTGATATACTCGGTTTTCCAAACAGATATTCTCTTGAACAGTCTGTTATTTGATAAACTGAAACAATCGCAAAAATAAGAAACGCGAGCAGCCAAAGCGCTTTAGCTTTTACACTGTAGTGGGGATTTGTAATTCTGTCAAAGCCTGTGATTCCAACACCATATTCTTTTGTCTCTTTCCTTCGTGAATCCATTGATGATTTAATTGAGGAACTTCTGAACTTTCTTAATTTGCTGCTTGAAAATGTAGATGAAGTTACAACTCCTAGACAAGCTGGAAATAACAGGAAGAATGTAAAGATAGGTTTTAAAGATTCTCATTTTAAAAATTAATATTTCTACAAATAATGTGATTTTTAATCAATGAACTAATTGATTGATACATATTAAAAAAAATATAATGAATAAATAAATGTAATTCAGTGATAATATCTCTTATATTACCGTTTTTTAATTGGCCATAAAATCAAAATTCTAATATAACTGCATATTTGGTTGATAATAAGAGATCAACTTAAATAATGGTAGAAATAATGTAATGAACGCTTTAGTGATTGTGTCTTTTTGTCTGTTTCACTACGTATTCTATTATTGAACGAGATAAATGAGACTAATACTCACCAGCTTCTAAACAGCACGTCTTCTGTGTTCACTATTTGGACAACAACTCTGTGTTTTTAATAACTAACTTGTTATTTCATCCTGATAATTTTGTTCTTTACGCCAATAGTTACGTAATGGTCGTATTATTATAGATAAATA
The DNA here is from genome assembly GCA_023159025.1 of Thereuonema tuberculata. Taxonomy (NCBI): domain Eukaryota; kingdom Metazoa; phylum Arthropoda; class Chilopoda; order Scutigeromorpha; family Scutigeridae; genus Thereuonema; species Thereuonema tuberculata. The sequence continues at coordinate 2,893,445 of JAFIDM010008419.1, read as the reverse complement.
AATCATTTCGTCGTATATCTTTACTGAAAAACGAAATAATAAGTTAATGGAAGTGTTTACTAAACAAATTACAAATAACAATGTTAAAAACTGATTCAGTTGCAATTTTATATATGTAAAAAAAAACTCAGGAAGAGAAAAACTAACAAGGCAGTTATTGTTTTTTAATAGAATACTATTTTGTATAAGGTAATTGTGGGGAAAATGGCACCTTATTTATTGAACCCATTTATTGAGCATATAAAGAAGCAGAACAGTATTGTTTAATATAGGATGTTGTGAATAACTGCTGAAAGACTTTTTAATATAACATGTTCACAAATATTCAATAAAAATGAAAAATAAAAAAATACATAAAAATGCCATATTCCGCCAGTACTGGGGGAATATGGCTGCCACATGCAGTGTTATAGAGTTTGCAGTTTCAATCAGTTCAATCACACAAATATCAAAAATACTGTAGTTAACCAAACTAATGACACAAAAAAAAAGTTGATAAACATGAATAAATGTCTTAAACTATTCACCGTATTGTTTTCAAACAGTTTTCGCAGAAACGTCTCGATGTGAAACAAATTTCATGTAACCAACGCCTACAAGCCACCCACTGAATCCAGTCATATTTTGGACCCTTCATTGGACCTTTCATTTTATTGCATTTCATGCAATAATCATCTTCGTCTATATCCATGTCTGAGCTATTGTCACATTCAGGGTAGTTCTCATCTGATGATGGTTGAGGCAAAGTTAATCTTTTGTTTCGTTTTCCTACACTTTTCTATTTCAAAGCTCGACGACATTTCATTTCATTTTGTTTTTATTTCTTTTCGTTTCTTCTTTAATTCTGTTATTCTTACTGGTGAGGTTAACACTTGTGCATGCCGGATGCATACGAGGCCTATTTCCCCAAACATTTACGCCGTATTACCCCAAATATTTACGCCATATTACCCCATTCAATCAATTATTTTAAAAAGTTTGGTCACGTGGTTGGGTGTAAACATGCCGGCCTCTACAAAGGCGGAAAAGCAAGAATAGATGATGAGGTTTCATGCCAAAACATAATTAACATTCAAAAATGTGTAGTATCTTTCTTGTGACAATACCCTTACGAACCTGAAATAATTTTTGAGTAAAAAATTTCATTACATATTTCTATTTGTTAGCAGATATTTCGGTGCAGTTTCGTTTGAGAGGTGTTTCTTTGACAAATGGCCACCAAATCCTGTGGATGGTATTGTCACCTGGTAATTGGTTTTTGAGATAGAGCAGCGTATTCCCCCACGAGGCAATATGTTAATATTACCCCATATTATCTAATGCAAATGATGTTGTAATTCTAGAACATTATTTTATTAAGTAGGAGTGATGTTTTGTCAGGCAAAATGGCGAAAACAAATCGGTCTATAAATGAACATACAACGAAATATAACGATTTCTAACCATCTGGTATCCTTAAAAGTGCGATTAATAAAGAAAGATAGATAGGGAACAAATAATAGAAATGTGTTAATTCTTCCCAAGATAATCAGGCGAGGATACGAAGTTTTTGTGATGCACCTATGTCCGGAAACGAGTAATTCTGGCAGTAGGCCGTGACACGCGATTCCGGTTGACAACATGTCCTGCAACAGCGCTTGTGAAATGATAGCAGAAAAGTCCAACACCTGACGTCGTGTTTGGTTCACGTTCTATGTTCTTGTTATTCAGATGTTTCGAGTGAAGTAAGTATGATTGTCATTAGTTAGATAGATATGTAGTTATTGAATGAGGTAGTTACGTTATTTCTTCCAGTATCTGAATAACGGATGTAATAAACACTAATGATAGTGTTCCAAGATGGTAAACCCTCAATAAAAAAAACCTCAATAAATAAAAAAAGAATGGTGTATGGTGTCGAATGCAAACACTTTGGGAGTCACAACGCAACAGACGCAAAAAACATTTGTCCAGGAAGAAAACAAAACCAAAGAAAAAGTTAAACATAAGTAAAAGAAAACCCTCTAAAGGTTAAAAGAAAAGTAAAAAAAAATAATCATTTTGAAGTGAGTTTGCTTCTCATGTTAAGCTGAGACCCTGATTCGGCCGTTTCGAGCTGTTTGATCTCCCGACGGTCTAGAAAACTCAGCCAGTGTAGAAAACAAAAGGTGTACGAGGGAAAGAGCAATTCGAAGGTAATAAACAGTAATGAACCCCCAAGACTAAAGAACGAAAAATAAAAAAATAAATAAAAACAAGAAATGTGCAATGCAATCACCTTGGATGTCACATTGACAAACGCCTTTGCGGAGGACATTATTTAAAATTTAAAAAGTGTTTTGAGGATTCATTTATTTTATCGTTTTATCTTAATCAACCAAAAAACCAAGATTCAAAATAGATTTTAAATCTTTTCTGTAATGAATCAGTATCCAATCTAATTATCAATAGAATTTCTACTATAAGAAAATAGTTGCAAAGAGAACAGCATTCTTTAGTCAGGCTCTTAAGTAATTCCTGAAAAAATTCTTTAATACTTTACTATTCACTCTTTGACAAAAAAAAATCGACGCAGCAAGAAGGAGTTAGCCAATGGAGACAAAAATTTGTCCGTTTAATGTAGAAGTACAGAAAACGAAATGATTAGAATTTCAGAACGATTCGATGATTTATTTGACAGAAAGAGCTACATAAAGTGAGTAGGTCAGTATGGCGTTGGTGCACCTCTGATCTGGATACAAGCTGTTAACCGATGTGGCGTTGATTGATAGTTGGCAGATGGTATGTTGCAGGATTTCTTGCCAAACGGCCTCCAATTGGCAGCTAAATCATTGACATTCTGGAATGGTCGCAGGCGAAGCACCATCATATCCCAAATGTACTCAATAGGACAGAGAGATCTGGCGATCTGGCTGGCTAAGGAAATGTGTCGCAATCACGAAGTCAAGTCAACGAAGAGACGTGCGTGTGTGACCGAGTGTTACCTTGTTGAAAAGTAAGCCCGGGGTGCCGAGAAAAGAACGGCAACAGAACGGATCGTAGAATTTAGTCACCGTATCGCTGTGCTCTGAGGGTGCCACGGAAGGTCCGAATATCAAACGAAAAATGTGTTGAAATGTATCAAACGAAATGGCACCACAGGCCATAACTACCTGTTGTTTGGCCGTGTGGCGTGCGACAGTAAGAGCAGGATCCTGCAATGTCCAAACCGTCTTCACACACGTCTGTCCTGGTCGTTCGGGCTTAGTTCAAAACGGGACTCATCACTGAAGACAATTCTTCCTGAAACAGCAGAATTCCATGTTGGTTATGCCCAGCAACACTGCAATCGGTCTTGTTAGTCAGTACTGGTAAGTGGTAGGCGGCATAGATTCTGCTTCCGTAGTCTTATACCAATGGACTGGGTGATCACTTCAGTATAGGTTACACGATGAATGGTTGCTAAAGCAACTATTACAGCACCAGATTCTCACTAACAATCGCTCTATTTTCCCGTTCTTTCGTCGCCCTAGGTCGCTGAAATCTGCCATTCAGGACGCATTCCTGACCATCGTCTAATTGACGCATCGTTCCGACCCAAATGCTTAGCTATGAGTCGTTTGTCCATCCAGTATCATGTAGTCGAATGACAAGTTCTCTTTTAAACTCCGTCATATTGTCATAGTGGTCGCGAAGCCGTGAGCGAGGCATGATTTAAAGACAAGATAGGAAAACGCAATCGAAATCCACTCGAACGTTTGTTTCTGAAAGTGAGATTTCCTCTTTATACATCATGATACTCAGTTCGAATGCGCTGTAGCTACAGTTATTCATGGTGCGAATTTTTGATCGTAGGCAAATTTGGTCGAAATGTTTTACCTATGAAGTTTCTTAGCTATAAGATTATTTTTCTAGGTGCATAAATTTTTTTTTTTTGTGTTTTTATTTTAAGCTTTTGACTTTGGTTGCTTTAGCTGACAGGAAAGGTTTTTTTCTCATCTATTAATCCTGAGTCTTTCATGTACTACAGAAAGCGGTTTTATATACAAATTGCACAAATTGAAGGCTTGTAAGTATTCCATAGTAAAACCAATCATTAAGACAAAACCTTATCACAAGCAAATCCTAAGTAAGTATCTGAGTCAAAACTTTTAATTATAGTATCTAAATCTACAAATGCTCTTTAAATAGGTAGAAAACGACGCTTCTAATGTTCCATTTAGTTCTGTGGATCACAAAACACGACTGTTACCTCCCTTCTGAAGATCCCATCAACCTCTATCTTTATTTATGTGGAATATATTCTGCTTGAAACTTCTTTTAACGTAATTTATTAGTTCTTCAGTTATTTGAATTTGGTAGAAATTTAGTCAACATAAATGTAAAAATTATTTTTTTCTTATTATAAAGGAAATTCATTTTTGGGAGGGAAGCAGCAGTTTCTTAAGAATGAATTTCAAACATTCGAATCTTCGAATACGAAAACAACTATAGTATTTTTTTAAAAAAAAATAAGGTTTGCCATATATGGTCATTATGTGGCGATGGATTTTGTCTGGAATAAAAAGTAAACCAGTCATGACGTCATCAACGTGAACTCAACAATTAATAAAATAAAAATTTCAATAAAATAACATTAAAAAAAACCATAAAATTATTAAAATAATAATAACAATAATAAAAAAATGTATTTGTAACTATAGAAACTACATAAACCAGAATATTTTCGTAATATTTAAAAGATTTCAGTTCCGAATCTTAGCAATAGATGGCGCTGTTACGTCCTGGAAACATCATCAAAATAATGAAGTTACACTCATCAAAAGCTCTGAACTGAACTGTAGTTTACAAAATAAGTCCATTGAAAATTGACAGCCATAGATTTATTCCATTGATGAATAATTAGAAGCATTATCAATTCCTAAAAGTTGTTTAACTTAGAAAACTTAAAATAGAATGTAAGATGAAAATTTTCTAATTATTCACTTCTATTTGAATTAAATTATTAAAAAAAGTTCATTAAAAAAATGTAATGAATACGAATACGATTTATTGATATACTGATTTTAACAACAGTTAATTTCAACAATTTGAGTAGAATGATGAAGTTATCTCTTTGTCTTCCGAGAAATTTAAAATATTTTTAAAAAGATATTTCTCGAGAAAATAAAAATAGAACATTTTAGATCAACTCTTTTAATAAAAAACAATTATAATATTTTGATTACTTTCAGAATATTAGGAAATATTTGCTGGTATTGTTTCAGGTGATAGTTAATCAGAAATCATTCATATTGTCCCCAATATGTTTGTTTTTCTTTTGTTTACTTTAGCTTTTACTTTTATCTTTATCTTTATATTTTACTTTTATCTTTATCTTTATATTTTACTTTTATCCCTTTATCTGTTAAATAAAGTCCACGTCCACAGAAAAAGTGTTTTTGCCCCTTCTACAAATTATTCATTTGAAATAGAGTAGATGATGCAGTAATTTTCCTTTCATCATTGGTGCATCTCCAAAATAAAGCCCTTTTTCTTGGATTTTTAGATAATGTTTTTTTTTTTTTTCCCAATGAGTTTTTGATATTTTGCTACATCAAATATCTAATAAATTCACTGAAGTTATTTTATGTACATTGAGAATAGAAAAACTTCTATATTCCAGTTCAAAAATACAAGAAATGTCTTAACTTTTTACTATAATCTTGAAAGGATATCATGAAATTCCTATTAATATAGTGATTAATCCGATGGTCAAATCTGATAATTTGTGATAAAAAAGTCATTAGATAATAACACTAGCAGCAAATATCTTTTTGTTGATTCCGAATATCAAAGAATATAATAATTTCAACAGACAGATACTATCTGATGCATCAAAAGTTTAATAAATAATATTTAGAATGGATTATTTTATTCAATATTAAAGATATGAAATGTTCTGTAAATCTTTTCTATTAGTTGCTTCACTATAAAGACATTTCTTTTCTACATTTCTATATTTTAAGTGAAAGGCGTTCATTTACTGCACATCATTAATGGGGAAAACCTGACATTAGCCTCTTTTGTCCACTTTATGTAAGACAAAGTGTTTACAGACCGAAACTCGTATTTTTTCCTCCATCTCTACAAGTCGTAAGTATTTTAATAAGGTTGGTGTACGCAAACGAGTGCTTTCCCAAGAAGCCAATAGCACGGGAAGGGGGGGAGGGGGATAAAAAAATGTGGAAAAGAGCTGAGGATTGAGAAATCATGTATCCATTAATAAGATACTAAGAACATTGATAAGAACTTAAATAACATTTGTAAAATCCCTATTATTTACAGCTACTTTAATACAACTTTATCTTCGGATAGATTAAGTCGAAATGGAGAAACTTCTTCCAAATCCTTAAAGTTCTTCTTAAATAAACTAATAAATTCAGTCAACACTGATTTTGTCAACACTGCGAACACAAATGTCTAACGTTATCATTATTCTATGGACGAATCTTGTTAACGTAATACAAATACGATAGGTATTTTACTTCATCCAATCAAACCATGGAAAAATCTTGCATGTAATTTTTATAACGCGATAATAAAATCTTTATTGCTTTCTGAAGATTTTTCATTATTCATTAGATTGGAGAAGCAGTTACAAATGGAGTCCAACTTTCCTTTCTTTTATTTTGATTAGTTTAAAAGTGATTAAATCTTCTACTGACTTTACTTAAGAATTTTTGAATTTTTGCTGTTAGTGATTTCTTATCCTCAGTATATGAGGGATGACTGAATATTCTTTGTATTTTTGTAAGAGATACGTAAAAATTTTCTTTAAAATAATATTTAACGTGGATAAAAATTTAATAAGTTATTTAGGTCACCACACATTTCCACCAATTCATAATGGAAGACTAAATCATTCGTCTTCCTGAGTCTTGCATTTGAATTTGGTTCCCATGTATGAATAGAGATAAGTTCTTCAAAATCAGTGATATGGCTTTTAATAGGATTAAAAATTGTATAAAAAAGAAAAAAAAATATGTAGAATTATGTGGATTTAATATTGGTGATGCTGGAAGCAACTGCAAATTATAGGGCCAAGAAGAAATTTATCACAAGAAGCCAGGATTTTGGATGTTCCATTCTTTACAAATGCAAAACTACTAAACAAAATTACAGGATAGCGGATTACAGACGAAGGCCCAAAGAAGAAGTTCTATTGCAAGATCATCGCAGTGATGTCATCAATGACTAAGTTTCCTTACGTTACGTTAGGCTTTCATTTACAAGGCTAAAGGGCTATACGCACTACTCCGTCTTCCGTTATGTTTCCGTAACGTAATTGCTTAAGTGACGTAGTTATGTCTTCAGTGTCAGAAGAATAGGGAACTATTACGTGAAATAAAAATCACATTTGGCCGTGTATTTCTATTAATCTATATTCAAAAATTTACCATCCTAAAAATTTCAGGTTTTATTTTTATTTTTATTTTTAACGATTTATTTGTAAATTGTCTGACTCCAGTCATTTTTGTCAACCAGAGCATCTTATATGTATACAGTACGATCTCTCTTTATTATGTACACTAAATTTCGAAAAACCAATAGAAGAGAAATGTAATCACACAAGTATCGGTCAGTGCTTAACGGTCCGCGAAGCAACAAAAAAAAAAGTTTCACTTAAAACGTAAGGGAATTCCCTGGATTTCCCTTTGATAAAAAACCACCAGAAAATCCCTGACTTTATGAACCAAAGCAAGTTGTATCATATACTCTTTCTTAGATGATAAGTGTGGTTCTCACAGCAAGGAGAATAAATGCTTTCAAAATTTTCCTCACATTGAAAGGGAATAATCTTGAAAATATCCGAATTTGGAATTGCGGAGTACCACTGTTGAATCCAATCAAAGCTTCTATTTTGGATGTGTAAAGTTGATTATTAATCACTGTCTTTGATTAAGTCTGGAAATTCGTTTTCATTTAGACATTAAAAAATATTTTGAACAATTTATGTCTTCTACTATATTGGAGTAAGGACTTGATCGCTGAATAGAAAATGTTCCTAAATTTAGTTTCAGGAAATCTATAAGTAATCTATGTCCAATCTAATTATAAACATATTCTCTAACGAATAGAAAGAATAGCAACGATAGAGCTTTACCTCTCAGGATCTTTATTGAAATCTTTCCACGCAAAATCATTGAAGATATTAATGTCTATTATATTGGAAGCAAATGAAGTACTGCTGTAGATATATTGCACAAGCGATGCCTGTAATAAATTTCTGTGGCTCTGATATCCTGCTACAAAGTTATTGATTGCGTTTCTCTCTGTCCTATTTATCTGTTAACATATTCTGTGACGCTTCTTCCGATTGATTTCATATTTTATTAGTCACGCAATTATTTCCATTTGGAAGAAGCTTTGTTTCGTTTGTGGTAAAAGGAGTTTCCGTTTTATGGAAGGGAAAGCAGTAATTTTGTTTAGAATGAATTTCAAAAACGCAATTTCATGAACATTAAAGCAACTCATTACCATAACAAAGAATATAAAAAAAAAAAACATTAGAAACGACAGCCATAAATTTATTCCTTTCGGAAATGGTTTGGGAGCGTTATCGATTTATTAGCGTTGTCTACCAAGAAAAACCTAAATTAAAGGTAAAATTTTCAAATAATAATATTTTTTATTTTTCTTTTAGTTTTTAAATTCCATTATTGAAAAGCAATTCAATCTTAATTTAATAATATGTATCTGGTGGCGATGAGATGGAAACACGAAAGCTGTTGTAAGTATTTTCTGTCAAAATTGAAAAGATGCTTTTTCAATATCGAGCTCTAAGGGGTGTAAACGTGGAAGAGGATAGTAAGGGGATAAAGAAACATTGTTGAAAGGATACGGGGTTTTTGGGATAGCTATAAATTTTTAACTTGATTGTTTATAATAATGTTTATATAATGATCACTTGATTGTTTATGAACTGGGGAAGGTTTGAAGTGTTGCAAGTGTGGAGAAGGGCGGAATGAAGGGGGAAGTCTTACATTTGTTGGAATAATGTAGTGGTGATAATACATTTTGAATAATGAAGAGAACATGATATCATGGATAATAAGCAAGAAATTATTTTAAAGAATTAATAACAATGTGGGCCCGGTAGCCGAGTGGGTAAGGGCGCTTGGCTGCGGGTTGGAGGTGACGGGTTCGATTCCCGGTCTCGGCGGAGGACGGGAATTTTTCAACGCTTCTTTCTCCTCCAAACGGGCCCTAGGGTCTACCCAGCCCTCTATAGAATGGGTATCGGGTTTCTTTCCCGGGAGTTAAAGGCGGGCGAGCGACGGGTCGTTCCCCCCGTCCTCAACTTTGTCCCGTAGGTTCTGAGCACTGGAGCCTACCCTCCAGCAGTATTGCTCGGTCCTCTGGGCCTGATCGCAACTTTAACTTTAACTAATAACAATAGTGTGTAATGTGGAATGACATATTGTTTGGTCATTCTTAGAGATTATGTCATCCTGACAAGAAAAATGTTTCAAACCTTCAGCGATGTCGAAATGTCGTTTCGAGATGACGATTATATTGGATATGGATTGATGTTATCTGGAAGATATATTCTAACAAAAAGTACAGATCTCATATAAAAAATCAGAACAAGTATTTGCTAGAGTCTAGAATACGGCACCTCTCGTAAGGATACATCTGTTATGGGTGTTTTTACAGCTTTCGGTGTGCTCCGGCGCGCAGGGATACATGACGTCATATTTATTCACGTGTTTACTGCACGTGTTCACTGTCCACGTGTGTTCCATTTTCAGCATGGAGTTGGAGGCTGTAGGTGTGGCGCAGTTGATAGGTAAATGCAGACACTGTAATTGTTTGTAAAGAAGAAAATGCAAGGAGTCGATTTATATTTTGAGTGATAATACAATGACAATTTTTAGTGCAAAACATCAGCAAATATCAAATACGCAAAATAAAGAAAAAAAAAGTTTAAAATAAAACATTCACCAGAAAAGGAAAGGGAAGAAGACGGGAGAAAGAAGAAATTTTAATCTCTCTCTCTCTTTTTTTTTTCCCACCGCCTATTAAAACATTTGCTCAACCCTTCTCCTCCTATCAGTTGTTGATTTCATTTATTTAATTTTTTTTTTATTTCCCAGGTTTCTTTGACAAACGAATAGAATTTGAGCTTCGGCTCAATACCACGTGATTATTCCCATAATTCCCTCCTCACACAGGCTATATAACCTATGAACCCATTCAATTCGTTTCGCTTGAAAAAAGATTCTATATGAATCGAAACTTGTTGTTAAATGTTTTTATTGTAAATATGTCTTTATTTTTAAAAATTAGTGCGTCGGCGTACAAGATGTATAAACAAAAGAATTCAACTCAAATATTTAACATACGGAAAGGAACATTATACCGACGCAGTAGATTTTCTAGCGAGTAATGTGACTAATATCCATGTGAAATTGATTCAAAGAACTGATAGGTGAATTGTGAACTTGAACTTTCCGAGATTTTATAAGCTAAATTTATTATTAAGTGCATCTAACATAGAAAAAATATATTTGTGAATAAACGGAAGATTGTTTATCTTTTCAAATTCTGGTGTTCTTCTTTCTCGCTAATTTATTTAAGAAAATTTTGATCTACAATCTACTAATAACTATAAATAATTGAGGTTATTCTTAAGTCTTAAGTTTGTAACAATATTCAATATTAATTTCATAAAAGTGCTTTAGTTGCAGCGTGAAATTTGACATAAACGTTCTTTGTCAAAATCGAAAAGTAAACGGAAGATGGGGGAGAGGTTCAATGTTTCTTGAAGGAGATAGAAACACGAAATATGATATGAGGGATCTTTGTCGAAATCGAAAAGATGCTATTTGATCGAATTTTCGATATTGAGCCCAAAGGTTTATAAACGGAGGGGAGTGTGGTGATGGGCAAACATTGTTGAAGGAAACTTCTACGGGGTTTTTGGTTGCACAGTAAGAATATAATATTAATTTGTACTGACCATGTGATTTTTTTTACCAACTGGGAAATATTTTATGTGATACGGGTGTTGAGACGGGAAGAAACGGTTGAGAAGTCTTTCATTCTCCGATCTCGATATTAATTTCATATCTAAGGATCTCGATTTACAAAATTCTACGTATTTATCATGTGACTTACAAAAACTAAGTGCTAAAGTTTCGAAGTGATCTCACAATTACAATTTCTTTCTCATTCAAATTAGAACAAATCCTTTTTTTGTAATCCGCTTGTATATAAACAATGCATATATCAGCTAGTTTAATATATAAAGAAAAGAGAACAAAGCTGTTATCATTGGTAATACAGAAATTTACTTTTATGTTCTGTTTCCCTTTTCTAATCCGGATTATTGGAAACCGAGAATATTTCCTATTTACAGAATCTAACGTGGTCCTATTACAGTTAACTCTTATGAAAATAAATATTTTTTATTTAATTTCATAAGCAGAAATACAATAAAGATTATAAATCTACTTATCATAATCAGAAGAAAAATCTTAAGGATGAATTATCTGCAGTCATCCCTGGCTCTGTGCTTCATATGGTGACTGAAATTGTCTTTACCCAAACATTGTAGCAGGTTGAGAAGTTTATAATCTCTATTGATTACCTACTCTATTTTGGCTGACTTTCGAAAAGCCAATGAGAGTGAAATAAAAACACAAGATCAGTGCTTAATGGTCAGCTTCAGAAAACAAACCTTTAAAAAGGACAATAGACAAAAGTCTATGGGAAGTTGTCCTGTATAGTGATAAGATATATACCTATAGAAAGATCTCTTTAAGTAGAACATATGCCATTATTATGACTCGGATCAATTATTAGTCCGTTCGGAATTATCTACGTCTAGATATGACTTATCTCGTTGACATCTACTTCCCGAATGTATTAATTAATTATCATTTAATAATTATTTTCAGGAACACAACATATTACTTTCATTTATTACATGTAAATAACTATTATATACTTGAAATAAATGATAAGATTAATTATTAATTACTTATAATAATTATTAACAGTGTGATTGATTGATTGTAGTGTTTGTCGGTCGCAGGGAAGCCACCCACGTACAGCCAAGCACCTCCCTACCTGTAGGTGGTTGGCTTCCCTACCACCCACATCCATTATAATCACTCAATCAAACGTCATATCTAGAATTATATAACTCCAAAAGGACTAATAATTGAGACAAGTCGTAATGATAAAAAATGTGGAAAGTTTAATAACCACTGATTAACTAAATATTCGTTTTCGTCTATATTTTGAACAATTCATTTCTTGCACTTTGATCTCTGAGCCGAAACCCGAGCTCTTCACAAATGTAATTGCAGTAAATCTATAAGAAATATATTTGCAAATTAATTGTAAGTATTCTCTTCAACAAAAGAGAAGAGAAGAATGGTAAAGAGCATTACTAATCTTGAACTTTTTAGAAATCTTATTACACAAAATTCTTGAATACAATAATGTAGATTCCATTTCATGCTTCTGAATTAGTTAATGAAATACTGAGATACATTGGAAAGCGCTACCTAGAACACAGCTTTTGATTCTCATATCTTGCAATGAGATATTTGTGATCTATCCCGGTTTCTGGTTAACCTCTTGTCTGTTTTATCTGGAGATATATTCTGTGTGACTTATCTTCTAATCGATTTCGTAATTTAATAATCACGCAAGTTCTTTCTATTTAGGAAAAAACAACATTTGCTAAAAAGGAGTTTCCGTTTTTTTGGAAGGAAAGCAGCAGTTTTATGAAGAAGAAATATTGGAAACATGATTAATCGAAAATAAAAGCAAGTAATTACCCTAATATGTTTTAAAAAAAACTTTTAATAACTTAAGTAAATTTATACCGTTCGGAAATGATTTGGAAGCGTTATGGATACATTACTGCTTTCTACCAAAGAAATTTCAAATAGAATGTAAGATACATATTTTCAAGTTATAATGTAATAATAATATAATATTATCTCTTTTCTTTTTGTTTGCAAAAAGTGCTGGCAACATTACTCGTAAACTAAAAGTAATTTCACGTGTGCACACAGTTTATAAATAAAAAACTAACAGCTAACACATATAACTAGTTTAAAAAGTTTTAAAACATTAAAAAAAAACGTTGGAACACATCCGGTTTCGTTCTACACGGACTTCGACGAGTGACAACACTCTTAAAAATTGAAGGGTTTTATAAGGACATCTGCTTTGGCAGGGAGGTCACGTGGTACGCTGTAGCCTAACAGCGCACTGAAGATCACCTTGTGTTCCAGTATCTGATGGCTTCCGATGTCATCCTTCCAATATAAAAGTGCAGTCCTGCATTTCGACATCGGAAGTCTCTTCCTGTATGCAGACGACAGGATACTCTCCTTTCACCTGACGGATAAGTCACCAGAGGTCTCTCTCTCAACCATGTGATCTCCCTGCCGAAGCAGATGTTCTTATAAAACCTTAATATTTTTAATTGTATTGTCACTCGTCAATAGGACGAAACCGGTTGGACAAAACCGGTTGGGTTTTCCAATGCATTTTTTAATGTATTAAAACGTTTTAAACTAGTTATGTGTGTCGGCTGTCAGTTTTTAGGCTTCTGATATGAGGTCCATCTGTGGACAGGTATCAGAGCAGCAACCACGAGGGCTACAGACTTGGTCAGGGTGTCGTTGGAAAGGTCTCGCCGACAGCAGCTCAAAGCCGCAGAGCTTCTGCCTCTAAGTAGACAGGGTCCTGAGATACAGGAGGTATCAACATAACAATAGGGTAACAATTGATATCAAAAACAACAATGCTATACAAACAATACTAATTATATCATTATTAGCATTATTATATTTTGATACACGTATCAGAAACCGTTGAGAAGCATTCTGATTGGTTTACTAATCACTATCACTACCTTGTTTTATTCCCATTATGTGTAACAAAACGTAATTATTTTTCGTTGATTATCGTAAAACGAAAAAAATATTTACGAAATGTTTCAAATAATGGTAACAGAGAACGTAACAAAAACAAAAAATAAATTCCGTGTTTTCGTTAAAAGATCAAAGTTTTTTTCTACTTTAGTGGCAGCATTTCTAAAAAAAAAAAATAGGTCAACCTCTTCGTCTGCTGTGTCACAAAAATTACATCTGTCAGTATTTTCTCCTAATTTTAAATGTTTGAGGGAAGGGAGACCCTGGGCCGCCCTCTCGATGCGAAAAAAAAGTAAAAATAAATAAATAAAAATACAATTTTCACAAATTACTTGGGAATCGCCAACAGAAATTGCATTGAAGGAATATTATTGCAATAATTCATATGAATATACAGTCATCCCTCGACTTATGTCCAGGTTCCACCCGGCAGGATGTAAGTCGAACCGACGTAAATCGATACATTAAATCAACAGGATTATAGGGGTTCGTGACTTAACCGTAATTAGTACACTGTGCCAAACAATTTATATTTAACTGATAGCAGATAACAACAATTGATAAAAAGCAAGAACAATAATAATGATGATTGATGATGATTTTACGTGTGGGATTCTTGTTAAAAGTTTGTTAAAATACCTACACACAAATTAAAAAAAAATTTTTTGATTATTAAAAACTGCTCATTCCCGTGTGATGTTTCTAGTCCTCCATCGGGCGCCTCCCCAGGTGGCGGATAGGGGAAAGCCTCCCAGATATGGGTGGTACCGGGGAAATGAAATACCCGGGGCGGACCAAAACTTGAAAGTAGCGTCTGATTCATAGTGAACGGCTGCAAACATCGGCTGTCTCCATGTTAGGAGCGGATGAACTATCACTCTGGGACTTACAATCGCAGTTTTAACCTCGGAATGGATACTAATCCTTCCCTCAACACAATTCTCAAATAACGCATGATGAAAATTTCTCTAGATAGAACTACTCCAGGAGGTACCTTAAACAGGGAATCCTTCGTCGCAAAGGGCGGCGCAATCGGGCCATCGGATTCTGGAGAGCCCGAAACAACATGCAACAAACCAAAGCCACAGGAAACACCAACTTTGAAGCTCAAAACAAAAAAAATATGCTTCTTTGGAACAGTGAATATAAACTCACTGTGAAAAACAGGAAAACTAAAGCAACTAATCAAAGTACTAGATGAATATGAGATCCGAATCCTAGCCCTCCAAGAAACGAGATTCACAGACAAAATTATAATGGAATCCGAAGGATATAGGATCTTCAAGGGTAAAAAAGGCCTAAACCCAATGGGAAAGGGTATATCACACCTAGGAAACGGATTCGTCGTGAGCAGGAAGATAATCAATTCTATAACGGACTTCTACTCACCAAATGAAAGACTCGCAATCATGACACTACGATGTGCAAATACGACATATACCCTAATAAACTGTCACGCTCCCATTAACGAAGACAACAAAAGAAACCCAGAAAAGGTTGAGAAGTACTGGGAGTCCCTGGAACATGAACTCTCAAAGATCCCCAGAAAAAATATTAAGATCCTACTAGGCGACTTCAACGCGCAGATTGGAAATGAAAAAAAATACCAAAAGACAGTAGGAGAATACCCCGCACACAAAAGAACCAACAAAAATGGAGAGAGACTAATAGAATTGTGCAGGGGTTTCAACCTTAAATTAATGTCAACAAATTTTAGACACCTACCCAGAAAACAAAAAACATGGAAATCACCAAACCACAGCTTGGAAGAATTCCAGATTGATCACGTCGCCATCTCTTTCAATAACCAGAAAGAAATTATGAATGTAAAAGTTCGAAAAGGTGCAAACATAGAAACGGACCATTACCTTACAACGCTAAAACTGAAATTTATCCCCCAAAAAAAGACACGAAACAAAAATTTTACAATACAGAGGATCAACAAAGAAACACTAAAGCTAAAGAAACAAGAATTCCAAGAAAAATTAGACATAAAATCGGATGAATGGGATGAAATCAAAACGAAAATAGTTAAGACATCAATGGAAATAGCCCCACTCATGAGACAAAAAAAACACAGGTGGTGGAATGAACAGTGCGAAGAGGCCCTTGAACAAAGGATTAAAACCTGGAAAAAATCGCACTCAACCAAAAACAACGAAGACTACATCATATTCAAAGAACAGAGAGCACGAACAGCAAAAACAATAAGAATAAACAAGAGGAATTTTGATAGGATCCAACTACAACAAATAGATGAAGACTTTAAAAAGAACAACACAAGAACATTCTATAAAGCCTTTAAGCAAAACATTCAGGGATATCAACCACCAAACCTATGTTTCAAAAACGAAGAAGGAAGGATAGCCCTGAATAACCAAGAAAACTGCAAAATACTTGCAAAATACTTCGAAAAACTACTGAACTGTGAAAAACCGAAAACAAAATTCCCTAAACAAAATCCGAAATGTAAATTTGAAAACTCCAAGCCACCGAACCTAGCAGAAATCCAACAGATTATTAGAGAACTAAAAAATGATAAAGCTCCAGGAGAGGACTCAATTATAGCGGAAATGTGGAAAAGCGTAGATATCAAAACAGTCAAAAGCCTACATAAAATAATACAAAATATCTGGGAAACGGAGGAAATACCGGAAGATTGGAAAACAGCCATGATCCACCCTATACACAAAAAAGGAGATAAAACTGATGCCAACAATTATAGAGGAATCTCACTCCTTTCGGTTACATACAAAATCCTTTCCAAAGCTTTACAAAACAGATTGGAGGCCCAACTGGATCCACAATTAGGTGACTACCAGGGAGGATTCAGGAAGGGAAGATCATGTGCAGAACAGATATTAAATTTGAAACTCATAATAAGGTACAGGAGACTGAGATCCAAGGACATTCATGTGACATTCGTGGACTTCAAAAAGGCATACGATTCTATAGACAGAGACACACTTTTCAATATATTGGAGGAATTCGGAGCTGATGACAAATCAATTGCGATCGCCAAAAGAACTCTAACAAACACGAAGTCAAAAGTAAAATTTTTGGGAGAGATTTCAGAACCATTTGAGGTGAAAACAGGAGTAAGACAGGGAGATGGGCTTTCCCCATTGCTCTTCAACTGTGTGCTGGAGAAAGTAATGAGAGAGTGGAGGAAAAGAATGGAAGAGGAAGGAATCAAGAAAATAAAAATAGGAAGAAAGAAAGATAACTTGGAAATTGACTACCTGGCTTTTTCAGACGATCTTGCAATACTAGCGGAAAACATTGAAGATGCAAGAAGACAAATAAATATACTGAAAGAGACGGCAGAAAAGGCTGGACTACAAATATCTTATAAAAAGACGGAATACATGACCAATAGAAAAGATGCACCAAGACAGATCACAACAAAGTATGGGAAAATCAAGAGGGTTAATAAATTCAAATACCTGGGAGAAATAATTCAACCAAACGCCCTTGACAAAGAAGCGGTTCTAGCAAGAGCAAGAAAAATGGAACTGTCATTCCATTTGACAAAAAATATATACAACAAGAAGTCCATATCTATAAACGCTAAAATTAGGCACTACAATACAGTCATTAAGCCAGAAGGCCTCTACGCCTCAGAATGCCTTGCACTAAACACAGCCAGACAATTGGACGAGGTAGAAAAAAAGGAAAGAAAGATCTTACGGAAAATCCTGGGACCAAAATATGAAGATGGAAAATGGAAACTGAGAAACAACAAAGAAATCTATGCAAAAACAGAAAAAATAACTGACACAATGAGGAAAAGAAGAGTGGCTTTCTACGGACACATTAAAAGAATGAGTGAAGGTAGACTGACGAAGAGATTATTCACCTTTTCGACAGAAACCCCAAGACTCAGATGACATGGATCAAGGAGGTCAGAAAAGACATGGAAGAAATGAAAATAGATGGAGAAGAGGTGGAGAGAAGAGAAGAATTCAGAAAAAAGATCAGGGGATTCAAGGGTTTTCAAGAAAAGGCAAAGAAGAAGACGGGAGCAAAAGGAAACAACATAGTGAAAGAATGAAAGAATACTGGAAGAGAAGAAAGAAAGTAGAAAAATAATCATGAGTTATTTCACGTGGTCCATAGTCGGCCAAATTCGAAGAAAGAAGAAGAAAAACTGCTCATTAAAACATAAATATTGGTAAAAATAAAAAATAATAAAGTCAAACTAGTTTCGTGCTTTCTAGCGAGCCATCATCAGTGAGTGGATGAGTCCTCTAAAGCACGGCTTCTTATAGGAAAAGAGACAACCAGAACTATCTACAGGAAGCTTAGTTCGTTGGAACCAATTGTCGACTTGATGAAAATAGTCCGATTTAAATAATCCAATAGCCTGGTGAACAGTAGCGCCACTGGTGATGATCGAATGCATGATACTGGCGGCGATCGTAAAGCCCCGCGAACACCATCCGATTTTGCACCAACTTTCAGTTTTCGAGTTGCTAGAGACGACTTTGAGCACGTTTTTCAGTGACTTGCCAGCGATTTTAGCTGCACAACCAACTCGAGTCGGCCAACTCGAGAAAGTTGGTCAGAATTACCAATCACAAGGCAGCCCATGGAAAGAAATGGCGTCCATAAACGGTTATCTGCTTCGAGTCGACGAGAAGCGAGTACACAACGAATATCAGAGTATTGCGAGTTTCTTTCATGCATAAATAAAGTTTATACTGAAATACAGTAATTGTATGCGGCAGAGTTTATCAAAGAGGTTTTAAAACCTCGATTTTTTCGGATTTTTCACAGCTGCTGGGGGAAACGCATTGAATTATGGGATTGCGGCTTTCGTGGCCGACTTCATTTGCGAGTTTGATGGTGTTCGCGTCTGACAAAATCGGACCAACTCGAAGTTGGCCGACTAAGTTGGTACAAAATCGCATGGTGTTCGCGTTGCTTAGAGCAGCATCTAGGTTTGTTTATCAATATAACCACGTTGTATACACAATGTTTGTAAACACTAAGTGTATTGCTGGGAAGTAAACGGTGATAAAATTGGAGATCTTTGAGCTTCTTTCTCATGCCGTATTAGTAAATACTTTTTATGGAAACACAATCATTGGTGCAATTAAAGGATGTAACAATAAGAATGGACTCCTTACATTTGATGGTTGATGGTGAGTTGAAAAAGTGAAAAACTTGCCAATCTTCTAGGAGTTTGAGCATTAAACGTGTGACCTTTTGTATGTTGAACCGTGTTGTATGACAGATCCGAAATATTTAACGATAAATGTACAATAACCAATTTCTCAAATACAAAGTCAACACTGTTGAAGACAAGTCGCTTGCGTCTTGTTCGAAGGTACTTATTTCCTTATGGTATCAAGGACGTAACTTCGAACGGACGCAACTCGAGCAGAGCTAAGTCGAGCAGAAAGTAAAAAGGTTTCTATTTTGAAACAATGATGACTGTAATTATTTATATAACATTTTAAAAATAATTATTATCCTGCCACCCTCTCCTAATACATTAATGTTCGACATATTGCTACCGAAATTTTGCACAGGTTAGGTGGCGCAGGGGTATAGAATGCGACTAAAGCCATTTAAATTTTAAAATCACAAAGAACTAATTTACAAATGGTAAAATACGAAAGTTACAGATGTCAAATTAATGATTTGAAGATTCGCTCAGGTTCTGGCTCCCATGAAGGTGTCTGTAATGGGACGGCCCTGGTCAACTTGAGTGGCCCAGAGCTATCTTCCTCGTAGCCTTCAGTATCGGCACGGTCCTCGTCAACTTCTCCCGGCAATTGGATCGACTTGTGCGGCCTCTTGATGAGAATGTCTCCGTGGCCTATCAATCACTAAACGACATCAAACTTCCTTCCAAGTGGGGAGCTCTTTTTTCCCTTCTGTGAGTCTCTGCCTATCAACAGGAATCTTCACTTTCTCTTCTATCTCCGAACTTGGCGGAGGACCTCTGTGGCTGTTCGCCACACACCAACTGTCTTTGCAGCTCTCTGCGCTCCATTAAAAGCCCAAGCTCTGCCTCCTTTTCGCACTGGACGAATTCACTACCACGCGGGAGACAGGGTCGGAATGAACTACTCTACACAGGTGGAATGAAGTTAGTTGACTCCATTCTCTAGGGGGGGGGGGCGGATAAGTCCACAGGTAACAATGTCTATTTGATGTAGATAGACATTAGCATCAACCCCAATTACTTATCCTTCTTCTAGAGAAGTGTACTGCATTCTTTTGTGTTTTCAATGTTTATGATGTCTATGATATCTAAGATTTTATGATTTTCGCCACTATCAAAGACCATCTTGTTGAAGCTTGGAACTTATAATTCGAACCGTTAATTAAGACCTGCTTTGCTAACACTTGAGCCATGAAAGCTGTTACCTTTAGTGAAACAAAATATACGACTATGGTATCACTTTAATATTCTTTGATTGTTTAATCCAACTTCTATCTAACATGACTTGAGCATGTTAGGCCTAAAATCATTCTTTCCGAACTCCTATGTTTTCATAGTCTAGAATGTTCTAGACCTATAACCAGAAATTGTGAAGAATTGAAAACTCAATTCTGATTAAATCGCAAAACCATTGTATTTTCTAAAATAAGTAAAGATGTTTTATATTTGCGCAGACTGTTCTTGTACGATTAAGAATTCATAGACGACAAAATTCTGTAAAGAATGGTAATTAATCTAAGACTGTTTTGATAATTCAATAGACAGTTGAACGGTCATATCACAATATTATCACTAGAAGATAAACAAATATTTGGTTTAACAGTGCCTGAATTAATATTCTTAAATTATAGATTTTCCCTTTTACAGATTCGCCTAATTTTCATTTACAGATTTTCTCTTATAGTATTAGCGGTCCCATATTACAATTAACACAGGGAACCGCTCTTGCTTGTGTGTTGTCTGTATGTCACACTGTAAGTCCCACTGTACGTCACATTCTGTAGCGGCCAAACGGTTAGATATATTAGATGAAACCTTCACCATTGTGTTCAGCATCAAAAAGTAGGTGACAACGTAAAAAAAAATCAGACCTGTACGACCACTCCCTGACCCCCCAAATTAACGTTTTCCACAGTAGTGATAGTAATAATGATAAGAATTAACACAGTAATAATACTGATGCCTTATAGATAACAATATTAACAACAGGATGTTATTGTTAATATTTACAAACGTATTGTTTCATATATTCTTTAACATATCCAAATGATGAAACATTGTGTTAGCATTGTATTAGCGGCCCTTAGGTTACAGCTTGCCTGTAAAACATAAAGGAACGGTCTTGCATTTATATTAAGGTGACCAGATTCTTACATTGGCAAAGCGGGACACCATTCACCGGGGGGGGGGGGGA
>JAFIDM010008419.1:2816029-2862174 GCA_023159025.1 Thereuonema tuberculata | reverse complement strand
GGCCGTCCCAGAGTATCAGCTCGACTCAAAAAGGCATTCTTATGTGAATATATAATTCTTCGTTATTTTTATTAAAGTTTTTATACCTTAGTATTAAAATTAAAAACAAGAAAGAAAACTATTTTAGAAAACTATATTGCTCCTATATAACTCTGCAATGCTCAAGAAAAGGGAGTGGGTCTGGTAGCCGAGTGGGTAAGGTAGCTTGGCTGCGGATTGGAGGTGACGCGGTCTCCCTCTGCCGAGGCCGGGAAATTTTCCACGGTCCATTCTCCTCCAAACGGGTCCTAGGGTCTATCGAGCCCTCTGTAAAATGGGTACCTGGTTTCTTTTCCGGGTGTTAAAGGCGGGCGGGCGTAGGGCTGACCTCCCGACCTCATGTTAGTCCCGTTGGTCACGAAATGCCGGGAGCCTTACCTCCTGCGAACCCTTGGGCCTGCATAGACCTGTTGTGGCGATCCTTTAACTTAACTTTTTAAAGAAAAGGGAAATCACCCATCATGCACTTATGAAAACAAAAAACAAATTCATGCCAAGAACTCTCCAATGCACTCCTTCTTCAATACAGTCAGTTTTCCAGAACTGATCTGTGCTGGGAAGCTTTAATGATCTGAAACTCTTTATGCTTCCATGAGCCAACGAAGAATAATTTTAAGTACTCCGAGGAATTACAGTGAAAAATGTCAAGAGCTAATAGTGTTAGAAAGTTATTTTCGAGCAAATACTAGGTTTATTTCACTTTAAGAAGAAGACTAAGTTCTGCTTTAGTAATGTTCCAAACTGAGATCGAAGAAAAAATTTATAGATTTTGAATTTTAGTGTTACTTAACATTTAGATGATTTAACATTTAAGTAAGAGTTTCTAGTTTTCTTTATTTCTAATTTTGTCAATTTTGAGATAATTTCCTTTCTCTTTATAAACAAAATTTATTCCAGTTTTATTACATTGGTCAGAGCAATAAAGTTTATTGTTATTATGATTAAAATATATTCCTACTTTGTTTTATTACTCAACTGTAATATTCACTCAACTCTTCAGCAATAAAATTAATTCTTATGAAAATAGTCAATAATACTAACTGTATTTTTGCTTTTCTTTTTGTCAAACAATGACCCCGTATCAGGTAAGGAAATAAATCATTGGGATTTTCCATTAAAACCTAAGGATGATCAGTGATGTACCCCACCTCCTCCTCCCTTTTTCCTTCCTTCTCCTCATCCATTTTCCCTTCCTACTTCTCCCCTTTGTTTTAAAGTTTTCTCTTTTTAAAATAATTGTTTTTTATTCATTAATTGATATTTATTAATTCACTGCTTTTTATTCATTTATTTCTATTTTACTTAATTTTTCCCATAAGCTGAAATATATTTTTTAATTTGTTTACAGTTTGGCTGTGAATTGATGTGTGATGATCATGAAATTTCTTTGAATACCACTAGAGGGTCCGCAGTGGTCCTTTCATTGGTGGTAACCAGTGATTGGATGATGTGACCACCATCCAATCTCTGATTGATCTGAGTAAACCTACATGGATGCAGCCACTGTTATTTTTCTTTAATTCATTGGTGTTTTAAAATATACAGACTGTAATGTGATGTTGTAGCTTATGTTGGAAAAGGAATATATTTGGAATATTCCGAAACTAGTCTGCATTAAATTTCCTTTTATTTTAATATTTTTGGCTTAGAAGTGGACGATGCCTGCCATGGAGTATTTTGTAGGAGATGAGGCCTAATTTTTGTCTCGACAGGAGTGTCAACATTCCCAAACTGCTGCGTATGTTATTGCTGCATTTTTTCCAAAAGTTCCAAGAATATTCCGGAAATTCCATTCCACTTGTTGAAGGTTCTCGTCTGGTGTGGTAATACTTTCAATTTCATCCTAGAGACAGTCGTTTTCATTCTACATCCATCCTTTTTCTTTTGCATCATCAGGAGCACCCATCTATTTCGTGAAAGCACAATATAAATTGTGCTGCGGAATTTCGTTATTTCAAACTGCATTAAAGGGAATGCCTAGTTAAAACAATGTTATAACAAACTCATGTTGCACGATCAGTACAGCCGCTGTAACGATATCGCTTTACTAAAGAAACAGCATTAGAAGAAAACGAAAGTATTCTTTTGATTCCCATTGCATGGCCACCATGCTCGCCTGACCTAAGACAGTGTGATTTTTGACAGTGAGAGTACCTGAAGCTCAATTTGCATCGAGAAAGGAACCTGGTTGTCTTAAAGGACAAAATTACACAACATGTTTGAATCATTACTCTACAAATGTGCCACTTTGCAATCATTTTATTAAATGCAATTGTTCATTAAATGCAATTTCTGTTCCAGAACAATAGAAAAATTTTTCGAAAAATAATTTCATCATCCAACAACTGTGAATGAGTTTGGAGGTTTGATGGCAATTTCTATAGAATTGGGTAGTTTCTGTCTCATTTCAAAAGAAAAAAAGTAATTTCTATGAAGCAAAAGTATGAAACGAAAAGTTTAACTTCCATTATTTAACATTTTTAACTAACCTACGCTACGTTAAGAAATATTAACAACGAAATATTCGTTCTCAATATTATCGAATCTCCTATTTAGTTCTGAATATTTCATTGCTAACTCCAAAAATGGAAAAACAGAATTGAATCAATAACAATCTCAATTCTCTGTTCAAAATTTAAAACTATTATTTTCTTAAAATTTAGATTTATTTGAAAATCTTTTGCTGTCTTGAACATTAAATCTATTGTCTAAGAATTGTCTCAGTCATGTTTTTTTTTTATTTTAAATAGAATAAGAACGTAACAATATCTGGATGGGAAGTAATGAACCAGAAACTGCCCTAACTGTCTAGTAACAGGTAGGTCGTCTTTGGATACCTCAGAAAACGAGGGGGCATGAATTCCACAAGTTCTCTCAAATTATTGAGGAATTTCCATGCCGACGAAGGACTAGGTGAACTCATGATGCTAAAGTAATAGAGTTCCTACAGCCATATAAATGTCTGCTGTCAATGCGATGATGCCCTTTTTCTGCTTAAAGATCACGTCCTGTCTCAGTGAAAGCATGGCTTGAACGCAAGCAACTCAAAGGCAACGAGGGTTACGTAGAGTTCGCCGGTCAGATAGTCCTAATTCCAATCCTACACCGTCACAGAGCAACCCGCCTTGGATTCATTCTTTTGACAGACGTAATCCATTGGCTCATAGGACTTTCACCACAAACGAAAAGTAACCTTTTCCGTCGTCGAGTTAGAAAAATTTTATTTTTTTCTAAGTCCATTCAAATTTTTCTAATCTCTTCAATTCCTGCTTCTCCGATGATTAGCGAGGTTCTCTAGGCGAGCTAGAGTATCAATAGTAGGCGAGCTCAATAGTATCTAAGTCTGGAGAGCGTCTTGGTTATTCTAAACGCAATTTCCTCCTCTTCAATAATTTTGTGCACTTGCCAAAGATTAATTGTAAGCAAGAGTTTAACAATAGCTCTTCCTAATTTTATCTTATGGATTTTGTATTATAAGCAAGCGTGGTCAACAGTTATATTCGTGAAAGCAACAAATCACCGAGTATCTCAAAATCTAGTCCCTAAAGGCCGTTTCGTAAGATGTACATATACGCACATCTTCAATGTATTTCCTCCATTATGTGATGTTTCCTCCGATTTAGAAGTTGTCGATTGCCAGACTACAGGCGGAATCTGCACTCGAAGTCAGAAAAGTTAGGTCCACTCGTTGTGTCTGCACTGGCTAGATTCCGCAGTGCAGTTTCTACTGGCCTATGGTGTCGTGCAGTTAAAATGATACACTCCAAATATTTAAGTGCATAAAAGCCATCGTGGTGAAAAGCAATAGTTTGAGTTCACAATTTACTTGTTGCCAAGAGAAGCTGAGTAGCATTTTGAAACTTTTCAACGGGCTGTTCGCAATAAAAAAAACACTCGTCCCTTGCTTCAATTGCTCCTTTACGGCATTGAAATGGAAAGAGTCTAGAAATTCCACACTCTGTCACGCTTGGTGACACTCCAAGGGCTTCTGCTACTATCCGCTATTTCCAACCTACCAATAGCTCTCATTGCCTTTAAAAGCGGTAACTCGTGCTATTGAGAGCTTTCGAACTGAAAGACTTCAAGAAATGATACGGCACAATAAATTCTGCAGAATAAAGCAAGCCCCTGGAAACTGTTCTTTTGTAACCTATTCGACATCCTAGCAATGATTTGCGTAGGAATATATGTGTTTCTGCTGTGTGAGTCCCACTTGACTCGTTTTCCACGTTTCATAATGTGCCGTCAAAGTCCAGTGTTTCCCTACTTGTTTTGACCAGTGTAGTTATAGTAATAAAAATACGGATTCTTTCAGCTAGACAACCTTTATTCCGTTAAAAGAGGAGAATGAAAATAAAACAAGAAATAAATCAAGAAAGAAACATACCTGTTTGTGTCCTTGATTTTCATCTTTGTCAGAAATTAAAAGAAATTACATGTGTGCAATTGACTTGACCTTATTCATCCCTTTGTTGAGCTCTTCTGTTTTATATATTGCTTTATTCTATGATGCTTTGGAATAAAGTATTTCAAGAGCCAACAAAATTATCAATTTCACTGAAATTTTAATGCTATTGATTCTGTAATTCATGTTTCGAAAGAATTTCCTTTCGGTTAGTAATTAATATTAATTTGAGTTTTATTATTTATGTCAGATAATGAAAGTTTATGGTTTTATGAATAAAACATTTTGTTCTTCATTTCTAGTTTATTTTAAACTTGTAATACACGCTACTCTTCAGCAAAATAATTAACCTTGGAAGATCGAGCTTTGTTCGATAAAATGAAACGAAAGTAAAGTTATTTATTTCGTTATTTAACACGCTTTTCGGCGAAGTGGATTTCTCCATAGTGAATACATGCGATATTGAAGGGAAAAAGTTTTCAAAATTATTATTAAGATAAAATTATTATTTTATAACAACTATAAATTAAATTCCTTTTATCCCCATTATATTTATTAGTTTCAATGTTTTTCTGTTATGCTCTGTTTTAACACAAAATATATATGTAACCAGTAATGTTATATGTAACCAGTAATGCTTTTTGTATTTTATTTTATTTTATTTTATTTTCTCTTGCCTGTGGTTGACTCCCTGCCTGCCTTCTCGACGGGACTACCCTTAAGGCACAGGGAAGTCACGCTCATATCTATTATGTATTATCAAACTTTTGTAAGGCAAATAAATTATTATTATTATATAAAATAAGGCGAAAATAAAGTAAGAAAAATATAGATAACAATATAGAACTCAGGTCCTAGGTCATGTACCCTTAAATTTTCAAAAAATTTTCACTTTTATTTTTCTTTCTTAATAAAGATTTTAAACTTTTGCCTGTCGTTCTTTATTATTTTAATTTCATTCTCTCTGCACATATTTCTTATTTCTTTCTTAATTTCGATTTCACCAGGTAATTTTAATATCTTGTTGTATGATATCTTGCTTTTATCTAATCTTTCTTTCTTTCTTGAAAAATCCTTAATACATTTTTTGATAAAAACTTCTGGATATTCATTTTAAAATCAATTTCCGTCTAAAATCATTAATCTTTTTATCCAATTCTTCCTTCATCATTGTATTTTCAATTATACAAAACCATAATCAGTTATAACAATTCTACAGTAAATATCTTTTTATCACAATGGTAATTCTTATTCTTATCATGCTTAATGAAAGAAGAAACTGAGGATAATACTAATAGTTCGAAGGTAATGAATTAAAAACATTTTGTTAAACGTTCTTTAACGTGCGGAGTGAACTAATTAAGAGATACAATGAGCACGCACAAACTACGCAAAGGATTCGCACTCCCGAGCTGTCATCGTGAAGAGACTGGGACGGACCGTTTCGCCCTTATTAGGGCCCATCAGCCAGCCACACTCCACCGATAATAAGCTCAGAAGGTGCGAAAGATTAACCATCCCGACACTTGCCCCCAAGAGCGGGATTGCGAATCCCTTGCGTAGTTTGTGCGTGTTCACTGTGTTTCTTGATTAGTTCACTCTGCACGTTAAAGAACGTTTAAGGATTTCTATTTACAGCGTAGTTCTTATTTAATGCTGCTATTAAATTCCTTTTGTTCTTTGCGAGTTGCAGGCCAAGGAAATATTGTATTTTTTAATTTTATTAATTTTTGTTTTGGATTTCTTTCGGGATGGTTAACCTTTCGCACCTTCTGAGCTTGTTATCGGTGGAGTTTGGCTGGCTGATGAGCCCTAATAAGGGTGAAACAGTCCGTCCCAGTCTCTTCACGATGACAGCTCGGGGATGCGAATCCTTTGCGTAGTTTGTGCGTGATCATTGTGTTTCTTGATTAAAAACATTTTGTTTAAGTTAATATTGGTTTAAAGTTCTATTGTGTATTTGTATTCTCCTTTACCTGAGCAGAAGACCCCGGGACCTTGTGATAAATTCCAATCAAAGATCATAGATCACGAATATATATATCATTCAAATGCTTGTTGCAACCATATAGGTATATGCATGCATAAATATAAATTACATATATTGTAAATGAAATAAAACAAGAAATGAAATTCAGCAATTTAACCAAATTTAATTTAACCAAATTGCCTTTCTGGTTCGATTATCGGAAAGGAATCGGGTACGGCCGTTTCGTCCTACTTGGGACTCATCAGCTTGATGAAAGGCAAGATACTTAAGTGGAGGTCACCGTCACATCTGGCAGTGACCCCCGCTGAACAAACATCAACAATAAATGTTGTGCTAATTACCAAAACCAAAAACCTTTTCCTAATAACTGATAGGACTGTAGGTTATTTTAATATAAAGAAACGTAAGTTAAAAGAGTTTAACATGCTGTAAAATAATTAAATTTAATAAAACAAGAAATGAAATTCAGCACAAATTTAACCAAATTGCCTTTCTGGTTCAATTATCGGAAAGGAATCGGGAACATTTTATTTCCACTTTTTAGCGATTTTTCCTAATTTTCAAAACTTTATAGTCCTTTTGTTTTAGAGCTTTCGCCACAAACGTTTCAGAGCTTTTAGGGCATTGGCTGAACTACAGATGAGTGTAAAAAAATTCGAAATCTGTTCACCGGTTTTAGGGGGCGGGCCTTTGAAGTGGGGAGTGACCTCAAAGTTGTGACGTAGATAACTGCTGTAAATTTTGAGTTTTTGATCTAAAACTTTTAAGGGGGCTAAATACCCTTAAGGACTTGGCTGCTATTGCATTTCAGCCACATCGGATCAACCTTACCAAAATGGTGATCAATAGAAATTTCAGCGTTTTGACGTTTTTTCAATCTTCAAACCGTTTCCTGACGTTGTTTTTACAGATTTGTTACAGACTTTCTACAGCTTTTAGGACATTGGTGTAAGTATAAATAAGTAACAACAAAGTCGAAATCTTTTCATGGGTTTTCAGGGGATTATAAGTGGGACGTGAACTCAAAGTTGTTTCGTGGATAACTTTCGTAAATATTGGACTTTTCAGTTAAAACTAATCTTAATATTAAACTTTCTTATTAAAATATTATTAATAAATACTATTCACAAATCTCAACGTAATCACAAAAAAGGTAACCTTTGGAAAATACACTTAACTCGACAGATGCGCGAGAGAGATATTTAATTTTGTGACTTAAATAAATCCGAATGGTGCATGTTAATAAGAGCAGACTACTATTTAGAGAATTTTAATTCTTTTTAAAAATTTTCTCTTTCCATAATCATATGATATGAATGCTTACAGAATACGTACGACATAGTTATAGTCGTTGATTACACTGGTCATTTTTTTTCTCTCGACTTGTTCAAAGATTCTTCATCAACGGATAAATATTCGCTTTCCACCGAAATTAAAAGACAATTTCCTGTGTCTTTTGTTTGTGTCTCGTTCATCAAAACAACCTTTTCATCGATCGAACTGCTTCACGGGAAAAAAACACATATTTCTTTCGATTTTTCCTTGATGTGTTAAGACTCAACCCAGCTCCAAAGACAGTTGACATTTTCTTTCGATGCCAGTTCCATAAGTGCAGGACGTCGCCAACTGTTCGGAAATACTTGAGCAAACACTTCCAATAACATCTCGAATATAGAATTAAAGTAAAACAATAAGTACACATTAAAAATGTGATGATTGCCAATACAGCGTGAAGCGGCCATTTTTTTTTATTGCCATTTTTTTGATTGATTTCTGAAGTTTTTGGGAAGAGCTGGATATATGTTTCAAAATCAGCTTACCAGATCTAAAATACAGTGTTTTGTATTTATTTATATTTGACAAGTTTACTGAAACAGTTTTTTTTTTTTTTTTTTTTGCTTATTTACTACTTGAAATGGTGAATAAATGTATCGTTATCTCGTTGCCCGTCGTACAAAAGCAACAAATGTGAACGCATATCTGACGAAGATATGAAGAAAAAAATGGAGTAAAGCTATCCTACAAAAGGATTTTCAACGTACAATTCATTCAACAGTAAGTTAATAAAATATTATTTCACTATTATTGTGTAAATTAAAACTTTTCCAACTAAACAGTGAAACGCTGAGCACGTGGTTATTTGGCAACACTCGCCTTTTTTTTTTTTTTGGTGTTTAAAATTTGTGATAATGTGATATCACAGAAAACTTTTATTAAATTAGATTCGAGATATTTTTCAAGAAACTTAAAAGTGTAAAAAGGGAAATATTTAACGTGCTATTAAAAGATTTACAAATAGTCCACTAATAAAAGTACTTATGTGATAAAAATTTAAAAGATTGAAATATCGCAACGTTTCGAATCTTCAACATATTCTAAGATTCGTTATCAAGCGTGTCTCTTGTTAAAAACATTCTCCTGGCCAGGATTTGTTAATGAAAACGACAGTGGAAGAAAAGAAACGGAAGTGAGAAACACTCTCTGGTGTTCAATATGCTAATTTAGAAACCGGAAAGGATCGTCTGCTAGTAGAATGAGCGTCGTTAATTTTTTTAACACCAGAGCGAGTTTCTCACTTCCGTTTCTTTCCTTCCACTGTCATTTCCATGAACGAAGCCTGACTAGGAGGATGTTTTTAACAAGGGACACGCTTGATAACGAATCTTAGGATATGTTGAAGATTCGAAACGTTGTGATATTTTAAGTTTTTAAATTTTTAACACATAAGTGCTTTAATTAGTGGACTATTTGTAAAACTTAAAGAAACATGATTTAATGTTTTTGTTTTTTTGGTGTTTAAATTTTGTGATTAGATCTGATTTAATATCGCAGAAAACTATTATTAAAGAAGATTCGACTTATTTTTCAGGAAACTTAAAAGTGATTTAATGGTGTTTTTTTTTGGTTTTTAAATTTTGTGATCATATGTCATTTGATATAACAGAAAAATTTTATTAAATGAGATTTGAGATTTCATATCACAGAAAAATATATTATTTAATAAAGATCAAAGGTTTGCCTCAAAAAAAAACTAGAATATTGTAGTGTACTATTAAAAAAAATATAATCTTCATTATTCTATTTTTTTTTTATTACATTAAAGTAATTGTTAACGAAATACGTAAAAATTAATTAACTAGAACATTGTTTTCTTTCATTTATTTAAACACATAGATCTGTGAATTACATTTTAAGAATGTCGATATACTATGTCACAGAAATGATTTTGATGATCAAACTGCAAAGGCATTATCTATACCTTTAGAAAAACCAAGAATAAAACCGATGCAGTGTCAGTAATTTTTCCCGGATATCCCAGCTATTTGTTATCAGCAACTACTTTTAAACAGAATAACCACAGGAGAAAATTGAAACTGCTTTGCGTGAAGTATGGAAACTAAGAAACTATATGATTCAAAGAATAAATTGGCATTCTTTGATAAGCTTTGTGCAACAATCTTAATTGCTCACCATTGTGGAATCTTATCATTAAATCTAACCTGGCTATGTTTGTTTCCATTGATTTATCTGGGCTTCCAGAATTGAAATATTGTGTTGTGATAGATACAGATTTGAGAATAAATGCTTACTTCAAGGGATTACAATTGAAAAATTTAGTTTTCCTCTAAGAGTCTCTCAACTGAATGGAATTAGTAATTTGATGGATTGTATTGAATCATCTCAATCAGCAGTGAGTTTCACTGATTAATGTTTTAAGGATGTAATTGGAACTAGTAAGGATAAAGACACAGAAAATGAGAAGTTGTGTCCAATGAGAATTTGTGTCACTGCTAAAGTTGATTTGGCTAGTATGTACAAAGGTTGATTGAGATACGCTTCTGAACTGTTCTTATTTTCTTCTCTTTCCTTTTTGATTTCTCCCAATGCCTAGAAATTTGTGAGAAACTCTGGTAACATGGTTCTTCCTTATCAAACTACCATCAAAAGAATTTGTTCATCATTTAAGTTAAATCCTGAATCTGAATAAAATGATTCTTGTGCTACATAAAAAGAATAAGCCATGAATCTGTAGAATCATGAAAGACGAGTGTACCTCTATAAAAATCTGGGAACAGCAGGTTTACATTTCCTATACACTTCATTTACATGTTCCTTCATGTTGCATGTTTCACAAACATGAGTGTATCTAATCGTATATCTATCAATATCATACATTTACTTAATCCACATGTTCACAGAATGATAATAAGAAACTGAAAACAATATGAAGAAAAGTAATTTATAGAACTTTTCATCTTTTCAACATGTGTTAAACTATTATTTTACTATGTGATTTCATTGTATTTTACTTCATTATTATCATGTAAGTATTTATATAATTAAGTCTAAGAATCAAGTAAGGATAAAATAATAAAATATTCTTATAATTTATTGAATCAAGTTATTAAGTTTTTATTTGATAAAAGGTTAAAGGAGTCCCCATAACAGGTCTATGCAGGCCCAAGGGCTCGCGGGAGATAGAGCTCCCGTTGTTGCATGACTAACGGGTCTAGGTTGAGGTCGGGAGTTCAGCCTTACAAAAGGTCCGGTAGTTCTAATTTTTTGATATGTTGTCTAGGATGGTTAGTAAGTGTTTAAAATGCAAAATGCACAATTCCTCCCCCGCCGCGCCCGCCGTCATCTTAAGAAAACCAAAAAAAATTGATATTTTCTTTAGATTTTCGCTTATAACGTCTGTTTGGTGCATTTTAGCTACAAAAGAGTTCTACGCAATGTTGTAAAGAATACAATTTCCTACAATTTAGGTTTTAAATTTTGTTCCTAGGACTGATAGTTACGGAGATATGTTTGTTTTGAAGAAATAAACACAACCGCACTTTCTGGAAACTTGTCAAACTTCTAACTTTAGGACGCTGTAATTCAGTTATGGCCTATTCTAGGGAAACAAATATTAGAATAAAATTTTGTAGGGAATTTAATTTCCTGCAAAACGCATGTAAATTTTTTGAACCTACGGAGTGTGGGGTGAAACAAAAATCAAAAATAACGGAATATTGTGGTTTTTGTTATTGTGACGCACAGGGTATCTAAAAAAAATTCACCAATTACCTTCCAGTGTTGGCTTGAAATTGAAGTGTATACCAACCCTATTTGAGTTTCTGACTTGTTACAGCGCAATGCTCATGAGGCAGGTTCTATTTCACTGTCATACCTACTAGTGAGAGCGGATGTTCAATTTAAAATATCCCACCAACACAGCAGATACATTTTTTAAAGATGTATGTATGTAAACAAAGTAAGAACAAAAGGCAGTAATAATCATACAAAAATCAATATTAATTGAACTAAAACTGAAAAGAAAACAAATTTACATAGGCTTCGCTCGTTTCGTAGGGGGTGAGCTAATGAAGTCGGGGTCTTCATTTTCGTCAAAAGGAGAAGTTACTCGATCGGCGTCGTCTTCGTCGTCGACGAGGACCTCATTCCTGTTGTCACATTCTTGGCCAGCACAGAATTTGCAAAGGGCGGAACAATTGAGGCCGGCCTTTCTACAGCCATACGACTCCATACAGCCAGTTGTGCATCTGCATGAGATGGTTTTAAGCAGGTTTGGAGGAGCAGCGTCTCTACTCATCTTGATGGGTTCCAGTCCTTGAGCTCCTCTACACCAGCCCCATTCGATCGGGTCTTTGACAATCCCCATCCACTCCATGACCGGCTGGTATGAACTCAGGAAGTGGAAATGTGCTGCGTCAGTGGTCGGAGATAGTTTAGCCAGATTGAGCTTGGTGGTACTGGTCATGAATTTGCTGTGGCGAAGTGACTCAATGACTGTTCGTTGCTGCTAGCGTACAGGGATACCAAGATTTTCTCCCCTGCTTCTGAAATTCGTGGGGAGTGGCAGCAAGGTCCCCGAACCTCTCCGCCTGCTCCAGCAATGATGGGTCATTGTTAAAAAGTTGGCAGAATTTATTCTTTCCAAACCCAAAAATGGTTGAAGTGGTGTCGCAGCCCGATATTGCGTGCAGGAGCAAGATAAAGCCTGTGGAGTTGAACTTGCAGGAGGAGGCGGAGTAGATTGCGTCTGGCTATTTCCCTCTCGCTGATTTTTTGAGGTAGACATTGTTGTCCGCAGGTGTTGTGCCAGTCAGCAGGACGAGTAAGTCAATGTCTTCACCGACAATGACGACGGCGTCGTACGTGGGGGAGAGGCATTTAGCTGTGGCAACTATCATCTGTCAGCAACCTTCAGTTTCATGTCAGAAACTCAATTAGGGTTGGTATACACTCCAATTTCAAGCCAACACTGGAAGGTAATTGGTGAACTTTTTTTAGATACTCTGTGCATCACAATAACAAAAACCGCAATATTCCATTGTGTTTGATTTTTTTTTTTACCCCACACTCCGTAGGTTCAAAAAATTTACATGCGTTTTGTAGGTAATTACATTTCCTACACATTTTATTCTGATACTTGTTTCCCTAGAGTAGGCCATAACTGAATTACAGCGTTCTAAAGTTAGAAGTTTGACAAGTTTCCAGAAAGAGCGTTTTTGTTTATTTCTCCAAAACAACTTTATCTCCGTAACTATCAGCCCTAGAAACAAAATTTAAAAACTAAATTGTAGGAAAGTGTATTCTCTACAACATTGCATAGAACTCTTTTGTAGCTACAATGCACCAAAACGAAGTTATAATCCAAAATCTAAAGAAAGTGCTAATTTTTTTCTTTAAAATGCGTTTTTTAAGATGGCGGCGGGCGCGGCGGGGGAGGAATTTGTGCATTTTGCATTTTAAACACTTACTAACCATCCTAGACAACATATCAAAAAATTAGAACTACCGGACCTTTTGTATGGTAACCCCTCTTTGGTCTCTTATTTGCTGGACTAGTGCGTCACAATAGCAAAAACCGCAAAATTCCGTTATTCTTGATTTTTTTTTTACCCTACACTCCGTAGGGTTGATTCATAAAACTATACATGCGTTTTGTAGGTAATTAAATTCCCTTCGCATTTTATTGTGATACTTGTTTTCCTAGAATTGGCCATATCTGAATTACAGCGTCCTAAAGTTAGGAGTTTTACAAATTTCTGGAAATTCGTTTTTTTTTTTTAAAGTGCATATCTCCGTAACTATCAGTCCTAGAAACAAAATTTAAAAACCATATTGTAGGAAATTATATTTTCTACAACATTTTCTAGAGCTCTTTTGTAGCTAGAATGCACCAAACAGACGTTATAAGCGAAAATCTAAAGAAAGTATCAATTTTTTTTGGTTTTCTTAAGATGGCGGCGGGTGGGGAGGGGGAGGAATTGTGCATTTTGCATTTTAATCACTTACTAACCATCCTAGACACCAGATCAAAAAATTAGAACTACCGGACCTTTTGTAAGGTAAAACACCTCTATTCGTTGGACTATTCCTTATTTTCTCTTCAAGGCTCTTCAAGGAAGACTTGAAGAGCCTTCACATATCAATAGACGAAGCCAGAGCACTAGCCGCAAACCGCCATGATTGGAGGAAGATCATTTGTAAAGTTCAATGTTCAAAGGCACCCACAGCAGCGTACTGGTTGAGAGGAAAACCCCCACCACCCGCCAGCTAGGGACAATGATGATGATGATGATGATTCCTTATTTTGAACAGATTGTGAAGGGACAGACATACTTGACAATGCTTCATGAAAAAAAATTACCATTAATATTAAACCCCAGAAGGGGATTTCCTGATTTCAACAGGAATTTGCTCAGCCATTTCACCCTAATGGTCCAGACTTACGGGACACCCTGTAGACGTCTAGTAACAGTAGTAGATTTTATTTTATTTTTTTCTCCTATTAAATTTTATGACT
Organism: Thereuonema tuberculata; assembly: GCA_023159025.1. Taxonomy (NCBI): domain Eukaryota; kingdom Metazoa; phylum Arthropoda; class Chilopoda; order Scutigeromorpha; family Scutigeridae; genus Thereuonema; species Thereuonema tuberculata. The sequence goes on along the minus strand of JAFIDM010008419.1, from coordinate 2,847,924 downwards.
TCGATAATAAATAAATTCTGTAAATCTATATTTTGTTTCAGTTGGTAAAATGTCAGTATATTAAGTGGAAAAAAAAGAAGGAAGTTATATTCTAGAAAGTTCGTGATTTTAGGATGTTGCTTGTTTTTAAATTATTATCATTTACTTGTTGATCCTTATGTTTATTTCTTATTAAAGGAATTTGAATTACTTTAATTATTATTACCTCAGTTTCCACTGTAAAGGCACTTTGACTAAGTTACCCCTATTTTAGCTTTCACTGCAGTAGGGATAAATTAGTGTCCCTATTTCCGTATTAAGTTCTTTAAGATTTACCATCATATAACCCTTGTTCTCTCGATCCACGAGAGGATAAAAAAAAAGAACGTTTCAAGTTCAAAATCAAGGATTATCGGTTTAACGTTCTTTACCTGGCAGATTTGAAGGAATGTCCTGCAAAACACATTAAACATTGCCTCCGACTATCCTTGACAGCTTCCTGCAGTCTCAGTCAGCTCTGAATGCTAATAACCATTATTAGGAAATGTATGAAATGAATGAATAAAAATCACTTGATAACACTTGTTATGCCAATGTTTATGGTTCCTTTCCCGTTCACACACCCATCCAGTTTAGTATCCTGAGGTAGCGCCCTGTTTCCAACTATCTCTAATTTTTTGAACTACTTTTCTGGAATAAATAACGAATAGAAACACAGTTGAAAAACCTGTTTTTAAAACAGCATCATTTTAATGCATCGGATTACAAAATACGAACACGTTGCGGTTATTAGCCTTCATCAATTCAGAATGATTTAAAATTTCCGTTGTTTCACTAAGTAACGAATCACATGTTGATAGGAAAGTTCATTGTTAACAGAGGGTGTTGTTCCTATAAGGAGGGATTCTTTTATGAATAGTGATATTCTGTTTCCACTTCTGCCCGCTATCCTCACTCCTCGGAAAAATGGTTGATGTCCCCCCTGCCCACTTCATGGTTGAATATATTAAATACAGACTTACCGTATATGCTCCAATAGAAGCCCCCGGCGTTTATTTACAAAACTAGCCTCGGCTTCCGGCGCTTAATAGAGACCGGCTGCTATTAGAGGCCGGCCATTATTAACAAAAACCTTCAGAACGCAATACTTTTACACATAAATACCGGCTAATATTACAAAGAGCTACTTTATTTGAATTTCACCTGCTACATAAAACTGTTAAAGATAAATGGCAATGTCTTTCTGTACTCTTCGCTGCTATTCGCCGTCCGAATCCGCAATGACGGCTTCGTTGTTGTCCAGGACAATACACGATCTTCAAGTTCGTCACTAACTTTCTTGGTTCCTCCTCCTTCTAACCGCTTTCTGCTTGCACCTTTGTCCACTTTCGCTGACACAAGATTATAATATTGTTTCTTGCACTCTCTGATTCTTTTCGGATCAACACCATAATGATGGGCGGCCGCCACACCGGAAGTTTCTTTCGCGTATTCCACCGCGCGAGTCTTAAAGGCAATGTCAAATGACCGTTTCGGCGGCATTTTGTAAGGCAATGACCATAAGGTATTACACACGACTATAAAGATACGGACGCTTACACTAGTACCGTAGGCAAATATCAAAGAACCGGCTACTATTAGAGACCGGCTACTATTTGGCCGTGTCCCCTCTGCAGCCTGGCGCTTATTAGAGACCGGCGACAATAAGAGCCTCGGCGTTTATTGGAGCTTATACGGTATCTAAACTCATCCATTCATGTTGTTTCAATCAACATTCTTAGTAATACATTCAATACAGAACTTATCACAAACCCTATAAGGTATTTTTATATACAATATTACATTGCTCCATAATATTATATATAGAGAATTAAAAAAAATGGTGTTCTTACATTTGTTGACAATCCTGTATATGAAACTTAATAAATCTCTAATGGGCTCGTTTATTACATCAACATATAGGAGAATAGCAAAGAACAATTTAAGTGGATCATGATTTTTAAGGCATTAATGTTGAGGCATTAGTGTTCGTATTTTGTAATCTGAGGCATTAAAATGATACTGTTTTAAGAACAGTTTTGTCAACTGTTTCAATTCGTTATTTGTTTATATTTTTTACCACAGCTTATTGGATATTTTTATTTTTTATTGCAGAAATCTTTTCTCCATGATCTGGAATTTATATTGTACGATTCTGACATTGTTTCGCCCACTGGTTCTCTCTCTGCAGAGGGATTCTTTAACTTTAAGCACCTTGTACTTAAATAAAAACTCTTACCTTATTCTGAAATAAATATGTTTTCAAATTTCCATCAGTAAGTGAGCCCGGATCAAAAACTCGTTGACGGAGTTCATAAACTTCCGAAGTGTTGGAATCTCCACGTCAAAAACTGAAAATCGAAATAGTCTTAAAAAAAATAACTATATAAAATCAAGTGAACATTAATTTGTGGTCTGGGGGAGGGAGGGAGTTGCAATCAAATAAATTGATTTAAATGATTTTCAAAGTATTCATTGAAACGAATAACATTGTATTCAGCGAAATCTATATTTTATAAGTTATTATTGTACACTCATGTAATCATTATTAGAATAGAAAACTTTTCCTTATCTATTATTTTTTATTTCGTTAAATCATTCAACATGTGTCAACTGTTTAATAAATAACGGTCAAGTACGTCACTATAAAACAAACTTTTTAATCATGATATTTCATTTCTTCTAATCCAAGAAACTTCTTCAGATGAATAATTACAGGAGACATTATACAGTAATTAGAATTCAAATTACAAAATGAACTTGTAATATAACAATCTCTTATTACGTAAATAAAGAATTGATAATATGATAGTACATAAAAACAATACTGTTAACATCAGAATTCAATACTATCTTTAATTACGTGAAAAACAAAATAAAGGTCTGTTCAAATCAATACTGAGTCTGTTTAAATCAGAATCCCTTTAATTACATGGAAAGAAAATAATTGTCTGTTCAAAAAAAAACAAAACAATAAATAACCCAACAAACAAAAAAGGATAAAATAAATTACATAAACATATCTTTCTATTTTACATATTTCTTAAATTTATTGAGAGTAAATCCACTAATCTTCAGGAATTTATCCTTATTCATAACAAGAAAAAGTATTGATCGCGCATGACTCAATCATGAATCTATCCTTTTCTTTAGGTATTTGAAATTATATATTAACTAAAGGATCTGGGTTATGAATATTAATTAGGCAGTGATCTGCCCAATCAGAGATACCATGTTTGTTATTGTTAAAGTTCCTAATATGTTCAAAGAATCTTTGAACATATTGGAGCCTTTCACAAGAACAAACATGAAGTTTCTGACTGGGCAGATCACTGCCTACTTAATATTCATAACCCAGATCCTTTATTTAAGATATTCTTTCCCTTGTAGGAATAACGATAAATTCTTTAAGGTCAGTGGATTTACTCTCTATAAATTTAAAAATGTATAAAAAAAAACATATGTTTATGTAATCTATTTTTTTTTAATCATCCTTTATTGTTTGTTGGGATATTCATTATTTTTTGTTTTAAACAAACTATTATTTTGTTTTCACATAATTAAAGATATAGTTAATTCTGATGATAACAGATATATCTATATATATAAAAAGGAATGTATCTTTCTTTCTTTCTTTTTTTCTTTCTTTCTTTCTTTCTTTCTTTCTTTGTCTGTCCTTTATACACTCTTAGGCCCTTTGACCTATTTGGACCAAACTTTGCAGAATTACTCTTTAGGACACTGCGGAAAAGATAGGCTACCTTAGAACCCGGACCTACCCCCCAAAAGGGGTTGAAAAGGAATAAAAACCCTGAAAAACCCAATATTCACCTTGTGGTGAAAATAAGATCTACACAAATATTGTGTGAAGTGAAAAATTCGCTCTCCTATGGGGGGCAGGGACACCACACTTGGATGGGAGGAGGCCAACACAAAGGCTGAAGTGTCCCACCCCCGACCGACACCAGGACCTTATATTTAGGGCCCCTTCTCGGGCCCCCCAAGTCAATTGCAAAAAAGGGAAAAATTCGCTCTCCTGTTTGGGGCAGGGACACCACACTTGGGTGGGAAGAAGCCAACACAAAGGCTGAAGTGTCCCACCCCTGACCGAAACCGGGACCTTATGTTTAGGGCCCCTTCTAGGGCCCCCTAAGTCAATTGCAAAAAAGGGAAAAATTCGCTCTCCTATTTGGGGCAGGGACACCACACTTGAGTGGGAGGAAGCCAACACAAAGGCTGAAGTGTCCCACCCCCGACCGACACCGGGACCTTATATTTAGGCCCCCTTCTCGGGCCCCCCAAGTCAATTGCAAAAAGGGAAAACTCCACTATCCTATGGGGGCAGGGACACCACACTTGGGTGGGGGGGATGCGACACAAGGGCCTAACTGTCCCACCCCCGACCAACACCGGGACCTTATATTTAGGGCCCTTTCTCGGCCCCCCCCCAAGTCTATTGCAAAAAGGGAAAACTTCACTCTCCTACGAGGGCAGGGACACCACACTTTGGTAGGGGGATGGCGATACAAGGGCCTAAGTGTTCCACCCCCGATCGACACCGGGACCTTATAATTAGGGCCCCTTCTCGGGCCCCCCAAGTCAATTGCAAATAAGGAAAAATTCGCTCTCCTATGGGGGGCAGGGACACCTCACTTGGGTGGGAGGATGGCGACACAAGGGCCTAAGTGTTCCACCCCCGATCGACACCGGGACCTTACATTTGCGGCCCCTTCTCACCGAGCCCTTTCTTTCTTTGAGTGGCATTGCAACGCATGCCGGGTACAGCTAGTTTCTAATAAATATTCCGAAAATAATGTTGAATAAGTTTACTTACTGTGAAGATTCTTAGCGGGACATTTTATAACGGCAATAAAAAAATTCCGTCCACGTGTTTTTTTCCTACTCCAAGGATGCTACCATGTTGTAACTTACTGCACCTATGCACAAACATCCGGAAGTGACGTTCATTGTTGTTAACCAATCACAGCCACTTTTATAAACTCATTTCGATGTTTAGCGAACATCAGTAAATAACTCGTGAAACAATCTTGGTGCACAGGAATTTTCACTTAACGACAGGTTTTTCACTATCACTTCCATAAGTAATGACTGCTTCGTTTGCTGGTTGGTGCACTTGGTCATAAGTGTTCAACTGCGAAGGGAAATTACTTCGAAGGACAATGGCATTTTATATTTTCTGTAGTACTTTTTGTTTTATGACGGTTTTCCCGGAATTAAAAAAATAATTTCATAATGAACACACATATTTACAGGTACATATAAATGCTTGTTCACACATGCATATATAGTAATAATAATTAAATACATTTTATAAAAATCAATTAAAGAAAAATTCTGTACTACACCAATCAATCTGTCCATACATGCAATTTTGAACAGAATAGATGTATTTTCATCGACCTGCCTCAGCTTTGTTCCTAAAATTAGAATAAAATTATTAATAATAAAAAAAGAAACTCAAGAAAATAATTTCAAACTTAAATTTATAAGTTGAGTAATCAATTTAAAAAAATGTGATTTATTTCATACTTTTAATGAAATCAAATGTTCTTATAGACTTCCGATATATATTGTTTTGTTATCACATAAGTTGATCAAAATTATTTCCATCTAAAAAGTTAAAATTAACAAAAAAATTAAATTTTGTATACATTTGACCATTAAAGATGCCGGAACGGCCGGCTTTTAAAATCTCAACATTTTAACTTGTCGGTATGCTGAGCAAAACTGTCTAATGATTTGCCTTATCAAGATTCTTATTAAAATGAATGCTCTTTCAACCAAAGAACCTAAACCTAAGAAAGCTAAAATTTCAATGTTTCATTGGTGTAGTATCTTGTAACTTTGGTAAATTGCTACAAGGTGTGGACAAATATCTATCTATCTAACAGCCTTTAACAGCCCACTGCTGGACAAAGGCCTCCCTCAGACAGCTCACTGTCTCGGGGGATAAAGTCTAATTAATTAAAAAGAAGATTGATTGATAATAAATAAAGTTTGGGATAATAAATAGCCCAAATCAATGAAACAAACAGCTTAACAAAACAATAAACAAATTTATTTTGTCAGTCTTTTCTATTCTTGTTACACTCAAAACGATTTCTGTTAATAGAATAATCCTTTACTTCATTGATTCTAGGAGAAAGTTCATATATATTAGTTGTTATAGTTATAGTTCTTAATTTTCTTTCGTAAATACAATTTCATCATCTTGTAGATACTGCTTGTAAAGGAATAACTTAGTAATGTGATTACTGTAACTAGATACAATCTCAATATATAGTTAAATGTTCTTCAGGACTGTTACTATATTATTTGAAAAGTTTGTTTGTCTTGGAAGTTTCACTGAGATTCTTTCAAAACACTTCTTAATAACTTTTTTATTAATATCTTGTCTTTTCAAAGTCAATAAGAATAACTTGCTCATATAGTAATTCCCTTTAAAATAAATCTTGCAATACGTCAGATTTAATCAAGTCATTTAACTTTATTTCACTTGAGTGTAAGAATTCTGATATAGATTTTCACTAAGAAATCTTTGCTTTGTGATCAGTAATAAGTTCATGTATATTTTAGATTGAATCCTATCCTCTTGTTATAACTTTTCCCTTGGGATAGAGCTTCAATAAAATAAATAAAAGTCACTTACATATCTTTGGTATAAAACCCTTGATATTTCCCTTGTAATTTGAAGATATAAGAAAACTGCGATGAGTTTCCATGAATCCTAATCAATACGAACTCACCTGTGTTCCCACAGTTTATCGAGCCGTAGTTGTCATGGCGACGTCTGACGTTAGGCCTATATATGATGTGAAAAAGAAAAAGAACATTTTATGTGTTTCTTTTCACAAACAATTATTTAGAAGGAACTTATCCTAGGTATACGCTTTAGATAACTATCCGAGACACACAGTTCGATATGATTCACTTAGCTTCATATCTTGAGTAGAGTTCGTATCCGATTCATATTTAACGATCCATCCTTTTCCCAAGTCGCTTGTTCATTTCCGTTTGCAGCAATAATCACAGTTTTTCTCTCGAGATGAACAATGCTGCTCGTGACTTCTTTCGTCTTCATTGTTCCCTAATCTTCAAAGCAGGATGGCAATTGAAATTTCTTTAACAATTATTAAACTCGAGAATTAGAACAATCTCCCACGCTGACTTTCAACTACGGGTTGCGAGATGCATTTTAACCCTAACTCCCAGGGTAAAGAAATGGAAACGGACAGAAGGAGAAACAGAAGAAGAAAGAAGAAAGAAACATCCATGCCACGACCGGGATTCGAACCCGGGAACTGGCACACTGGCCGCAATGGCAGACCTGCCGCCTAGACCGCACGGCCACGCCAGCACGACTTGGACAAATATACTGTAGTGTAAAAAAATAAAAAAATTGTCCAGTAGCCAAGATACTAAGGTGGGTGACTGTTGTTTGGTGAATCAGGGGATTCCTACACCGTGAATTCTCCTCCTAGTGTCAACCCAGTCCTCTGTAGAAATGTATCTGGGTTTTTATTCCCAGGGATAGAGGTGGGTGAGACAACCCGACCCCATCGCAGTCGCGGGTCATTGAAACGTTAGGAGTTAAGTCCAGCGCCCACATAGGCCTTTGATTATTTACCAGCAATTAATCTTTACCTACCACTCTTTATAATGCTTTAATTTACGGTAAATCTTTTATAGTCAGTTCAGCCATTGTAGTCCGATTCTCATTCAATCAGACAAACACATAAAAAATTTTAAAGTTCAATAATACTAAGAATACAAATTACATTTTAGAATTCAACAATTAAAAAGAATAAACAAAGCAAATATAAAAAATAAAAAAAAAAAACATATAAAAGAGAAACAAATCACTATATGACTGTTGATTATTGTACAACCATAAAACTAAAAGATTATTGCAACACAGTTAGATAGTACTGATGAACGTATGTAATGGAAAGCAATGAAAATGCTATGTCAAGAAAGAAGATTAAACAAGGAAAATATGTATAAAACTTAGTGTAAAAGTACACATAGTATAATTACAAGAAATGGTTTAGATAAAGCATAAAATTAAGTCAAGATCAAATAGAGGAATAAAAAGGTACGGTATGGAAGAAAAATAACAAAATCGAAATGAATAAATTAAATTTAAAAAAAGGATCAATGTATAAACAACAATAAATAATATAAATATATTATTTAAAAGAAATAATTATTTAAACGAAATAATTTACTTGAGAAGTAGAATTATGTTTTATAAACAACAAGTTTGATTAATAAGCGGATGTATGATAACATTACATTAAAGGCAGTGCACAGTTGAGGATGCATCTGCAGTAATAGATGCTTGTTTGTCTGTCCAATACGAAGAGGTGTCAAAAAAACATCTTCTAGACAACTGTTGTTCATTTAATAACTTGGACTGTACAAGAGAAGGAATTAGATTAAAGCTTATTTCATTTAATTTCGTCACCTATTTTTTGCCAGAAAGTCTTCAGCCGAGAATGAATGATTATACAGATGCTACTAGCATGTTTTGAAGTTGGCTTAGTAAAGGACGGTAGTAAAGTTGTCCAGAGAATCTGCGTCTTCATTTCCAGGGTTACGATATCACTTGGTATCCAACAAAACAATAATGCCTCGTTTCAAGTAATTCAGTAAATCCAATATTAAAAAAAAATATTGTGCTGTGAAGAATTTTTAATGATATATCACAATCACAATGTATTGTAAAACCCTTGCTTTGATGAATCCATCAAAATGACAGAATTCAGAGAGAAAAACGAAATCATTTTAGATTTATGAATGAGTTCAATATAAATCTGAATAAATAGAGCGTAAATATAATTCAGTACGTCTATAAAAATATGAAAAATCTTGATTACAGAATAATAGTAAAGATATCCATGCTCTGTGTCGAACGTTTCTTATTGAGGTATAAAGTGTTTTCGAAGGTTTAAGATGTGCAAATGTGAAGACACCTGGCATGGCAAGATGAACAGTAGATGTGCTCTTACAATATACATTATGAATAATATTGTTATCGTAATCAGACCAAACAATGATTCGAACTGAAAATAAAAATCTGATGAGACAGAGTTCCATCAACCAGGAAGGTAAGCTGAAGATCGTAGCAGTTTGTGAAGAATTTCTGTTAAAAGATAACTGCTGTACATTGGTCAATAATTTCCCAGAAACAAATAGGTGTAACATAAGGCGAATCAACTTCCCAAATAATTTACTAAAAATCAAAATGTTGAGGAGATCATGTATAAACGGATCCTCTATTGAAAATACAAAGTATCAAGAATATACTGTAAAGATGTTAGTATACCACATTGTTTGCTTGTGGTTTTTTGTGTTGGGGACCTAAAACCTGCTTAGTCGAAAGAGGTATCTTTTGTCTTTTACATTTGGCTAAAGTATACCTCGTTAGATAAGGAAGCTTCTCCGCCTCCATCCATCAACAAGAGTTGCTAAGAGTAAAATAACCATAAAGGTTAAAGTTAAAGTTTTTAATTCAGCAAGAAAACATTGACATCTAGCTTTGATTAGGAACTGTATTTTGAGATTAATATCCAAATGTGAGTTGCCACAAAAACTGAAAATTAGGTGAAAATAATAGTAAACTCATAGTTGTTTGAAATGGGCTGCAATAAATGACTAAGTAACTGACTTAGAAATTAGAGATCTATCCACATTTTATCTGTGTTAATTTTGATAATTGGTGATTGGTAAACTCACAATAATTGCAATCGATTAATCGGGTCTCTCAGAATACATTTTGCTTTAAATGATCCTTATTCCATTTTCTTTTAACTATTTCAGGCGAGTTTCCCATTAAATAGCAAAACAAAAATCAAATCTTGAAGTGCCTGAAATTGACAATAAACCTAATGAAGGACTCACATCACCAAAAGTTAAACACTCATAGAGAAACGGAATAAAAACATAAACAAGCTCAACTAAAGTAAAAAATATTGATTCCGGCATAAAAAAAGTCTTAAGCCAAGAAGTAGAGCTTGTGGTCTCTTTTTAAAAGAATATAGTTCTTAAAAATTGAAATAAATCTTTATTACTATTACAAAGGGTTAACGTTCGTGAATTTGCTTGTTCCTTTTTTTGTCCATTACAAACTCAGAAATTGAACCGATTTTGATGAAACTTTTTGATTGGTGAATTTTTAGTAATCTGTAGTAGAGTACGGTATGTTTTATCAGAATAATATAACAGAAGTTGGGCACTGAATAAAAATGGGAGGCTGGAGAAAAAATGTGGCTTATAGAATTTTACTGATAAACTCCAGGAGTTTCGATGGTATATCGAACCCATGTACGATAGAATTGTACCATTTCATTTAATTAGTTCAACTTTCATCTGAGTTTTAGAAATAATTCGTAATAAGCATTTTTACTTTTTTTTTTTGCAATTACATATTTTATAAGAAATAAAAAAGTCATTTACATAAGTCTGATAGTTATGGAGATATCATCAATACAACGCAGATTAACTGCCTTTTCAATGACATGATATCTGGGCACATCGCTCCGGAAAAAAAAACAACATGGCGGTTTTTTATTCTGATGGAAGGCGAAAGTGTAATATGCTTTGACGATTCCTTCTTTTGTTTAATATCGTTTTGCCTATGATTTAGCCCAATAGAACTGCTGAATTAACAAACATAGTAAGTAACATACTTTCTATTCAGTTGCAATTGACAAGCATCAGAGCCTGTCAGTATGTTGTTAAAGTTTTTTTTTTATTTTTATCAATGTATTGTACCGCTTTCCTTCAACAATGTTTCCTTTGTTTAAATCTTATGTAAACTATTTTCTAATCAACGTTCATATAATCTAACACAACTGGAGAACAATTCAATTTCTTGTTGCTGCAAATGTTGCTTCACAAATGAAATATTATACCAAAATATGGAGAATCCTCAACTATATAATATTGGCATAATTTACCGCAAATGCCACCATCATAGATTTAAAAAGTCATACAAAAATTTTCATAATTATGGCTTTCTTAATTATTTTCATTGAATAAAAAATAACTTTATAGTCCAGAAAGTTAAATAATTTACTGCCATCAACTTCTTTGTAGTTTATTCTACTCATTCAATTACAGAAAATAGCTGACATCATCTAAGTAAATTCAATGAATGTTCGCTATGTCTTGATTAATATTAAATTCAGGGCCAAATTTTCCCTTAGTCAAAAAGAAATTAGAATGTGAATATTGAAAGTGACCCATTCTCAAAAAAGTAGCTCAAATAATGAGCTAAAAATCATTAAAGATAAGAGGCGAATAAGAAACAATTTGATTTCCAAAACAGCACTTCAGTTTGACAGGCTATAAGACTAGATCATATGAGTTCAGTCATTACTTCATTTTACCATCACGTCCTGCAATTGCAGAAGATAAATAACATAATATAGAGTGATTCAGGTATCTAATGGTGTCGTGGGTATCTGGGACCCTGTTCTGTCAGCCTGATCTCAAAATTAAGTGTATTCCAAATGACAAAGGAAAGGCTTGAAAGCATTGTTTGATGAGAATCCACACATGTATGGTAATTGGCAAAACTGCAGTTCACAAAAGTACCGGGATGTTCATATTTTTTGCTACAGTCTTTGTAATATTCTCTGTGTTAGCTTGTTGCTCTTCAATCGTTGGACAATTAACATAATAATTTAACTGTAACCAACGTTAACGTGACTATAATATTCCAGCTATTAAGATTAGTGGTTACTTTATAGAATCACTGTTTTCAATAATTCCAAGTGTACTGGAATTCCAAAACATATGGACAGAATTTACCCAATGAACTTTTCTGGAGTAATAACAATCTATCAAATTTACCCACTAACCCAATGAATTTGTCCAATAAACGATCTTACTTTCTTTATAGTGTCCACCTGTTCATCACTACATCTTGAAGTCATTTTCAGTGTGCGATTACACTGCAGCGTTACTGCATTGTTTGATTCCATACAACACAGATAACAAGAAATAAGAACTTCGGAGGTCCTGTCGTGCCTTTTTATGTCTTCAGCATTCGCTATAATTGATTTTTGTTGCTTCATTGAGTTCATAAGTAATCTGCCAATTTGCTATTTGGTAAATGAACTTGAAATATAATAAACACCTTCTTATGAACAATGATATTAAGATATAGTTATAATTCATAAAGTTTTAGTCTTCAAAAGCAAGAAAGAAACAAAACTTTAGCCTTCCGTGAAATAAATCAGAAAATATAATTTGAGAAACCTAATATTCACTTCAGTTTGCCTAAGTTCAACTTCGTAGGGTTCGAACCATTTGTATTTTGAAGCATTAAAATAAATAAATAGAATTTTTAATAAAAAAGAACAAATCAAATAACAGTTTTATAGTGAAGAGAAAACCAAGCTATCTCTTACAATTTTCAATCTATCAAATGCTTGCGTTTTAAAAGTAATACTACTATTGATTTCAAACACACCTTACAGCCAATGGCCAGTGACCATCTTGAATCGGAAGAGACCATATTTGTTTTAATGTATCTATTCGTTCCCCATAGGTTAACTCATTTTAGATAGATCGCAGTTTTGTCGAATTAAAACTAATTTCATGACTCTGTCGATGGTCACCTAAAAATAGACATAGACTAGATTCGAAGTCGATTTTTTTTCACTAAACTTCCAAGCTTTGAAGAATACAAAGAGATATGACTCGTACGACTGCGACACTCGTTTGGATTGTGGAAGGTCTTATAGATAAGATACGTGGACCTCAATAGCTTCTTCCTACGGGATCACTAAAAATAGATATCGAGTTTCACACTCGTGATGAATAATATTAAAATTTTCCAATTCTTAATCATTTATTTATTCTCGGAACGGCCATTAGTCTGTCATCAACACAAGTTTACCCAAGTGTTTTCTGTATGTATTCTTCTCTCAACTTATAAATGCAGCATCTCTAATAACAGCCATTTTTTTTATTTTATTTGTTCCGAAATTCTGTTTATATCTACACACACTGCATACAACAGTTATTTATGACAATGTATTATATAGTTTCAAAAAAACACATCTTGATGAATTTTATTTTAATAAAACTTTATTTTTGTTCATGTACATTATAATAATTTGTGTTAAAATTTCAAATAATGCTTAAATGGAGGACGGAAAATTAGTTAAAAACACAGAAGTATGATTTCTTTTTCAATAGTTGAAATAGTTTTAAAAATACTTACAAAGACAAATTTCAAGTTACTAATAAATACAGCAAGCCTAAGCAAAAACAATACTGAAGATGAACTATTCTTTTAATTATTTTCCGAGGATGTGGACATAATTGTCGTTTTCCCCTTCTAGATATCAGATTATGTCACATATTTAATAAATATGTTAAAAACAAATCAAAATGTAAATATGCTGAAATGGATCGACAAACATAAATGTAAATTCTTAAATAGAATAATAAATAGAATAATATGTAATGTTGGGATTCACATCTTAAATTCGTTGAACAATGCTATATAAATATGTACGCATAGTTACATATATATATAATGAATTTATTATACGTCACAGGAATGCAACAAATATATAATCAATTAATAAGGGATTAATAAGTTTCATAAATATGAAGAAGTAACAGAAAAATACAAATATTAAGATTACACAAGATTTATAATAAATTGTATGATTATAACATTCTTGTTGTATAATACTTAGCGTTGATATTTATTTTAAATTTTTAACATTTAAGTTATTGATGTTTAAAGATACACTTGAAGGGAATGTAATATATACAAGGTGACCATAATTTAAGAGGAGGTGTTCAGTTCTTGTAGTAAAAATTCAATAAAACTCAGTGTAAATACTCAATAATTCAATAAAAATCGTTTGAAAGAAGATATTTCATCGGAGTCAGTGGTGCCTCAAAGGAAAAAATACACAATGAAAAACTCACCAATGAAAAAACCAGTGGGGAAATCCATGTGCCAGTGAGTGCGGCCTCAATGAACTTTTTTAAAGCATTTGAAATGTTAAAAAACAATAATGGAAGAGACCCAATTTTTCACAAGTGACATCTTGTAACAGCTGTTTCATGCTCATTGGCGATCATCAGCCAGGAAAAGTTACACTAAATAACAAGGTCTCCGTATTGAGGCTAGTACGAACAATACATCGGAAGCGCTGTTTGAAGTCTTATGCTTTAAAAAAAATCATTGAGGCCGCTCTCGCTGGCACATGGATTTTCTCACTGGTTTTTTTCATTGGTGAGTTTTTCATTGGGTATGCTTTCCTGTGAGGCACCACTGCATTTCCGATATATTGTTCATACTAGCCTCCTACTAGCGAGGCCTTGTTATTTACTGTGACTTATCCTGGCTGATGATCGCCAACGAGCGTGAAACAGCTATTCCAGGATGTCACTTGTTAATAATTTGGTCTCATCCATTGTTGTTTTTTAGAACAATGTTTATTGAAGAAATATTATAGTTAATTGAATAACATAGTTAATTGAATAATATAGTTAATTGAGTAATATAATTAATTGAATATTAATATTACAGTTAACTGAATAGTAAATTGAATAATATAGTTAATTAAATAACACAGTTAATTGAATAAAACAGTTAATTGAATAACAAAGTTAATTGAATTATAGTTAATTGAATAAATAGAATAAATTGAATAAATTGAACATCACAGTTAATTATATAATATAGTTAATTGAATATTATAGTTAATTGAATAACATAGTTAATTAAACATTACAGTTAATTGTATAATATAGTTAATTGAATAACATAGCTAATTGAACATCACAGTTAATTATATAATATAGTTAATTGAATATTATAGTTAATTGAATAACATAGTTAGTTGAATAAAATAGTTAATGCAATAACATAATTAAACATTACAGTTAATTGAATTATAGTTAATTGAATAACATAATTAATTGAACATTACAGTTAATTGATTTATAGTTAATTGAATAACATAGTTAATTAAACATTACATATAATTGAATAATATAGTTAATTGAGTATTACATTTAGTTAAAGAATAAAGTTAATTGAATAATATAGTTAATTGAATTAAGTTAATTGAATAATATAGTTAATTGAATAAAGTTAATTGAATATTACAGTTACTTGAATATTACAGTTAATTGAATAATATATTTAATTGAATCATAATACAATTGATTAGAGTTGCAGAACTGAAAAAGAGTCTAGTATAGACTCTTGAGTTTTAAGATTAACAGTTCTATAATTATGTATAAAGTCTTTAAAAATAGTTTTTATAATGTATTCTGAAATTGCTCTGAATTTTGTATTAAACAGTGGTTAAATAAATTTCAAATTATGTCTTAAAAATTAATGGTAATATTATATTTTTACCAAATATGATTTTTAAATCATTTCAAATTTTTACTATTGGTGAATAGATATTTTTATCTTATTTGAGTATTTCCATCAAATGACATGAAACAGTACTTTGTTTAGACATTTGTTTGTATGTCTGGTGTTTTATATTTAACGTACCTTATGAAATCCAACTATATTGCTTAACATATATCAGATTACCCCTTGTTCTATTGTTATAAGTCTTATCCTTTTTTGGTAGATCTGAGTCTAGAAACCACAACGAGTATCGGTTTTATAAGCTCTATCATCATCTTAATCATATTTACATAAATGTTAACCATCCAAAACACATGATTAAAAAAAATGTTCTCCTCTAAAACTAATATTCTTACTCCCCAGAAACGCTGAAGCTTTCTTAAATTTGTATTAAAGTATTATAATCCACATAAATATTATTTTTTATTTCTTGGAATCAGAACGTCTAAGAATATACCAGAGGTCGATCTGTAAAGAATAATTCAATATCTGTAATAATCCTATATCTGTGAAGAATGATTCAAGTTGGATTCAGAGCATGTACTTTTGAGTGCATATTTTTTGCGTTAGTATTAAGTCAAATAAAAACATGTTCGATTCAATCTGTAAACCACCGTTTTAAATTTCAGCTATTATTAAAGATGTCCATTTGCAATTGTAATTTATCTACTCCAAGGTAGTATCAGCCATTTCCAACTCCTCACTTTTTTCTTCATTCATGGTTTTAACTTCAGTTAATAAATGTTGCTTCCTTTTCTTGAACACTTGGAAACCAACGCCTTCCAGAATTTCAAAACAATCTAAAGCAGTTAAACCTAAGAATAAACTTATACTTCCAAAAACATTTAATAATAATCCATAAATTGATCGTTCAACATATTCTCTTATTTCCAGTATTTTATTTGTTTCAAATTGAAAAAAAATTACAATTAAATCATTTGCTACCACATTTTGAATTGCAGTATAAATCCTGTCTGTACATTTTCTTGGGCATCCGCAAAACTCTCTTGTTACATTGGAAACAATCCTATAACTTACCTCCACAGCTTCATTAAACAATTCTTCACTGCCACACAATGGTAGATCACTTTCAGACAAAGCAGGAATTCTAAATGAAAGCAAATTATTTATTAAAATCAAAATAATAAAAGTACTCTAGAAAATTTAAAAATAAAAAGAATAAATTCGTTTCGGGTTCTTCATCAGAAACCCCTTGTTAAGTGGAAAGATCCAGAAAGAATAGGAAACAGAAACGATTGCATTTACTGCATTGAGTGTCTGGCTAATAAATGCATGTATTTTGGATAACCTGACGCCCACTGCACACGCAGCTTTAAGAACATGCCAAATTCAGAAGATCCGGCTGCTGTAATTAAAATACGGCTTCCCACATTTATCTAAGGCATGCCTTAGATTTTAAAAACTCTATTATTTTAAGTGGAGAAAGTGATAGTTATATCAGAAAGCTTAAAGAATCATTACTGATTATCCTTAACAAGCCTTATAATAAAAAAATATCTGTTGAATGTATACTCTTCAGTGTATCTGCGTACTCTTCAGTCTTCTCTTATTGTTAATGAACTTGTCCTCCCCCTTTTGTTCTTGCCTTTTTGTGATTGGCTGATTAGCCATCGTTCACGTTGTGCTTTAATTTGACTTAAACGGTTCAATGTTGGTTGATTGGTTCAATCTTCTTTTAAGACAATATTCTTTCTGGTTCTCTCCACTTGCGTTGACAAAGGGTTTCTGATTAATTGAAACCCTTTCTTGTTTCTGACCGCTTTTATTCTTTGTATTTTTAAATGTTCTAGTTTGCTTTTGTTTTATATTTTCACTTGTTATTGGTGCACGTCAAATTTTAAACTTTTAAGAAATTATTTAATTATTAACTTTTAATATAGGAAGTGCTCAAATAATTTTAGCAAAGTCTATTAAAAGTAAATAATCATAATACACTGATTTTTCTTTAATGAATGGAATAAAATTGTTAAAACAAATATTGATGTTCTAGATAAAATCATCAGACATAAAAGCAGTTAAATTAAATTCAGCTTCCATTGTTTCATAGCAATCGATATTTTCTATGGCATTCCCTCTTAAATAAAGTTTGTGCAGTAATTTCAGGAAAGTACAGTACTGCCCTTCACTGCCAGCGAACGGGTCATTCGCTAGACTTAGAACAGGTAGAGATTCTTGGTGTACGTAAAAATAAATATTTGCGTATCTTTTATGAATCTTGCATGATAAGATTGTTAGATAGCTATAATCAGGACCTTTCTACTTCAAATGTATTGGAATATGGGCTTTAATAATTGTGTTATTTCCTTTAAAATTTTTTTCCATGTGAGTGTTGTTGAAACCTTCGCAGATGACCACTTCCTGTGCGTGTTTAAAGCATCTGTCACCAGGAGGTGTTTTTGTTAAATATGGGAATGGCCATTTCTATCTGTTTAACATTCTCAGATAAGCAAAGGTTTTAGTCAAAGATGATTCATTTCCACTTGAGAAGGGAGCTTGATGTATGAAGCTCTGAAACGTCGTGGTCTTTTAAAGTCTTAGATGTTTTAAGGTTAGTGCCAATATAGTTTCTGTATTTTTAATTCTAAATATCAGCTTTTTCGAAGAAAGGTGTGATGTGATTTTTTTAAAGTATTTCTCAAAGTACTTAATTTTTTTAAACATAATTGCTGTTACACAATACTTTTTTTTCTACTTTTTGTAATTTCTCAATAGACAAACCATACGGAACTATTTCAATAACGAATGCGTAAAATTGAAATGTAAGCAAAATATATAACGTTTAAGAAGCATTAGAAGAGTTTGGATTTACTAGTTTCTGATCATTTTTTATATAAGTTCTACTTCATGTTCTCTTATATGGACTCCGAATAATAAAAGTGGAATATAATAAATTAAAGCATCTGATTTTAATCATTGGTTAGAGTTTTACTGCTAAAAATCATGATTATTGTAATATATTTTAATGTAAAGAACATTAGTAAAATAATCTTCTTAAAAATTGCATAAAAAAACATTTGTGTTACCGAAGTTATCGAATTAAATACATAAGCTCAGAAGTGCATCCCCCTATATATTCGTAATTTACGAAGGATTATGACTTTGATGATAAATTCTCAAGAAAATCATGTGTTTCTCTCCCTATAATTGTTGTTTGGGTTGGCCTAAATACTGAAACGTTGAATCATACAAATCGGGCTAAACCACTTCAGTAGGAGAAGTTATGGAGTTATATACTTTATGTTATACTTTATATATATTCTGTTAATGGAATAAAAAAAGGTACTCCCAAGTTGGCAAACACCAGGTTTTGAATGACTGGATGGTTCCTTATCCAGTAATTGAACTTTTACACATGGTCCTATATTAAGAGGTTAAGCAGCACGACATGCATTTGGCACTCAGGATGTATTCTCAGGCAAATCTTGATAGAAAGTATCCATCAAAACAGGAAATGATGATCTTTGATAGATTCTTGGAAACTGAAAGTGTTATCCCAAAATCACGAGCAACGAGGCACTCACTTAGATAGTTGAGAAGATCTTGATCATGGCATTATGTTCTGCAAATCCATATACAAGCAATCTAACAACAGTTAGGATTATCTCACAAATCAGTCCTGCATGTTTCCAGAGCTCATAAGTTTAACTAGTATCCCAGACTGTCAAGGGCTTGAAGAGCAAGTTATCCAGCCTCTGTAGACTTATGTAATTGGTTATTAGCAATGTAAGATAAATATCCAGAAATAATATATTATATTCTGTGCACTGATTAAACTAAATTCTAAGAGATAGTGTGCTAAATATCTAAAGGTTCATTATTGGAGTGAGGAAAATCCAAAATGGCTTCGAGAAACAAATCATCCGAGGCAGTGGCGCTCCAATATCTGCTATGGGATTATTCAAATATGCTCTGAATAATCTACTAATCTATTGGACCCTTAATCCTGAGGGGTGCAGTAAGTAGATCAGTCTAGAGACAAGATGTCGTTGATCTGGAGCGCCTGCTTTTTAGCCTCATATTGTCGAAGACGTTCGCTTTCACGGCCACTGAATTATAGTGCTCGGCGAGATCACCAGATCTCACACATGCACATTTTCTGTGGAGTTATGTGAAACATCACATGTATATCACACCAACATGATTTGTAACAACTGATAATGTGATATAATGGAACCAGCAAAACTATACTGACAACAGTTCATAGATCCAGTATCACACGCCCAGTTTTTCATTGGAGCGAACGGCCACCTTTTTGAAACTTTTTGCGAAAGGAATTGAAATTCGGTCCAATTTCTTTGTTTCGACCGGAAGCTAAGTGTTAAAATTTTGTTTTTTCTGGAGCAATAGGGAAAATTGAGTATTGTAAGTGCTTTTCCAAGAATTAACAGGTGACATTTATTTGATAACAATTAAAAAAATATTAAGATATATGCTTTCATTTAGAATCTGTTATCGAAGTCCTTAATCATGAAAAATCTTGGATGTAGCATTTACTTGGTATTTTCAACACAATTTCTATTTTTTCTATTCACTCTTATAACGTTCTAATTTTTTTTTGTACAATCATTTCATCCAATAGAATTCAAACTAAAATAAATTATCCTCTGCTCTACTCCAAATAGGATTGTTGTTTTGTCTGCTTGTCATTTCAACATTTGGATCCTTGACATCAAATCCAAACATGATAGGGTTCTTGAGATCCAGAGTAGTTTTTTTATCAAGTCTGTACACAATTCATTTACAGTAATCGCACCTGTTCTCGAAAATTGATTCCCACTAATTATCAATGTACCATTTACAAATGTACGTAGGTCGATCACAAAAAAGTTTATAACGTTCATGTACGAGAAGCAAAACCTTTATTGGAAGAAACTGATATAGTGCCTTTAAAATGGCACCAACAGTATTTACTATTTTTCTACTAATTCACCGTGATTGAGGTTTTGTAACTGAGACATGCAGTTCTGTCCCCTCTATAAATAATAAAAGAAAACCAAAAACATAATAATTAAGCGGGTCTTTAGCCCTGCTACCTTTTACCTAAAATAAATCCGGATCTTTGCCGGCGACGACAACTGCTTCGTCGAACTACGCCAAACTACCTAAATGATGTTCAGGTGTGTGTGTGTGTGTCGCAAATCATGGTTTTGTGTGTTGTTTCTGTCTGGCTGCTGGGCCCATGATTGCATTCCATGTAAATGCAATCACTAATAAAAGATAAATTATACTTCAGGAAAATTCAAACTATTAAATTAATTCAATGTCATTAAACTTTAGACAACTTAAATTAACCTTTCTTAACTCCTAGTAATAATAAAGCAAACACACGTAGAGAATTGATTAATAAAAATACATACACTTTATTCAAACAAATATTATATATCAAAACAATCAAACACTAAACCCAAATCATTGTAACGAATACCAATAACGACTGTCGAAATAGCAAACGCTTATGCTGCTACCCGACCTTCAGATCAGCTGATCGTTTAGCACAACTCTCTCCCCAAGGTCGTTGAACCTTTCCCACTGCCTTAAAATTTTCAACCAACCTCAAAACACTAAAGTTATAACATCAAAGCTTAAAATACATTCTTAATAATTAAACACACTTAAAATACATAGTATTAATTATCATACGTGAAAACTACAACTTTGAACAACTTAGTTCTGTAAACAGTTAAATAATAGTTCTCTGATGTTCGTTTCTTTATTTCCCTCTCCTCTTATGAAAATAAAATATTATTTCACACAGAATGAATTTCACATTGTTCTTTGGTGATTATTAAATACACCCGCTGCCACTACACACTTTAACTTAACACAACAGTTTTGTGTTTCACCTTTTGATAGTGTTTTCACGTCGATAAGATTATCACCCTATGGTTTTCATTAGGGAGTACGGTTCTTCCGTCTCTTCTCCCCGGCCTTTCGATTCACTAGCTGAGGCTTATTTGGCGGTGAACCCGGCTTTCTTAAGAGTTCGCTCGGACCGCTCATACGCCGTCTTCTCCCCGGCTGTCTCTATCAATGCTTGGGCGTCGGTTGACACGCTCCCGAGTAAAAGGATAAATTGTTCGTTTTACTTACGACAAGAAGCTCTCGTAGGTCGAACCTGGATTCCCTCGCTTAGGTCGGTCGGTTGTCGGTCTTGCCTCGTCTTGGTCGGCACCCCTTGTGTGAGGACTTCGGCGGTATACCTTCTCCGTTGAATCGCATCACAAAAGTTCGGCTCGGCTCTCCAAACTGACCCCGGCTGGATGCTGCCTTTGCGTCCGGACAACATAAGGACTGCAAACAAAGTCTATTGCGTCTCTAATCGACATTACGGACGACACGGCTTGGCTGGACACGACCTTTCACCTCAGCTAACAACAACGGAATCTTTCGACAGTCCGGCAACAACTGACTCTCTCGTTTGACTTCTCCACCGAATCATTGACCTTTTGCTTATTTACCAATAAAAACGGTTCAATGGGTTCACGTGACCCCGTTGACCCCGAGCTTGCACACGGCACTAAGATGTTGTCATTTCCGTTTTAACCGAAACTTTATTAATTTTCTCACCATGTGACCACACCGATCTGAGAAGAATTTCCCACGCTAGATTTCCGAAGTAGGTTAAAACTGAATCTGGGAAATTATAAAAATCGTTAATCCCACACTCAAAATCACTTCGAATAAACAATATCAAAAAACGCTATTCTTTAGACAATTAACCTAAAGTTAACTCTCCATTTTAAAACGATAATGCAGATGAATATTAACACATATTTGAAGAAATACACAATTTCGTTAATTACAAAACCTTCACACAATATAAATCGTTTAATTAATATTTTTCCAAACTATGTATTAAACCTTTAATTGAAGAATATAATGTCACAACCATAAAAACACATTTAATGCAACGCACGACTGACGTCCAGACATAATGGCGACTCAGTCTCACAAACCACACTATAGGCCTACAAATTCACGTACATACACTCATAATGATTGAACTCTAAATAATTATAACAATAATCATGACACTTTCATAACACAATACTCATATCAAATATATTTATTACATGACCATGAATCTTAAGACCAAAAAAATAAAAAAAAATTTCGTCTGTTTGCTTTACTGAGGAGAGCGAAATCTGCTCCGTGACATAACAACGTTTCATCACTGACTATTCCAGCCTCATAAAAATCAGCATCCTGTGGTTGCATCCACATTTTTTGCATTACTTTGACTTCTTCACTGTAGGTGAAGCGTGGACCTAGCATATGCTCTCTTAAGGCAGGGAACTGATGAAAATCACTAGCAACCAAATTCGGTTTGTACGGCTGATATGCCAAAACATTCCAGTGGAAACCGTTCAGCAAATCTTTGTTGCAGGCAACATATAATCAGACATTACCATGAACGAGAATCAACCGTCGTTTAGAAGACGAGGACGTTTCTTCTTGATTTTGTAGCTCAATTTCTTTAAGGTTTCAATAGCACATCACTTATTCAAGCGGATCGCCATTTTGAAATCACAGCACTCACCTCCAATGACACACGACAAAGACCACTCGTTATTGAGCAGTACAGTCCTCTATCCGATATTTCCGCAACCTCCGGCAATACTCCTACAATTAATTTTCAGCAATTGCATTTTTTTTCTAATTCACTTTTCTCTAATAATATTTTAAAGCATCACAATTGTAATGAAAGCAAGAAGATAAGCAAATGGGTAGCTTCCAACAATCGGATTCGGATGTTGTCGAGTTCTATGTTGAGTTTTTTTTGTTGAAAGTTCGAAAAATTAAAGAAGGCTTATGTTGGCAATAGTGAAAAACCTATTGCTTCTACCTAATAGAAGCCATAGTTGTGAATGAATGTATAAATAGACAAGACAATTAATATTCTTTGAATCACAATTATTTTCTCAATCGTTGTATTTCTATAATAAAAAATTTCCCTAAAAAAATAATCTTTGCAGGTTTCAGTATAAATCTGGAGAGTCGATGGTTTTCTCATGGCAACTCTAATGTTCTGTTCTTAAGAGGTCACTGCAAAAAAAATGGGTTAAAGAAAAGATTTACGAAATATGAAGAACAGATTAATGTGTGCCACCTGAAATGGGTCCATTTCATAAATGCTGTTGACGAAATTGCAGTGGCTGACATTGAAGCAGATGTCTAAAATGCTTCATTGAATGCTGCAGTAGTCCATTTTATGGTACACAGTTCGAAAAGATCTGCTGTCGATTTTACAATGATATCTCTACGAGATCCACATGGCGCAACAACTGAAACATCAAAATCCGCAGCAAAGCACTGATTTCGCCCTTCGATCTTTGGGAAGAATGGCTGTAGATATAATGTGGCCTGGGTCAGTAATGAGGCGCATTTTCAGTAGATGGTACGTTGAAATCGCAGAACTGTCGCAAATGGAATTCTTTGCAACCAGATGTTGTGTATGAACAGTCACTCCATACACATTTCATACATTGTGTAGACTTGGCTGACTATATGGTGAGAATTCTTAAGTAATTTTATTCTCGGTCCGTGTTTCTTCGAGGAGATTATACCTCAAGGACCATTTACGACTGCACTTTACAGTGAACTCCTTGCTCATTATGTAATTTCTGATTAGAAAGAACGATTGTTTAGAGATCACTGATTTCATACAAGATGAAGCAACACCACATACTGATCGACAACTGAAAGAACTTCTTTGTGCGACCTATACGAATGATTGCATAATCTCCAGAGGTTTTCCTTATGCTTGGCCTTAAATCCATATGAGTTCCGGCTGTGTGGATATCTGAAAGATCGAGTCTATCAGGGACACTTATGATCTTATGTAAAGAAAAGCATATATTACCATGTCATTGACGTTCCACCAAGAATGATACAAGCAGCTTTTAATCACGCTGTATTACGCGTACAGCATGTAATTGACTGGAGCACAAAATGAACAATTTTTTTTAACAATCGTATGATAATAAACTTTTCTCATTTTAACCGTGAGGAAATAGGTGTTATTCAATGAAAACGAAAACACTCACTGAATTAAGAAACGTTAAAATTATTACAAATATTTACTCGAATAGGAATAGAA
Organism: Thereuonema tuberculata; assembly: GCA_023159025.1. Taxonomy (NCBI): domain Eukaryota; kingdom Metazoa; phylum Arthropoda; class Chilopoda; order Scutigeromorpha; family Scutigeridae; genus Thereuonema; species Thereuonema tuberculata. The sequence continues at coordinate 2,823,358 of JAFIDM010008419.1, read as the reverse complement.
AATACAGGATTGCTTTCGGCTGCTCCAAGCAGCCTTTGTCGAATATGGATTCCAATGAAAATTCTTACAGTAAAATCAAACCGAAAGGATAACAAGGAGGGGCCAATGAAGAGCTTCTAAGTGGGTGACATCAAATGGTCTAGCGGATGGGAGGAACAGTCGAAAAATTACACCGTGTAAGGGGTGGGAGGACGATTGCGGTTATCATTTGAAAGTGAGAACACCGAGGCAAAGAAGCTGTATACATATCGGTTTTTTATATATACTGCTCACAAAATGTAAGGAATGTTGCGAAATGAATATAAAACACTCGAAAAACAGGCATTTGAGTTTATTTATTAAAAAACATCATCAGAGAAGCTAATGACACGAAAATGAAAGCTGTCTGAATGAGATGCAGAATCCATTTATTGGCACTCAGCAGGATGTGACACATGGACGGGATAAATATTCACATGTCAAACGTGAAAAATATGTCGCACACTGACTGCTCAGTAGTATGTATGGTCAACTGAAACTATTACAACTCACTGACAGTAATGAGATATGGAGAGGATCAAATTGTCCACTCACCCACCAGAACAACTTCCACGTGAGGAAGTGCTATGGAGAGGTAATTGGTGACTGGCAACACGTCTTCCTAGTGCATCTTATGCGTGTTTGATGGCATTAAGGTCTGGAGAATAGGAAGGCCAGTCCATGAGCTCGATTCCAACCTCTTGCAGCATGTTATTGATGAGATACGCATGATTCGGGCGTTCATTAAAAGAAAGTTTGCCCAATTGCTCTAGCGTAGGGTATTACTAAAGAATTTCAACACGATATCTCCAGGCATTTCACCATTTCATTTCCAACAACATGCCTGCCAACGCCATGATTCCACTTCCACAAAATGAATATCTTTCTTGTACGAAACGTAAATTTTCCCGAGTTCTACTTTCGTGCCAGATCAGGGCACGATGATTGTAGGCTGCAGGCTGAATCTTGACTCGTCACTTATAAGAACCGTGGACCGCTCTTCACGGGTCCAAAGAAGATGCACTTCAGCCCACCTTCTGCGGGTTCTGAGATAGTTAACAGAATGCATACCATTCGTCGCCGGGCATACAGTCCACCGTGACGGAGTCGAGTTCCCATGGGTTCGAGTACACATCCATCGTCCAGTAGCAGTGAAAAACTGTCCCCGAAGTTCAGTCACAGTGCTTCGCCGGTTCCTTCGTGCTATTAGCGTCAAGTAGTGATCATCTCTTGCTGTAGTGGCACGTTAGTGGTCCTGTCCTGGAAGAAGACCAGGACAGGGCCGCTTACGTGCCACCACAGCAAAAGATGATCGCTACTATCTTCATCGCACTGTGTCAGTCTCTTAAGCGATTCTAGTCTGCTAATCAAGCTTTGGGAGGTTCTGCTGCTACCACTGCCATCTGTTTTGCAAGCTTCAAGATACCCTGTGACTCCCCATGCTTCAGATTCGGGTTAATCACGTTGCATGGGCATTTTCAGGTTACACTCAACGATTCTGCCACTTGTTGATCCAGGCAACTGGAGATAATCCAGCAGCGCCAGCCTCTTTAAACAGGGTTGTAGACAAACATGCAAATTAACTTTTTGCATCACATTTGCATATTCAGACAACTTCTATTTTCGTGTCATTTGTTCTCTGATGATGTTCTTTAATAATTAAAATCAAATGCCTCTGTTTTTTGGATGTATTGTAAAGCAATGTAGGTTCTTTCACCAAGGTCCTGGGGGAGTTTTTCGCGATATCATTGTGCGGGTCTTTCCCTATAATGAAAAGAGGGGATGGATTGGTGGAATGAAGGGAAACGATAACAGCAAAGAAAAATTAGAAGAGTAAAAATAAAAATGTATAGATTAACAAAACAAAATAAAAAAAACAACATAGTAGTGATTTGGGCAATGCATTGCAAAAAAGACATTCCAACATGATAAATTAACCATAATTTAAATCCTTTGGAAATCAAGGCCTTAAAGCAACTGAAAGAAAATACTGATTAATTTACTTTAATGCTGATAAAGGAGGAGCCACTGTTGTTATGAACTAAAATGACTAAGTAAAAATGGGAAACTACTTTCTGAAAAATACGGAAGGCATCCAACCTTCTAATTTGGACACCAGTGGCATCGAACAATGCCTCCAAAGAATGGCCCAATGATTTTATATACGCAACTCATTGAGAAAATAGTTTAAAATAAAATATGTTCAAAAAGTAGAACCATATCATCCCTAAAACTACAACCCCAAATTCATTAACAAAGAAACGAAAATGAAAGTATTAATTCCAGACACATCATCACATGCTTCCATTCAAACATTCCTTCAATGGCAAGCTGTTAGTGTAGAATAAAGTCTACTTTAGGACTCGCCAGTATCACCATCATCGCCGAAGTGACAATGTCTATATTGAGAAAAGCCGTGTCTCTACTGAATGAACGTGGATACCATTATACATTCGCTACATTGATGATCTGTTACTCTTTACTAACAACGAGGCTATTGGTGATATAACAAACATTTTCGATGACATCCATCAGGATTTACGAATGAAATTAGGAATGAACATCATAAATCTATTCCGTTTCTAGATGTGTTAGTTAGAAAGACATATGAGTAATATCATTTCAAAACTCGTCTTCTCCATTTTTGAAAATTTTTCAGAAGCAACAAAAAACTGATAATTTTAAAATTATTAAAATAATACTAACAATTTTAAAATTATCAGTTTTTTGTTACTTCTGAAAAATTTTCAAAAATGGAGAAGGCGAGTTTTGAAATGGCACTACTCATATACAATAACATCACTACAGAAATTTATAAGACGCCCACTATGCCGTGTCTGTTCTTCACTATAAATCCAACATGCCGAAAACTTTTAAAATTGATATGCTAAAAAAAATCCTACTATGTGCTCTCTACATGAATTTGAAAATGAAACTTGTTTATTAACCAATTGCTCATGAATAATGGATATCCTCGAAGCTTCATCTCTAAACATGTCAAGCATGCTTTCTACAACATTTCTACAATAATTCCAAAGAAAATCAGAATAAGCACATATTTGCATATGCTTCAATCCCGCATAACAAATACTTTCAGTCATATTTCTCAAGCCTTCAAGTTTTCAACATCTGTCACTTCTGCTATCAACAACTCCATATAATGGAAAGCAAATAGAGCTGTCTACGATTGGAAAACTCCACGTAACGTCAACTACAGCATTAAATGCGTCAACCATTCTTGCATATACATCGGCGAAACCAGCAAGGCCCTGAATACACAGAACACGTAAGGGTCTTCTGCAGACAAGAAAACACATATTCAACATGTCTTCACGCCATCCAGAACAATCATCAGCTCAACTTCAAACACTGTCACATTAGGAACAGCAAGTAACGACTTCCTACGTAAATGCATGGAATCCGTTCCTATTTTGAACCACCACATTGCTACATTGATGAGGCGTCCCTTGAAATAATTCCGTTATACCAAATAAGACAGAAGAGAAAGAAACACAATAGATTCCAGTGATTATGCAGCGGATTTCCAATTTCCGTTGTGTGGCTTTTTTTAATCTACATGTTTTTATTTTTACTCTTCAAATTATTCTTTACTGTTATCGTTTCCCTCCATCCCACCACCCATTCCCTCTTTTCTTTATTCTTGAAGGTCCGCACAATGACATTCCGAAAAACATCTTGGAGAAGGAACTTATATAAAAGAATCTATATGTATACAGTTTCTTTGTCTTTGTTGTTCCCTCTTTTAAGTGATAACCCACTATAGGTCTCAACTCATCCCACCCCCCCATACCGTGTAATTTTTGAACGGCTCCTCCCATCAAATTGGCCATTTGACGTCATACATGCAGAAGCTCTTCATTCTTCCCTCCTTGTTGTCCTTTAACCTCTTTTCGATTTGATAACTTTTTTACTTTGATTGGAAAGATTATCAAAGTTAAAACTGAAGATATACCAATTTACGTGGAGTAAATCGAAATTGTAGGCCTGTAATTTTTCGTGATGGTTAAAATCCGGATGTTTCATCCTAACCAATAGGCTATTTTCAGTAGTTGTTCAACTTTTACTGAACAATTTTTTTACCCAAAGTTTTTTACTCTGAGAATTTTCATTGTAATGCACATTCGTTCCAGTTTTCCTGGGGAAAGTTCACAAGCAGAGGCATTTAAATAGAGCTCTTGGTAGTGGTCTCTCCTTAAATGCATCTTTGGTCGCTGCTGACCGGAAGTGGGACGCCATCCTTTTGGTTAAAGCTTCTGAATCTCCTCTCATCTGCTGTTATTTTAATTGTCAATGGTCCGCTGGACCGGGTTTGATAAATTGATTTTTAATTACATAATTTAAAAAAAAAATTAGTTCTGTGTGTTGGTCCTTTTTATTAACTTTTAAAACTAATAACTTCAACTTTTTGTATACTTTTAGAAATAAAGATAATTTAGAGTGCCTGAATGGCCATCAAGGATATTTTACATACAAATGAAATGATCAAAGAACCAAGTAGTCGGTGACTGTCTGCATTCTCAGGAATAAATAAATAATTTCAAAAGAAATCCATAAACTAGATACTGTAAATTCTGCTAATATTAGAAGCAATCCTAAATTAAACCAATGAAAAATCGTTAAAAAAAAAAGAGAAAGAAACCTTAGTGTCAAGAACAGATACCTGTAGTCATCAAAGAAAAAGTTAGTTTTAAAGCTCTAGCTTAACGTGTGTTCGGAAATTGGAGTTAAGAAAATACATTACACACTTGCTAAAAAACTATATTATATTTACAATAAAATACTGGCTGAGCTACATGCTTCGTTCGAGAATACGAACATCTTTAAGCTACACATCAGAGAAGGACACTGGTGAATTAATAGGAAAATTAGAGGAGTCCTAACTGCGGCTGTGACCCCAGACTGCAGCTATGGACGTCATATGGGATATTCCATTGAAGGGCACAGGTGACTAGGGAAGGAACAATTCCATTGATTGCCAGCTGGTATATGGGTTGAATATAATGTTGATCTTTCTTGCATCTGTATCCAAGCAAGCGGCTTAAAAACACGGTATGTCAGGAAATGGTGAACTTCACCGGCATTAAATTGTTCGTTGTATCTAGAAAGAGATATATTAAAAAAACACTGTCTTTCGTTACTACTGTTTCTCTGAAATTTCTGCTTCAATGTTGTTTATCCGGGCGTATTTCATTCCGGAGAAATCAAACTTCATATTTTTGTTTTTAGTTACTATGCAGTTATTGTTAATGTAGCAATTGATGTTGGACATGACAGGAAGTGTTTCAAAAATGTAATATTGTATCTTGCTAAAAAAAAAAATATAGTGTTTGGTAACCACTGTCACATCCAAAAGTTTTAAATTTTTGCATTAGATTATCAATATCCGGCGTGTGTCCAGTGGCTATCGCGCGCATAGAGGTAAAATACTTCAAATCCATATTTTTCATTTTCGTTTTCTAAGGGCCCTGCTCACCTCTCCTTTGTAGAGAGATGGAAATTGTTTACAAGTTGTAGCAATAAATAAGTTTGGTCTCTTTCCTGGAACATGCCAGGCCAAACAACATTTAATCAAAAATGTAAGAGTATCTAAGTGACAGTAGTAATGAAAAACAAGAACTTTTTCTTTTTTTTATCCAGATACAACATTATATACGTGAAGTTCACTATTTTTGAAACAGTTCCTATCGTGCCCAACATCAATTGCTAGAATAACAATAACTCCATTATAACTAACAGCAACTTAATAAGTATGATCTCTCCAAAATGAAATACGCCTGGAAGAACAACATTGAAGCAGAAACTTACGACTGTCAGAGAAACAGTAACAACGAAAGTTAGTGTTTTTCTTAATGTTTCTCTTTCGAGATACATCAAATAATTCTTGACGTACCGTTTGGTTCAATAAAGATCAACATTATATTGTAGTGTGATGCTTTTGGACTACTGTAATCGACACAGAATCTTCAGGTTCCATCTTTGTTTTTCTCTAACACGACAAGTGAACTCCACGGGCTAAGTGATGGCTGAATTACACCTTGATCTAACAACCGGATAACCTCGTCTTGGATTATTTTTCTTTATTTGTGAGAAACTCTGTATGGTTTTGTTTTATTGGCTTGTTATCACCTGTGTCAATTGTGTGTTTTTGAGCTTCTTGAGGTATTGTTGCAGGATTTGGTGGTTCAAATACAGTCCTGTATTCTTTTAAAGCAGTAGGATTTGTTCACTTTGCGTCGGCTCCAATTGTTTATCTAATAGCCTTTTTAATTAGTGGTCGCCAACAGTTGCTTCTCTGCATTGCTCGAGAACTGCTCGGGGGAAGGTAAGGGGTTATCTCTCACTGATGTTACAAAGCTTGGTGAAACTGACTGGATAGTAGATATTCGAGTCTTGGCCTCAAGAGTGGCTGGAATTTTGCTGGTGTTAGTTATCGAAATTTTGGAGTTTTATCGTCCATGTTACACAGTGTTGCAGGGATACAAAACTCAAGGGATAAGCATTTTTTCTGTAGTGGCTCTACGATAATCAGTCCATTGATGAAAGTGTCACAATTTGCCGTAATTCTAACTGCTGACTAGAGAGGTAGTGACAGTGAGGAGCAGTTGTCTTTTTTCGTTGGATTTTTAGGTTGGAGCACATTGTTTGAGCAGTTAATGATTGCTTTCGTCGATTGCAGGAAATCCCATCGTAGGATAACATCGAAAGTACAGTCTTGTGCTACGAAAAATTCAAATGGTATGACGGTTCCATTGAATGGCAGTCTGGCGTAGTTTTTTCCAAGACGGAAAGCTGTTTCGCAGTTACACGTCGGAGGTAAGGTAAGTACGTCGAAGTTATTACTTAACACCTTTTCTTACAGAATTTTTCAGAAATTTAGGCTTACTGTAGCACTAGAATCTACTAACGCTTGGGTCGGTTGTCCATCAAAATACAGGGTGATGATGTTATTTTTCAGGTGTGCTGTAGCATTCGCGATAAATCTGCTGTTCCCAGTTGTTGCTCTGCTCAGTTTTCCGGAAGTGCGGGTGATTGACTACAGCTGTTTCGAACGTTGTGTGGCTCATGCAAAGCCTGATTGTGTCCCTGTCTGTACGGCGTTATATAGCATCGTCCATTTGCTGACAATGTTGATCTGCTGCGACGGCTGTGTAAACGTGGGCCTCAGAGTGGGGATATTTTTGGTCTCCTGGATCGTAAAATAAAGGTAGACTGAGCTGAATCTGAATTGGAATCTGTTTATTTTGGAAGAGCAAGAATTTAAATGCCATTATGTGCAGTGGTTGTTATTGG
>JAFIDM010008419.1:2743443-2801029 GCA_023159025.1 Thereuonema tuberculata | reverse complement strand
CATTTAATTGTTTTATATTCTAGAAATATTAATACAATGTAAGCAGATAATGTTCGTGGTTTATACAAGTAGTAAAGTAAGCAGTTCGTTACTAAAAACCAAACTAAATATCAACAACGAATCTTCTAAACGATTAACATAAGTAACATCATTTATTTCACTATAAATATATATTCTTTTTACTAATTTCTAATTAATGTCTTGAATAGTCGTCCACAAACGTTAGAATATATCTAAAGTTTTCTGGATTGTTAACACGTATGGAACCAAATACATCAGAATGGATTAGTTCAAGAGTCTTATGAGTTTTATTTCATCTAATTTTTTATGTGAAATAATGATAAGCTTTCCTTTCTTACATCCATCACAGAACAAGTTTTGGTCACCTGGGATAATTAGATGGTCTAATCCCCTCAATAGCTTACGGTTCTTAATAATCTTTAATTTTTGAAGTGAAATATGAGCAAGTCGTACATGCCATAACTTACATGGGTTGTGTATGCCTTCATTAAAGCGAGATTGTTGACCTTTGACAACAACACTACATTTCACCGCATATAAATTGTTCTCGTCTCACCAATTAAATTAACTTGATTATTCGAACAACGTACCTGTTTGAATCCCATTTTAGCCATCTCTCTGCTGAGATTAAGTTTATGTTCATCTCAGGAACATGGAAAACATTATAAACTGAGGCATGTTGATATTCTATCTTCCCCAATTGCCTTTGTATAGGAATTATTTGAGGTAAAAATAATCACAGGCTTTTCAAGTTCTTCATAATCACTGAATGATTCACAATTGTTGCAGAAGGTGTTGCTACAGCCACTATATAGGTACGACAATCTATTCGAGTATTATAAAGGCATCTATTTTTATAATAACTCACTATTCCGAAAAGGGATTTTTGTTTTTCGGATTGTTTTTGGCGAGCGGTTTTGTTTTTCTTTTTCCTTTACTTTCTTGTATTCACAAAACTTAGCAATATGTCCAAGTTTGCCGCAGTTATAGCCCTAGCGAGTGTCTTTCCTTTTATTTGTCTTTAGTTCTGAATCATAACTATCCGTTTTCACATTGTGACATTGTTTGGAAAGTGTTTCTTGCTGCACAAGGTTACTCTTATTTAATCGATACTCTTATATTACTGCTTCAATTATCATTTTAGAATTAAAGTTCGGATTTTTTTTTTGGATTAACAGTCCCTGAGCACACGCACTATATTCTGTGATAGACTCGATAAAATCAGCCAAAAAAATTCTTTGTCATCTACATTCCCTCATTTTTGTTCATTTCGGCAAGTAGCATTTCCAATTTCAGAATTATCTCGGGGATATCATCTTCAGTTGACATTTTACTCCTACAATATAATTCACGCTTCAAATCACTAATTTTTAGATGATCTGTCACATTAAATTTTCAATTCAATTTCTCGTCGATTTCTCGTAAAAGAAGCTGTGAATTATTATACTCCTTTAATAATATTCTAATTGATTCCTCAACTGAGTTGGTGATAATAGCTATAGCCTTTTCTGTTTTCATAAGCATCTTGCCCCTTTTCTCAATGTCTACGATATCATGTATTTCCTGTATCGGACTGTTCGCCAACAACCAAAGCTCTTCCCATTGTAGAGAAGTGCGAATGAGCAATTTCCCAACTACGATAATTGTCCCCGTCAAACATTTGACCAGCCGTCGTGTTGAATATTTAATATGGATATAGTAAGCGAGCTTCTGTTGTACTGTTTACTATTTTAATGAACTTCCACGGCACAGTATGTGGCGCAGTAGAAGCGGGATGGATGAACCATAACCAATTGTTTTATATTTTAAAATGGGGGCTCTCTTTTCAATGGTGCTTTGTCATTGTAGGGAATGAGATTTGACCACAGAGACGACCAGTATACATGTAGTGCATTGCTGGTGGGAGTGTTTGTTGTGGATGTGGTAGAGGGAGATGTAAGGAATCGGTAGAACTTTTTCTCATTGTTTTGGAAAGTGTTACTCTATTGTTCGCGCAGAGTGCACTGTTTGTATCTTTGTAATCTTTCTGCGAGTAAACTCAGTTTTTGTTTTTGTGTATCGAGATGTTCCTGAACCTGGTTATGATAGTTTGAAGGAAGAGCGTCTACGTGCTTATATCTTCCTAACCCTGGGATATAAGGTTTTTTATTTCGTATCCTGCACAGTTTGTGTTAGTCTAGCTGATGCGGCCCTCAAGGCGACATTTCCAAAGGGGAATGTATTCCTGTGGCCTTGCAGTGGGAGGTATGTGGTGTTGTTTGATTCCAAATGCCCGAATGGTTCCCTGTGCCGTGCAGTAGAGTATTGTGTGAATGTCTTCTAATGTTTGGATGCTGTCAGGGTGTTGTGGGATATTGGTTGCGATGGTATATGAGTGTGGAAAGTTGTTTTAATGTTTCTACTTTGGTGAGAATGGTGCTGCCCGGGTATTGCGGTAGCCATATTACAAAATGGGGTGCTACTTTCTGCACCACCACCTGTGGGAGACTGTAGTATATTTTTAGAACGGAGGCACCTGCCTAATCCCCGAACGCGGGTGCCTTTATCCTGCGCATTTTCCGATATTAAAAATAATAAAAAAGGAAAAAAATGAATAGTTCTATAGTTACAGGAATAGGACAACAAAAGAAAAAAGAAATAAATGTATTAATATGTAGGTTTTGTTTTTCTAAATTAAAAGTAGTTTTAATTAAAAGAATGTATATATTTTTAATTGTATATTTATATCTGGCTAAGAAAAATAACGAAATGGAAATAAAGATGTAGAAGCATAAAGAAGGGCAAAGAAAAGAGAATTCAATAAAGAAAGAAAGAATTAAAAAAAAAATAACAAAAAGGAAAGGAAAGTAAGTCATTAGGCTAAATCCCATAAATTCTATACCCCAAAATCCCGGTATATATTTTTGAAGTATATTTGAAGTACTTCATGAGTACATTCATCTCACAAAACGGCATTAAAATCTCTGATATGCAGACCATGTCCCCTCCTTGTAGTATAAAAATATCCAGTGATATACCAGCAGCCATATTATTCATTGCATTGAGATGAAAAGCTTATATTACATCCTTTGATTTATTAGACCCTTCACATTTCTATTGATTCTTTGAGTAGCATTCAGGATTATTTCTAGTGGGAGAGAACTAAAGCTAATATTCTAAGGATGTTCGATTGAAGACGGATGTTAATACAATATAATTCAAAATCACACTCTCCTTGTAAGTAATCGTTCGTGGTGCATCATTCTAATAAATTCTTCTGTTGATTAAGACTGTTGTTTATCTTCATGAATTCATTGTTCTATAGATAAAAGTTCTTACATATAGAATGACAGCTTTAAATACAACTTTTTTTTGCACGAGCTTTTTTTTATTGATTAAAAGAAATAAAAATAAATTATGGTCAAGAAATAAAATAACATATTTTTTTTATAGAAAAGATTAGATTTAGAAACATCAGATTTACCCTTCTCTCAGTAATGGAAAGTATTATCATGTTTCCAGAAATAGGAATGGCACTTTTCGGATCCAAAAATCGAACATCGTCTTCTGGTTTGTGTAGAAAAAGCTAAGAAATAAAACCAAACTTGCTTCTGTTTAAAGAATTCTTTGTCTAAAGTGTCCAGTCAAAATATAATCTAAATTTCAAGTAGTGAACAATGTAGCAAATAAGCAACAACATAACTGACAGGTAAATTAAATTCTTTGGCAAAATATATAATCTTTCTGAGTAAACAATAATATGTAACTGTGAAAGAAATAAAAACTGAACCACAACAGATTTACTTTACTTCAAAGAAGGCATTATCTAACTTACTATTTTGAGGATTTTACAATAGCAGAAATACACTAATTTCTATTAATGAAGGGAAAAAAAGAAAAATCGCGATTATTTTATCAAAATGATTTGGAGATGCATCTAACTTGGAAATATAAAGAGACAAGTACTGCAGAATGACAGTTGTGAAATGTAAATAAGTCATTGACTGATGCTAATGAACTGCAATACAAAAGGATTGCTTGGGAGGATTGTAAATTCGTATTCAGATTGGGAAGAAAGAAATTTGTGAGACCAAATGTGTTCTCATGTCTTCCAGAAATCATTTCCAAATGAACTTAGGTGGGGATCTGTACTTTCTAAAACTAGAGGCAGGCCAAAATTAATTGCAAGAAGCAAGATTGCTAATTGAAAGGCCTTCAGAGTTCTCAATTTCAAAATAATTGAAATTTCAAAAAGTACAATGAGCTTTCTGAAAATATAGTGAAGAAAGCTCTAAGACAACAACTTCCATGCATACTGTACCTTCGATTATGTGCTAGGAGAAATAGCATTGCTATCAGGAGAAACTGTGATCTTTCCTTGCTGGGTTACAGGAACGCTGGTATCGGTTTCCACTCTACGCCCTGTAACCCAGCAAGGGCAGATCAGGGTCTCCCTTCAATAGAAGGCTTCACGAAAGAGATCTTTCTGCTAGGTGTCCAGCAACCTTTGTGGCCCTACCTCACCTCTCCCGTTAGAGGAGTGAACGTGAAATGGGAAGACTTCACGTCATTTGAACTGAAAACCAATGGATGTTAATACTATTCACAGATAACTCCAGACTTGCTTTGCAGAGATTTTCCAGGTGTGCTCTGATTGTTCAGCTCTGCTTTCTAGAGAGTTTCCATGTGTTCTATGATCTGGAGAGAATGGGGAACACGATATCATTTCCTTAATATCAGTGAAAGATCTTTTTCCTTATGGTGGAGATACGTGATTGTTTGGTGTGATATTTCATTAGATGGATCTACAGGCTTCTAGCATTAATGCTACATAATATAGGGTTGATATCCTGGACCCTACGTTAGTCCTTGCGCAAAAGCAATAAAGAAGGTGATAAAAAATTTAATCTTTTCAAAATGAGAATAAAAGCAAAAACTAACTTCTACTGATATAATTGTTGAACTTATTCATACCTATTAAAATTTTTGTGAAAAGTGCGGCAAATCCAGTAAAAAATAATTTGTATGAAATACTATTTAAATATTCCTGTTACTTCACTATAACACTATAAATGCATTATAAAATAAAATATTGTACAGATTTTAATGATAATGGTGTCATTGTAAAGTAAAAACATTAGGCTTTCAAAAAAAAATGTTTTTTGAAAATCGTTTAAGCCATTTAAAAAACATACGCCTTTTCGTGCGCTCTGAGGAGTGAGTCTTTTTATTTGCACGCGAGCGTATTTTGAAAAAAATGGCCGAAATCATCATAAAACCTCATTTAATAAATATGTTGTTCAATGATTGTAAACTCTAAGGCTTTCGTATTGAGTGTATAAATATGTATAAGGAAGCATTGACTAATTTTATGCTTTATTTTTAAACCATGAATTAGGTAAGTAAGTATATATTATTATGAATTACAATTTTGTTACCTTGAGTGGTAATAGCTTATCATCACCAGAATAAAACATGAAGGATAACATGTTTTCATTTCTTTTAAAAGATATTTTACGATCTGCGAAAATATAAAAAATATTGAAAATAATTAAAATCCGGGGAATATTTTTAATTGTTATATGTTGTTTTACAGTGCAAATAATTTAAAATTCAATTGGAATGATTTTGAAATTTTTTTGGAATATCTTAAAATTAAAAAAAAAAATCATTTCATAGTATCAATGCAAACATTTTTATTATGTAATAATACATAAATAGTAATGAAAATGATAGTAATTGTAATGAAAATGATAAAGCCTTACAATTCTCTTTTAGAATATTAAAATTTTTATGCAATAGAATCATTGTAAAGAAGATGATGGCAACTGCGTCTAAACTTTAGTGGGAATCTCGAGAATCTACAAAAAAATTGTCTACTCCTACATTCAAAAATAGAATTATCAATAATTGTTTTTCTCTTTGATGTATGGATCGTTACTCAAACCAATTGTTTTTAAGCAATTCTGAGCATTAGGTCTTTATTACAGAAAAAAATTATAAATATAATTGTATCATTCGAAAACCTTCAGTAAAGCTGTTTTTTTATTTTTTACTCCAACGAGAAGTATTTCACTATATTCTAGCATATCCTTTGGAATTAGTAAAGTTTAATATCATGAAAAATAGTGAATTAGGGAGATGGGAATTTTTTACCCTCAAAACAACTGTTCTCATTTTCTCTGGCAAAAAGAAATTTCTTGAGGTAAGAGAAAATTAACTTTAAGAATCAGATGATGTTAAAAAAAAAGAGGAATTTCCCATCATGCACCAATGAAAACAAAAAACAAAAAAACTTTAGGCATGAATTTTATTAGTTTTCATTGGTGCATGATGAAAAATTCCCCTACTATTTAAGTATCTTAATATATTATATCTTTCAGGTCGACATGCTCGGCAGTCATGCCACCCACTTTCAATTAATCTAATCTAATCTTAATATATTATACTTACATCAAATTATGTCAATATTGAAATATTGAAAACAACAAGCTCTTCCTGTTTTAGAATAATTCATTACTAGTGGACCCGTGCGAATAATTCGCAACAAAAAACCACCTTTGAGAAATAATAAACAAATCCAACAGCTTGTGTGCATGTTAGTTAAACACATTGTCAATAGATGGCGTCTTCTCAAGTTTTATAAAAAAGTTGACCCGTGCGAATAATTCGCATGGTATCTTGATCAGTCACCGAATGGTAATGTGGAAATAAATAAATGAACAGATTGTCAATAGATTGCCTTCTACATTTTTACAAAAAATATTTTTAAAATAAATTTTTTTAACGAAAACATTAATTTTAAACAACCTGTTTATTTTTCATCATTAGCGGTGAACGTAATCTTGAAAATATCTCAATCATTGATTTCGATGAAGTATTAAGGGAAATAAAAAAAAACACCTTTGAGAAATAATATATGAGAAGTTGACTTAATTTTTATGTTTCTATTGTTATAAATCGTTTATTTTTATTAAAATATAAATCTTTGTTTGTTTTTTTATCTGTTATTAAATAAACGATGAAATATCATTTAATGTGCATTTTTATTCAAAAAAAGGAAATATTTGAAGGTTACAACGCTAAAGCAATATTTTCGCTTTCGAAAAATAAGGCGCTTCTATTAAAGCGTGTCTACATTTTTATAAAAAGTTTTTAAAAATAAAGTTTTTTAACGAAAACATTAATTTTAAACAATTTGTTTATTTTTCGTCATTAGCGGGGAACGTACTTCAAAATGATGCCTCAATCATTGATTTTGATGAAGTAGTAAAGGAAATATGGCGTTCCGACAAAAAAAAACCCTTTGAGAAATAATATATAAAATAATATATGAAAAGTTGACTAATTTTTATGTTTCTATTGTAATAAATCGTTTATTTTTATTAAAATATAAATCTTTGTTTTTTTTTTTATCTGTTGTTATTAAATAAACGATGAAATATCATTTAAAGTGCATTTTTATTCAAAAAAGGAAATAGTTGAAGGTTACAACGCTAAAGCAATACTTTCACTTTCGAAAAATAAGGCGCTTCTGTTAAAGCGTGTCTACATTTGTATAAAAAGTTTTTAAAAATAAAGTTTTTTAACGAAAACATTAATTTTAAACAATTTGTTTATTTTTCGTCATTAGCGGGAAACGTAATCTTCAAAATGATGCCTCAATCATTGATTTTGATGAAGTAGTAAAGGAAATATAGCGGTCCGACAAAAAAAACCCTTTGAGAAATAATATATAATGATATGATATTTCAAAAATATGCGCTGTTTTTTCTTTATGTACATTATGATGCGAAATCAATAAGTTTCTTCTCCGTAAATCATAAAAACATGAAATAAACATCGAATATGATAACAATTGTATATTAGGATTCACATTGAAAATAAATCATACAATCACATAATAATCACATGACAAGAAAGAAAGATTACATTTGAGAAAGAAGAATATGATAGGCTAAATTATTTAGATGTAACCTTTAGTAGTAAGAATAACATAATATATGAGTTTTTTGAGAAGCCAATTAAACGTAAGTAAACGTCTTGTCTAATATAAATTTGCATATGAAAAAAGCAGTGATAAAAAACAACCTTAAGGGAATCAAAACATATACAGAAGACTAAAAAAATGGCAACTCTTAATAAATAGAATGAAATTTAAATTTAAAATTAGTGAATACCCAGATGACTTTTTGAATAATTTTATCAATTCATATTTGAAACGTATTTAAGCTTGAAAATTAAACCCATAAGCACTAAACCTGCAAATGAAAATAAATTAATCAACTGTAAGAATTATTTTCGAATTCCTAAGGGTGTAAAAATTAGAAAAGAATATTTTAACAATAAAATGAGAATTATAAGAATAGAAACATGATAAGTTATTCAAGTTAAAGAATGTAAATGTGATGAATGATCTTATTAATGTGGATGTTGTACATTCATTACAATGTAATGGGATATATTTTGGATGCATATCTCGAACTGTAAAAGAAGGCCTTACTGAACATATACGTGCCTTCAAGAAGAAAAAACCAGATATTTCCGATTGGACATACCACACCATTTATTTAAAACATAATCCCGATCCTATCATTAACATTTTTTACAAATGTGAAAATGAACAGGATAGATATTTTATTGAATCATGCTTTATAAATTCAAAAGCTTGTTTTAATAGAGATCAATCAATATCGTTAATGATATTTCTTTAAATTTATTTAAGAAATATATCGAAATTAAAAATACTTAATCTTATTATTTAATAATTTCAAAATCCTGATTGTTCTTTTAAAAAATTTATATTGTTTAAAATATATTGTTTCTTTTCAATTCCTTCCCGTAATCTAAAATCAAGAAGGCAATTTCTTCTTTTGTTCAGGTTCTGTTTTCTTTTTGTTATTCACATATTCCCCCACCACGTTAAATTTCTTTATTATTATTATACGATATTGTTATCATATTCAATGTCTTTCCGTGATCATTTTCGATGTTTACATTGTTATTATTTTCAATGCTAATCCGTAATATCATACAACTTTATCATATTCGATATTTATTTCATGTTTTTATGATTTAAGGAGAAGAAACTTATTGATTTCGCTCCATAATGTACCTGAAGATGAAATACGTTTCTGAAATATTATTCTAAAAGAGGAAGAGTTGGTTGTTTTAATTATTCTTAAGGTATTGTTGAATCACCGACTTGCTGGGTTTAATACTTACTCAGAATGCTTCAGTTGGTGATCCTTTTAGTCATTACACTTTAGAATCACAAGCGTAATATCAACGAATGTTTTTAACTTTGATTCATGAATTTTAACTCAAAATTTTAGTTGTTTGGCAATTCTTAGTGTTTTCATTAGGCATTTAGGACAAAAATAGAAAAACTTTTTATAATTATACTGAAAAATACAGTCAATATCAAAAGATTACGAAATACTATTACATAAAATATATCCCACCCAAAACACTTCGTGTAAAATAAGTTGCCAAGACTTACATGCTCATAATGCTTTCACTGGTAAAAAGAATTGAGATCTCATGTAGATCCAAGCCCCTAACTCTACGAGGCCTAACTCTACAAGCCCTAACTATAAAAACCCTATATCTTGGTCAAAAAGTATGCCTTGGCCGTTTGGTGGCTGTCACACAGACAATCCCATGGAGTTATGTAAAGGACATGGAGTATGCCAAGGCACACTTTTTGTAGGGTTTTTTGAGTTAGGCATATATAGTGAGGGGCTTGGCTCTACATGAGATCTGATAACTTTTTAACAGTGAAAGCGTTATGAGCATCTTGGCTACGTATTTTACATGAAATGTTTTGGATGAGATGAAATAGTTCCATGAAACGGCCAAGCCATACTTTTTGACCAAGATATAGGGTTTTTAGAGTTAGGACTTGTAGAGTTAGGCCTCGTAGAGTTAGGGGCTTGACTCTACATGAGATCTCATATCTTTTTAACAGTGAAAGCATTATGAGCATGTGAGACTTGGCAACTTATTTTACATGAAATGTTTTGGGTGGGATACCATTTTTCAAAAATGTAAGACATGTGTTTTGGGTGGGATTTCATTTCTTTTTGTAGGATGAGATCTGATAACTTTTTAACAGTGAAAGCGTTATGAGCATGTGAGTCTTGGCAACTTATTTTACATGAAATGTTTTGGGTGGGATTATCTATTACAACTAAATTTCGTTTTAAGATTATTTAGAAAATGGATTTTTTTTCAATACCCTACTTTTCTGTTTTTCTATTGGTCAACTTGTATATATAAGCTGTTTGCACTTTTATAAGAAATCACATTATTACACAGTATTATTTAGGCCGAAGCATTGAGGGTACGACGTATTTTAGATCTTAATAAAATCCAAAGTATAAAAGCTAGATAAATGAAACTTAGCGTATTTGAGTAGTATGGTAACTGCATCTTATCCTGAAAATTTGAGCTCTCTAGTATTATCCAGGCCGAAGCTATAAGGGTTCGATAATACATAACCAGACCCCTCCTTTATGAGGGGTTGGAGGGTGAAAGCTACGGATTTCTTAATTTTTTTGTTGTTTGTGTGCTAATCCTAGCCTGCGTAACAAATTTCAGCTTTCTAGGACTTCAGGAAGCACCCTAGAGGTTCTGATGATCATGAGTCAGTCAGTGAGGGACGGAATCGACGTATTTTAGGTATTAATAAAATCCAAAGTATAAAAGCTAAATAAATGAAACTTAGCGTATTTCATTAGTCTGCTAACTGCATCTTATCCTGAAAATTTGAGCTCTCTAGTATTATCCAGGCCGAAGCTACAAGGGTTCGAAAATACGACGAAACACTTCCAGAAAAGGTACGTAGTGCCCTTCCTGCCTTCGGCTCGTCTTGGCGGGGGCACTGCCGTGCCCCCAGATAGAGCAAAGAAGCAATGAAAACCACAAAGCTTAACCATAAAAGATAGTTAAAAAAATATTGGACCAATTGTTGGAAGATAAGGAAAAGGAATTTTATGGATCTAAGCGAAAGATAACGAATCTGAAAACAGAAATGAGGAAACAAGTTAACTTTTTGAAGGAAAAAAACAACTCTGTAGAGACGGATGGAACACCACAATATTAAAATGTAAAATCTATTCAAGCATAGTAAACATAGAAAGACCGCTAGTAAAAACTACATACATCAAAAAAGAAACAACGAAATAATTTTACAACGTATTTCATTAGTATGGTAACTGCATCTTATCCTGAAAATTTGAGCTCTCTAGTATTATCCAGGCCGAAGCTATGAGGGTTCGATAATACATAACCAGCCCCCCCCCCCCTTTATGAGGGGTTGGAATGTGAAAGTTACGGATTTCTTAATTTTTTTGTTGTTTGTGTGCTAATCCTAACAAGCATACCAAATTTCAGCTTTCTAGGACTTCAGGAAGTACCCTAGAGGTTTTGATGATCATGAGTCAGTCAGTCAGTCAGTCAGTGAGTGACGGAATCGACGTATTTTAGGTATAAATAAAATCCAAAGTATAAAAGCTAAATACATGAAACTTAGCGTATTTCATTAGTCTGGTAACTGCATCATATCCTGAAAATTTGAGCTCTCTAGTGTTATCTAGGCCGAAGCTATGAGGGTTCAAAAATACGACGAAACACTTCCAGAAAAGGTGCGTAGTGCCCATCCTGCCTTCGGCTCGTCTTGGCGGGGGCACTGCCGTGCCCCCAGATTCAAATGTAAACATAAAATTAAATATTATGTTTCAATTGATATCGATCTACCTGTAATTTAGTTATAAAAATATGTTGAAGTTTGTTCACTTAACCATTTCATACAGGCAACAAGGAGGAAGTGAAATTAGGCATAATTTGTATATTTCAGTCTGATAGATCTTGAAATACTTGCAGTGCTAGGTCTGTGGCATGGTCTATATCTATTTAAAATGCCATTTCTTTGGTCTTTAAAGTAGTCTCCAATGGTGGGTAATAACTTTCTGTGTAAGCTTAGCCTAAGATGCTTTTGTGCCATTAAAATCAAGCAACTAACTAACCTGTAAGTTACGTGAATATACATAATAAAAGTAAGATTATGCTACTTCCTAAAGTTATTAATGTATTTAATAATACTGATGTGTTTATGATTGTTCGAATGCGAACAACGCCGAATTGTATATGCAGACTTTACGGTACTATAATTGCTTTCTAGCGTTGTAACTTTCTAATCGTCTAAATATATTTGTATATCATCTTTGAATATTCTGCGAAAATGTTTTATATTTAATAAAATCATGTCAATATTTTATATTAATAATGACCTGCTAAGAACGGTTCAAGTTGAAATAGTAAAGGATAAAGAACTGGAATAACATGTTCGAAAACAAACCATCAACAACAATGGGTGAGACCTAGTTGTTTACCAAGTGACATTTCGGAACAGCTGTTTCACGCTGTTTGACAATCATCAGCCAGGAACGTCACCAGTACACTTGAGGCTAATAGGAATAATTGTCGGAATCGGAATGGTGCCTCAAATGTTTATTTTTGGTTTTGAGGCACAACTACGATTCCGACAATTATTCCTATTAGCTTCAAGTGTACTGGTGACGTTCCTGGCTGATGATCGTCAAACAGCGTGAAACAGCTGTTGTCTTATATGAAAGACAAAAAACCAGAACAAGAATTACGAGAACTGAAACACATTTAAGTTCCAAACAATAAGTTGAACTTCCTAAAGATAAGTAACTCAAAGGAACTATTTATTCTTTTAGAGGCATGAAAGGCAATAAATTAGTTAACAAGTTGGTAAAATTAAAGTCATTAATGTAGGAAATAAATCAGTCTGGAAGTGATATAGATGAAAAGGAATTAAAGAAATAGTATTATTAGGAATGATAGAAAACTATGATTCTTATGTACGAGGAATAATAATTACTCAAGATTGAAAGATTTCAACTGCAGTAGACTCTTATTTTTAGTCTTCTCATCAAGAACAGAAAACTTATAATCCTACTTTGTCTGTTCTGTGGACAAGTGTCATTAAAATCTCATTAAATCATCATTAAGCACAACAATAGCAACAATTGCGATTATTTAATTTAATTACAACAATCCCAACAATTGCGTTGTTTGCATGCACAACAATTACATTTTTAGTTATAGAGCTGCATTATAATTGTCAAAAGGCTCAATTTTACGATTATTGGAAATAAACAAGCAAATTAAAGCAATATCAATGATCAGAAGACATTACGATGCTAAGAGTTATTGTATATGGCAAGGTGGAGTATATGTAGGTTGACCAGACGTCTGCATGCACTGAATTCACGCATTTTCAGTTCAGTGTCCCGCTTCAGAATATGTACCGGAAAATATTCCGAATTTTGGAAATAGTCGGTGATAATTTTGCTAGTGC
Organism: Thereuonema tuberculata; assembly: GCA_023159025.1. Lineage (NCBI taxonomy): Eukaryota > Metazoa > Arthropoda > Chilopoda > Scutigeromorpha > Scutigeridae > Thereuonema > Thereuonema tuberculata. The sequence continues at coordinate 2,787,639 of JAFIDM010008419.1, read as the reverse complement.
CAGTCCATAAAAGGATGCCTATGATTTTCTGGGATGAATATTGAAAGACGTTCAAAAATCATTTAATAAAAGTAATATTTTTAAGGAAATCGTGTGCTTACAGCGCACATAATGTGAACCACGCAAACAACTATTTTAATTTTCAGAAATTAAAGTTAATCGCCAGTATTTATGCAGCAATGTAAATTAGACGATAAAAGTTATAAACCGTATTAATACATGTGAAATAAAACGTATTATGCGTGAAAGTTGATTTTTTTTTTTTTTAGGTGCGAAACAAATCTTTGTAGTTGCAGATGTTGTTACTACTCGCACTATATATGAACCATTTCGATCTATTTTCTGGTTTGATCTTGTCTCCATACATAACGACTACTCCTGAGAAATTTTTCGTCTTTTTGTTCTCACTTTGGATATCCTTATCATCTTTGCTTTCCCGATCTGATTTCCTTCTACAGTGTTTCGCAATATGACCTACTTTGCCGCAATTGAAGCATCTTCTGGAATCTCTAAATCTACTATCACTTTCGTACATCATTAACTTTTGGGTACAAACATGTATTAACTTCTTAGATAATTCACTAACAGTTACTTAACACAAAATGCGTTCAATTACTTCAAATAGTTCGTAAAAGTCTCTTCCAATAATATAATCTTAATTCTTAAAATGTTCTTTGTGATTTTTCACTGTCGTTAACTTTAATCAATTCACGTTAACAATTATTTGATAATACTACTTGTTTAATTTCAAGTCCATAAACGCTTTGTCAAATCATACTACGCAAAACTAAAGTCATGTATTCGAAATGTTCTATTCGTCCTATCTACGTTAGGGTGTAGTCTCATGTGTCCAGTTCAAAAAATAGAAAAAACTATACTTACAAATCTTTTTTCTTACGCTTGTTGATCTTTACGACGTATCCACTTCGAATAAGCTGATCCAATATCCTTGATGATCAGGTCACATACAGATGATTCGAGCATGAATTAATATGGCGGCATCCACAACATAAAGATTCAATAGGACTAAGACTGTGGTAACACTAAGGAAATATTGTAATATCTCGGAGAATATTTCCTTGAATTCATCATGATAAAATCATTCATGATTAACACTTAAGCTGTGCAATAAACCTCTGCATAAAACGTCTGAATTATGGAAATTCACTTAACGAAGTTATTTCTCAATAAATAACAGCATTTCGGAGAGACGTCGGATTTCCATTGTGTTCAGTTGAAGAATCCCATTAACAATCACCTTTTAGTCAACATGCATAACACGCAAATATAAGTATAACAATACTTATATTGTTGCACACTACTGTCAATTTGCTTGTAATGAATGTTGATTCTATTCACTTGGTCTGTTATCTCACAATATTGGATTCACAATATAAAATGAGGTTAAAATTTACATTCGGGTACCGCGGTGTTTTTTTTTTTTTTCTCTCGGAAGACAAGATGGCTGAAAGGGAACTACTTTTCCGAACCGGTACCGGAAGTTGACGTCATTTTTGTCGAGATATGGTGGAAATTTGGGAATCGATTAAATTTAGGCCTATACTTGCTAAAAGGGGCATCACTGCAGAATAATAAATTAGAATTGAGTAAATTTGACGTCATGAAGTAAAGTTTGAAAATAAGAATGAGGGTTTACCTTGTAACGTATTACGCCTATTTTCAAAGGGGTTAAACATCACCCTCACATCAATAAACGCTGGCGGTTACTTGGTGAGGATGCAGTTTCTGTTAGCATACGATATGAAGGAAGGACATCCGGAAAATTCAGGTCCACTGCATGTATTTTACGGTCGAATGTTGGCCCACGGAAAAGATCGATAGGCCTAAATGACGATGAAATTGAGAGGCCTAAATGGTGAGCATCACATGCTGTAGAAGCATATCGTATTTCCTTGAGAACAACGATGTTTAAAATGCAACTTAGCATTAAGGATGACAGGTTGGAATCTGCATTCCTGTGTAGTGCTGTGAAATTGCTCTGTCATTTCCAAAAAATAAAGAAACTGAAAGAAATCACGACAGAATGCTATGTTCGTACCATCTGCCGCCATTTTAAATTTCAAAACGGAACACGTGATCCACGATCACATGATCTGAATCACTACGCTGGAGACTTAACCAGAAGCAGTAAATTGGCCTTATGCAGTGAATGGCAAGATCGCTTCTGATTGGCTAGTACCCGAATGTAAATTTAAACCTAAAATGAAAGTGTTTGGAAAGGTGAGTATTACGTTTAATTTCTGTACTGGTTCCAAACTACAAACAGTAATGGCAACTCTATCTGACATCCCTGATAGGATTTATGGATGTTCCTGTTAGGATGGCTGCAAAGGAAAGCTGTAGCTCCGGTTTCAGTCAGTTCAGGTAGTTCGTATTATGAAGAACTCATTTGTGTTGTGCATCTGGAAACATTGTTGTTGCTTTTTTATCAAAAAACAAGATCTGTAGCCAAAAAATATGGCACAGAGAAGCCATATCGATTACCTTAAACGTGATAGAATCATCGGGAGAATAGGGGCTTGCAACACTTAGAAACAAGTATCTCAGGATCTTAATATTCCACTGACTATTATTTCCTGGCTTTAGAGAAGGTTGCAGGCTGGCGAAGACAATACGGAAACGAACGCTAACGTTTCCCAACTGCACGATTTGATTCCAGTTTATGGTTCATAAATGCCTGAAGCCACCCATCCAGCCTTCATATGAGCCTCAGAGATTACCGTATATCATCGGTTATATGAAAGTTCTCTGTACTCAAGGTGGTTTCCATTCCCACAACTGTACAGCACATGCAGTCAAGCCTAACACGTTATATTGAATACCTTGCTTGCACCCCACAACAATAGGGCAGTGTAGGGTTTAATAAACGAGTCACGTTCCAGCCTGGTGACTGATTGTCGGAGCTTGTTCATTTTGCGGGCTCCGGGAACACGTTACAACCCTGCCACATCGTCGGAGGTGATCTTTATGGAGGTGGCGGAGTCCATGTTTTGGATGGAATCATGTCAGGGTCACAGACATCTCAGGGTTTAGCAACAGCGGCAATGTAACAGTCATGCTTTGTAAGGATGTCAGGATTTTTCGTGGCGCATTGGTTTCTGGGTTCCAATTAATGGACATAATGCACGTTCTAATAGGGCTAACTTGGTTCAGGAATACCTAGAATCCGAAGACATAATGCATTTGGATTGGCCAGCCTGCTCTCTACTTGGACTTAAACCTCATAATGCTTTTGGTCTTAAACCCCATTGAGCATGTTTGGGACATCCTTGGCTGCGAGGTTGAAACACTTAACCTTCCATCACAGACGATTTAACCACTCAAAAGAATCCTTATTCAAGAATGGGATTCCTTACCCCAGTAAATGCTGGACAACCTTATTAGCTGTATGCTGAATCCCTGTACAACATGTATAGACATTCATTGTAACCATAAACCGTGTTAAAAATTTCCACGACCACTAGGGTGGCATTTTCTGTTTTCTGTGGGTCAAGTGAGCCCCATATCTGTTTTTGCTTTATTTTTTTATATGTTATCTTCCAGTTTTTAAATGTTATCTTCCTTCTCTTGGTGTATGTTTCCCACAGCTGGATGACTCAAAACCATCCCAGATAGTGGATCCCTTAACATGGACATGAGTGTTAATACAGAGCTAGAAATATCCGAGAAAGTATTTGAAGAATCTTTACAGCCTGTTAAAGCTGCAGGAAAAGAGCTGCAGGAAAAAAAGAAAGATACCTTACAGTATCTTTCAAAGTATTTTGTCAAAGAAGAAAGAATTGAATAGAATTCTTGAAAATGTTTACTATCTGCCAGATAAGAATGAAAACTTATTGTGTTGCAAAAACCGAAGAATTGTTTTCAAATTTACTATCAAAGACAATTACATTATAAGATGCAATGAGGTAGAGAATTATCTATTAGATAATGAATCTGTTGTGATATTAAATTATTATAAAAATAATTTAATTAGTTTTAGTTATATTATAAATTTATCGAGAGAGCTTGAAAAGAATTTTTTTTTTCTCTGGAGAAAATTCAAATATAAAATTTGCATATGTAAATGAGATTAGTTACGTATTGAGACGGCACGAGATATAAGATGCCTCACAGCCTTATTCTCAGTCTAGGGCAGACTAGTCAAAAAGTGTCCAGTGAAATGAGCCAGTAAATAAAGAGAGACTAGTGCAAATGGAGACTAGCGACAAAGAGGCTAGTAAAACAAACTAGTGGAAAGACAGAACATTAAAAGCACTAGAATCGGAAAGCACGAGCCCCAAAGTGAGAACCCATAAGCTTCAGAAGTCAAGACGTCAATGAAAATAGAACGTCTCCTAAAGAGCGACCCTGACGTTAATCTAGAAGGAAGCAGACGAAAACTAGAACCTAACTGGGAAGATAGAAGAATGGGAGCTCAAACTCTAATAATGGCAACAAGAAGTAAGAATAATTAAGAACCAGAACCAAGTATTATCCGAAGTTGAAAGGAAAGGAATTTTCCAAGAGAATTATTTCACACGAGGTGAAAAGCCTTCGAATCAACCGAAGTAAAAGCGCCGTCAGTAATTGAAGCTTTGCCACTCATAGTAGATGCTAAGTGCCAGTGCATTCTGGGAGTGTCAAGTGAAGAAGAAATCATCTGACGAGTGGAGACGTGCCATGTTCGAATGGAGTCAACTGAAGGCCGGTTCCGGATTCAGCGTAGATTCGAATAGTTGGAATCTGAAGGAAGAATTCCGACCGAACGAATTCAACTAGGAAGGTAACACCAAGGTGAAAAGCCGTCAGAATACAGTGAACTGCAAGCTATAATTTTCTTATTCCATTTTGCAGGGAATACGTGAATACGACACGGACGAGAATTATTACAGAGAAAAGCTGATTCAACGGAGAACTTTATTATTGAAGATAAAGCTAATATTAATTTCACACAGGTGTTATTAGTAAAAGCCATTACTTATATTAAGAATAATTCACACAGGTGAATAGAATTAAAAGTCATTATCATTTACGCGCTTTAGATTTCACACAGGTGAAAAAGAAAAGCCAGTGGAACAGTATTTCAAATAGTGATAGAACGGAAAGAATTCTCGCGTTTTCTGAAATGAAAAATTAAATAATGAGATATTATTTAATTGAGATAGAGAGGCTCAGCATTAAATATTAAATAATTTAATTCATATTAAATTAAGTTTCCATTCAATGAAATTTTCATAACATAAGTTATATTTAAAACTGGTTTCCAATATAAAATTACTTATATCTTTAATAAAAATATCAATTAATTGTTTAGATGTTTTATTTGTATTTATTCTATAGTTAATTCCTAAATTTAAAAAATCTTTTAAAGTAATATCTTTAATAAAATTTATATCGCCTGTTACAATATGAAAATTCCATTTATATTTATTAATATATAATTCACATTGACAATCAGAATTTATATTAGAACTTGAATTAGTTTTATAATTACAAATGAATTTTCGAATTGGTATTTCATATTTATAGATGGGCATTAAATATATATCTAAAGGAAATTTAGATCTAATTGTTGGATTCTAAAGCAGATTAAGTTTAAATATACCTGATGTGAGTGGAAATGAAGACGTTAAACTTTTTTTACTTGCGATGGATTTGACTGCAATGAACGTTTTTTTTGTTAGAACACAATACATACAACAGCGCCACTTTTACATTTCCGTTTGTCCTACATTTTCCGTTTGTCCTAGCGCTGTACATAACTTTCAGTTTCGATTAATAGTAGCCTTATTAACAAAACATTACCGTTAATAAATTACTCAAAACAAAAAAACTATTAGATTAAAAACATTGTAAACTAACACTAATATAGGAATTAAGTATTTTGCTTATATTGATTTTATCAAAAAAGTTGAAGTAAAATGAAATAAAATTAATTCTTTAATTTTGTTCCCCTCTATTATAATTTATTTTTGTTAATTTTAATCTAAACTTAATAATGTCTAAAATTAAATTTTGAAGATGAGAATTTTTAATTATTTTGAAGTCAAAATGTTTTAAGAAATATTTTAATTTAGATTTATTTTAGAAATAAAAATTTTTTAACTAAAGAAATTCTATCCATATTAAAAGTATCAAAATTATTTTCCAAAATATTAACAAATTTATTAAAATAAATTTCATTATTAAAATTAAATTGAGGAAATTTAGAATATGCTTTTGTATGTTTTAAATTCAAATTTGATATAAAATATAATACAGAATATAAAAATAATTACAAAAAAAGATATAAAATTTAAAAAAACCTAAAAAAGAATATTGTCACCTCTATTGTTAAAAAAGAGTAAATTTCTTTATATTGCGTTTTAGTTTAACAAAATTTTAGTTTCAAAATTTCTCACTAGATGCCGCTGATGACGTGAGAATAAGATTAGCCGTTATTCTCACAGAAACAGTGTTCTGATTTTTGTATTAGGATTTTTCAAATTTCAGATTGCTGTCCGGCTACATATGCAGGGTGGACCAATTAAATTGTTACAGCTAAATATTTCCGAAACGGTACGTGATAGAAAACAAATGTTTCAAGCAACTCCATTTATTTTCGAGGGGGACAGTTGATGGTGTTAGTTTTAATTGGAACAGTTCATTGCTGACGCGGGGGTGGACGGTAACTTCACAATTTTCAATGAAAAGGATGGTGAAGTAATATATCATTGGAAAGCCTATAAAAATTCATGTTGAATGGCAATTTGGTGTTTGAAATTCCGACAAATAGAACATAGGATATTGTCAATTGAAATTCCAGAATGGTGGATAGGGCGACGTGACGTCGGTTGTAATTTAACGATACTCGTAATTATCCATGGATGGGTGGACCATGTACATGTTGCTGTGGTGACATACTGTACATGTCTGTAGGGTCAGTGTTCGATGAACAGGTGTCCAGCAACAGGTATTACACGTGAAATGGGACAACACAGTGATTGTGGTGTGTCTGTTACTGGTGGGGACAGGGAGGGAATGTTACACAGGATGATGGAACGGTCATGTCACCTATCATAAATGTAACATTGGCAGTGTCAGTGGTTGGTGATGTACTTTGCAACGAAATAAACAACTGTCATATCAACAACTATGTACTTTATTGTAACCTTGCAGAGAGGTTTGAACAGTAACAACAGTAATACAGAGGACGACAATCAGTAATCATACGTCTGCAAACTACATTTATCTTCAAACATCCAAAAACCACATGAAGGTTATCGTAATAAATGCTCAAAGTGATGTCCGTCTACTTCAATGCACTTTGCAAGCCTTGGCAGAAACGATTGCTGAGTACGTAAAAGCATAGTGCTATCAATATTTGCACAGGCATTGAGTATCCGCTCCTTCATATTGTCTGGAGTCGTTGGTTTATCAATATAAACTTTCTGTTTGAGGTAACCCCACAAAAAAATATCTGCCAATGTAAGGTCTGGAGATCTCGCAGGCCAATGTATTGGGCCTCCACGCCCTATCCAACGGCCATGATACTGTTGATTCAACACTTCACGAGTCGTACGGGCATAATGCGCAGGGCAGCCATCATGCTGAAACCACATTGTCCGTCGTTCCTGTAATGGCACGTCTTCCAATAGTAAGGGTAACTCCTCAACCAAAAACTGTATGTACATTCGTCCTGTTAAATGGTCATCAAAAAAATAAGGTCCAATTATCCTATCAGCCAAAATGCCACACCATACATTCACAGACCAACGGCGTTGATGCTCCACTTCCCGCAACCAATGCGGATTTTCGACAGCCCAATAATGCATGTTATGTCGATTGACTTCGCCGTAATTGGAGAAAGACGATTCATCTGAAAATAGTACAGTCAGGAAAAAGTTGTTATTACGTTGCAGTTTGTCCTGAGCCCATCGACAGAATGTCATCCTGTGCATGAAATCATTCCCTTGTAGTGCTTGATGTAATGAGATATGATATGGGTGAAAGTGATATCGTTTCAATATTCGTAAAATACTACTTTTTGACATCCCCGCATCGTCAGCCAATGTTCGACTACTCACATGGGGATCGTTATGCACTGCAGCCAGCACCACAATTTCGTGATCTTCGGTAGTGGCTGTTCTTTTGCGAGCATGTTTCTTTGGCTGTACACTACCGTCTTCGGAAAACTGCTTTATAATTCGAGAAAACGACATCTTGGAAGGGGTTCTTCTGTTGGGAAATCTTTTCGGCGTACAGATTCCTTGCCTGTTGTAAATTGCGTCTCGCTTCCCCGTACGGGAAGATCATTTCAATTTTCTCGTCCACAGTATGACGTTTCATATTGTTAACACATCGATTGCAAGGACTGTTCTGTCACTGCCACTGCACGGCGCAACAATGCGGACGCACTTTTCATTCCAGCACGCGGAATAGTGCTATTGTTGCAGAGAAGGTAGTAATATTCGTCTGATTCCACGAGTCCACCATTTGTCAATTATGTCTTTCATTAAAACATTCTGGACTTTCAATTAGCTATATCTCATGATCTACTTGTCGGAATTTCAAAAACCACATTGCCATTCAACATGAATTTTTATAGGCTTTCCAATGATATATTACTTCACCACCCTTTCCATTGAAAATTGTGAAGTTACCGTCCACCCCCGCGGCAGCAATGAACTGTTCCAATTAAAACTAACACCATCAACTGTCCCCCTCGAAAATAAATGGAGTTGCTTGAAACATTTGTTTTCTATCACGTACCGTTTCGGAAATATTTAGCTGTAACAATTTAATTGGTCCACCCTGTATATACATAAATATTTGATACACAGAATTATTTGAGCATCCTTAGAAGTTAAGTTAAAGTAATTAACCAATCTACATCGAAGTTGAAATTTGACTATTAGTGTTATTATTTAGATATGATTAGATTTTTAATATTTTAGAACTGAATTTTTGAGCCATTTTATATAAGAATCAAAATACTTAAGTTTAGAATATCTAAAAAAAAGTTCACTGATCAATATCAAACTTTGTATTGAGAGTAAATTTGATTTTCAACCCTTCTTAGATTTTGGCAATGCATCTATTGCTTACAGCATGCTTCACAGTATTGTCCTCTTACATAGTACATTGTCAAGAATAAATTATTCATTATTCCTCGTGAAAAACCGAAATCTAATTTTGGCCAAAAAATTGCGCTCTGCTACCAATTTAATGTTACGAAACAAAAATAAAGAAATCCAATTTTGAGCAGTTAAAGTAAAATGGCTACCGCTCTGCTACCAAATTTTAACAAGTTATCAGAATAAAATAATATTAACTATATTTTATGAGTTAAAGTTGGTATTAAAATAATTATAAATATTATAATGTTGTTTGTGTGTACAAATGATGGCAAACAGTCGGAATGGTGTTTCGGAAGTTCTCTCTAGTTTATTTCAAAAACGGGTTTGTATACAAAAAGGAATAGTCGGGAAACAATAAAATAGCCTGCCATTGGTAGGTAGGTTTTGAAAAACAAAAGGAAGGAGCTAAAAAAAGAGAAATGAAGAGTGAAAGGAGGTTGCCGAGATCATTGAACTGAGCTTTCATAAAATAATGGTCAGTTCACCGGAAAAAATAATGAGAGAATTTAAAATAAAGTTTAGTTTGAAAATACAATACAAATCAATAAATATAAAATGTACGTCATTACAATATAATATGTAGAAATTTAATGTGTGTGAAATGAACGGTGTAGTTTAATAAAAACCAGACACACAATAATTAAAAACATATAAACATTTTTGTCTTTTGAATTTGTAGTTACATCTGACAGTCATACTCATATTATACACATCACTCCCTTGAGGGGCTTCCATTACATTCACCATTTCCGGTTCTCTGACGTTCTTCCGCTCATGTCTGCACTGATGGTCGGTCAATGTACAGCCTGCAGTTCTTGACACCAGAGGATGAAGGGGGACATCATATTTTCATTCGTAGGTCATTGGTTGAATTTCTTGTTATAAACAGCTTTTATCTTGTTGGAATTTCACTTGAAAAAGATTGGCAGGTCCTGGTTGGGATTTTATGTATTTTTTTTTTTTAATTATTATATGTCAGGCCTTTTTAAAGTACACTATAAATATAATATATATATGTAATATCTACTATAAATGTACTGGGCCTGAGAATTATGTTAATAGTAATAAATCTGAATGGAATGAAAATTATTGCTCCTCTTAACTAATAGGAGAATAAAAAAATACAAATGGATTAAATGGAAGAAAATGTTTATATCACTCCTTATTATACAATATACTGTGCCCACAAGTAACACAGATTGAAATAAAATAAAATAAATGAGCAGCTCTAGAAAGAATTGTCTTTTGAATAGATACAATATGCTATTCTAAACAAATGTCTGAAAGTGAGGTTCGTAGATTCTCCGAGTGGCATTCGTAAAATAAATGAATATGTTCGTCGCGTCAAGATTGTTGTTGGGGCCCCGTGTTTTCTATTTATTTTCGACAAAACAGTATTGGAAGCACTAGTTTTAGATGTTTCACTCTTGTGGAAAGAAGCCAATCTAACCAACACACTTGCTTCCGAGTATCCTGGCTTAGCTTATAGAAAAAGTTTTTCGACGAAAGTAGACCTAACAGCTACGTTGTTTACGGGAATGAATTGAATTCACGTAGTTCTACTTTTCCATCTCCTGCGTTCTCTCGGGACGGCAAAGTTTTTACTTTTCTACAGGTACTTGAAAATACAACAGTTCTAAACTCTTGACTATCTATCGCCAAAAGTCTATATGCAAAAGTTTTGCTCCACCGTCAGTTCGGAGGAATAAAAAATGACGCTACATTTCTCCAGTAGTCAGCAACCATCTCTCAATTTACAGAAACAAAGTTGTTTATCATTTTTGTCTGATGTCAAGAATTAGAAAAATATAAATATATATATAATAAAAAGCATATTAAAATAAACGTGTCACGGAAAAACTTCAGTACAGGGTGCTTATAATTAAAGTTGTGATTTCAAAACGCCCTAACTTTAAAATTACCGGACAGATTGCCTTGATATTTGACCAGAACAATCGTGAGGTAATGGAATTTTATTTGGCGAAGGAAAAAAAATAGTTCCAAAATGTGCCGATAGATGGCGCTGTTAGGGTTCACATTGCTGTTTCATTAGAGGCATGAAAATTATTAAGACGTGTTAGCAAAGTCTATTAGTATAGACGTCTTAGCCAATTACTAACGTGTTAGTCAATTTACATACCTTCACAACAGCAATGTGTTTGAACCCTGACAGCGCCATCTATCGGCACAATTTGGAACTATTTTTTTCCTTCGCCGAACAAAATTCCATTACCTCACGATTGTTCTAGTAAAATATCAAGTCAATCTGACCGGTAGTTTTAAAGTTAGGGCGTTTTGAAATCGTAACTTTAATTATAAGCACCCTGGATAATCAAAACAAACCGAGACACATTCCCTCCCTACTCCAATCGCGAAAGGCGGCCTAGCTCAAAAACTGTCCTGTAAAATGTTGAAAGTACAACTTTGACCAAATGACCAACACCAAAACACGAAATACAACTCCAAACAACTGACAACTCCTAAAGAAATGTTTACTTGAGACTAGGAAAGGAAAAGTTGACCTGGCTTCGGATTATTGATGGAAATAGAACGCCCAAACACAATAAATACGGAGGGAACTTATATACGAGCTACAAAATCAAAATATCATCCAGGAAAGCAGCTGCTAAGGCAAAATAACCATTAAAGACATTTAAATACGCTTATGGTGTGTCATTTTGGCAAGTCTAGAGAAAACAAATCCACAGCAACAATGAATGAGAAACAGAAATTAATCATCCTAGATTCTAACATAAGCACATGTTATATGATGAAACCGAAATCAACAACGGCCAAAACGAACTCACAGAAATACACTGCTGTTTGTAAAAAATGCGACACCATGAAGGAATCATCAGAATTAAATTAAATTTGCAGCAAATGTCAATTATAGGATGTAATGCAAAATAGTAAAGTTTCAGAGCCACCGCGCATGCGTGGCGTGCGCAGCGCCCTCTGAACTGATGCTGAAAGTGTATAAGAGGGCTGTAGCGGAACGTTTACAATAGTTAATGATTATTTGTTAGTGGCGAACGTTTAGTGAGACCCAAGTATGTCTCCACGACGGAAGAAGGAGAAATTCCAAGAACTTACGGAGGGTTAACGGGGGAGGGTTATCGGCCTTCGAGAAGGAGGATTTTCCTATCGCGCAATAGCAGCTGGTATGCAGCGGCACAGTTCCACAGTGATGCGAGTTTAGAAGCAGTGGACCGATGAGCACCGAACAACTCGAAAAACTGGCAGTGGACGACGGAAGGTGACGTCAGCGCGCGACGATCGACACCCGCTCCGCATGGCGCTGAATGACCGTACAGCTTCCTCCAGGCAGTTGGCAGCACGTTGGTCTACTGCTACAGGTGTTCTAATGTCGGCTTCCTCAATTCGTCGACGTTTGCTAAACCGTGGACTGCGTGCAAGGGTGCCGTTATACAGGATCCCCCTCACGGCAAATCATCGACGGCTGCGTCTGCAATGGGATCATGAGCACAGAGCCTGGCAAGCTGATTGGCACCAAGTTGTCTCTTCAGATGAATCACGCTTCAATTTGTGGGACCATGATGGCCGCATTCGTGTTAGACGCTATGCCGGTCAACGCTGCCTTTCAGAGTGCGTTATCGAACGACATAGTAGCCGAACACCCGGAGTTATGGTCTGGGTGCGATTTCGTATCATGGACGATCCAATTTGCTACGAATTGAGGGTAATCTCAATAGCAACAGGTACGTCCATGAAGTGCTACAGTCCGAAGTCGTTCCCTTCCTTCAAGGCATCCCTGGAGCAATCTTCAGCAGGATAATGCACGCCCACATACTGCAAAGACTGTTCGAGACTTCTGTTCAGCCCAACACATGCAACTTCTTCCTTGGCCTGCTTATTCGCCGGATATTTCGCCTATTGAGCACGTGTGGGATGTGGTTGGTTGGCGTCTCCCCCATTAACCCTCCGTAAGTTGTTAGAATTTCTCCTTCTTCCGTCGTGGAGGCATACTTGGGTCTCACTAAACGTTCGCCACTAACAAATAATCATTAACTATCGTAAACGTTCCGCTACAGCCCTCTTATACACTTTCAGCATCAGTTCAGAGCATGCGCGGTGGCTCTGAAACTTTACTATTTTGCATTACATCCTATAATTGACATTTGCTGCAAATTTCATTTAATTCTGATGATTCCTTCATGGTGTTGCATTTTTTACAAACAGCAGTTTACAATACATTGAAGATAACAGAGAAGATGGACCACTAGTAATTCACACACAGAAAAGCACAGGATAGAAGCGGATTGCGGGTGTCCGTTCTAAATCCGAAATGGTTGATCATTTCTATTAAACAACAACACCTCCAATAACGAAGCCCAACAGTAAAAATTACTTCAAACATCTTAAAACATAACGTACCACAAAAAGGTGTAACAACGACCTGAAATACGCCGCCGCTACGACTTCACTAAATCACACCGAAAATCTCACAACAATCACTTCACATAAACTCCATGCTTCCACAATAAAACCCTCCATGCTACTTCCACAATAATAATGAAAAATAGAAAAAGACAAAAACAAGTAACCAAAATAGAAATTCATAAGATGATAATAAGGAGAATAACAAACCTCATCTACTACAAATGAAAATTAAAGTTTTAGAGAATTAAAGAATACATGAAACTGAAATTATCAATATAATTGGATTTAGCATTAAATATTGATTGACCTTACAAAAACATTTATGACATCAGCAAACAAGGAGTGAAAAATATATAAAAAGCGTAAAAAATAAACGTGTGACGTGAAAATAATCAAAATAATTAAAATAAACCACGACAACATATAATTTTATATTTCAGGGTACTGTTTAATGATTCACAGTACAAATGATTACTGTAAAGTAATCTGTAAAGTAAATGTTTGTTGGCTTAATGATTGTTTTTTTTTTAATGTATATCAATCCTTTTAGGCATACTTGAAAGCGGTATATCTGTGTTATAGGAATTGAGCATTTTAATATATATTCTTAAAAAGTTATTAATTAATACTTAATTTTTCCATCTACCACATCTGAAATTATATTTTGTTTTATTTGCTTAAAAGTTACATTTTCTTTTTTATTAAGATCTATTTGTTTAAATATTTTATATTTTACATAATTAGCTAATCTATATCCATAAGTATTTTTAATTCTTTCAATTTTAAATATTTTATTCCAATTACATCTAGTTTTTGATACTCCTTGTTGGTAATTTATTTCTCTTTTCACTTCAAAATAGTTTTTAATTATTGTTTTATATAGAAATTTTTCATTTATTTTTAATATTTTATATTTTTTTCTCATTCTTAATTGTTCATTTTTTATTTATATTTATAATTTTTATAAACATTATTAAATATTTTTAATATTTTTTTATTGATATTTTCTATTTGTTGTTTATTCATATTTATCCAACATTCCAACCCATAATCCAAGATTGAGTCCACAAAGGATTTGTATACTATGAGCTTTTGTCTAATTGGAACAGCATCCCTAATGTGATAAAAGAGAAAAGCATATGAGCTCAGCTTCCTTATCACATAACCATACTGTTCATTCCAGCAGAATCTGTTATCTATGTTAATTCCTAAATATTTATAAGTTGAGACAATTTCTATTCTTTTGCAGTTACAATCTTTCGTTAAGATGTTGCTATTCTGTTCTATATTTGGACATTCTATTTTATGTGGGATTAATAATTACATTGTTATTTATTTTCTTATTTTTGTTTTTGATTATCATTATTTTTTTTTCTTCTCCATTTACTTTCATTTTATTTTTAAATGATCATTTATTTATATTATTTAGATCTTTTTGTATATTATCTTGCACTTGAAGTTGGTTTTTGTCTGTAGTTACTAATATTACGTCATCTGCGTATAGAAAAACCTCTGCTTTTTTTATATTTTTGCTTATTGAGTTTATATAAATATTAAAGAAGAGAGGACCTAAGTTTGAGCCTTGTGGAATTCCTCTTTTGAAGTTATATAGTTTACTTATATTATTTTCAATTTTAATGCTAAATTTTCTATCTCTCAAATAATTTTCTTTCATTTTATATGTTTCCTCTTATTCCCATTTGTTTAATTTTTTGTAACAAAATTTTATGATCTATAGAATCAAATGCTCTACTAAAGTCAATAAATGCTGTGTATATTATTTCTCCATTGTTCAATGATTTGTTTATATTTTCATTAACATGATTCAATAAAATTATTGTTCCTTTATTTCTTTGATATGCATACTGATTTCGATTTAATAGCTTCCTTTTACTTACATAGTCATAAATAGTTTTTGCAAAATAACTTTCTAATATTTTAGAAATATTTGAAATTAGTGAAATAGGTCTATAGTTATTTAGATTATTGGGACTTCCTCCCTTATATATTGGTATTGTATATGTTATTTTCCATGCACCTGATTTACAAATTTTTTGAAAAATTATTTCCAGAAAGATAGATATTGTTTCTTTTATACTGCTTACATCAATTAATTTTATTCCATCTGGACCATATGAATGATTTTTTTTTTGATTGTTTATTATTTCAATTATATCTTCTATTTGGCAACATTAAAATCATTGAGTTTTTTTCTGATTCCTGTTCTTCATTTTCCATTTTTCTTATCTTCTCTAATTCTTCATTACTTTCATAAACATTTTGAGTAAAAATTTTACTCAAATTATAAAATAATTTTTTTAATATCATAATTTTCTAATAATAATTTTAATTCATTTGTTTCATTATTTTTTTTCTGTTTTCTTATTATATCATTATTTATAAATTTCCACACATTTATATTGGCGTTAGCATCATCTTTAATCAATTTTCTATAGTATTTATTTTTTTGTTTTTTAATTTGATTTTTTAACCAATTTCTTTTTTTCTTATATTCTATTTCTAATTTTGTGTTGTTTTTATTTTTTATGTATCTCTTATATAAGTTATTTTTTTCTTGAATCTGTTTCATCAACTGTGGGTTCATCCAATGTTTTTTGTATTCTGTATTATCTGTCTCATATATATCCTTTCTACTATTTTCTTTTATTGTTTCTCTTTTTATTTTATATTTTGCTTTTTTTATTATTTTATTTAACTTATTTATTATTTTATTTGGATCTTCTTCATTTTTCTTTATTATTTCTTCTATTAAAGTTTTTAGTTCTTTGTTTAGTTTCTCTATATCTATTTTTACATTATTTTTCTCTTTATTATTTTTTTTTCCGATTGTTTTATTTGTAATTCTTTCTTTTCTATTTCAAGCAGGATTCCATAGTGGTCGGAAATGTCCCATTGTATTATATTCGCATTAATTTCAATATCTTCTGCATTCGAGAAGCAATGATCAATACATGTGTTAGTAATTGATTTAGTAGTTTTTACAGATCTTGTTGTTTTGTATACATGATTTAAATATCCAAGATTATAAAACATGTTTTTATATTTTATACTTATTTTGTTATTAATTTTTTCTTCTATATTTATGTTTGTGTCACCTATTCATATTAGATTTTTTTTTCCATTTTCTTGTATGTGATTTATATTTTCTTTTATTTCTTTTATAAATTTATTTTTTTTTCGTTAATGAGATTTGTATATTATATATATAATTAATTCTTTTGATAGGAGTGAATTTTTTTAAAAAGTGCAAATTAAATTTTCGTGTGTTATACTATCTTCATTTTCTGTTAGGATATTATATTTTTCCCTATTCCATATCATTATACATCCTCCTCTAGAATTTATTCTTAATTTTTGTTCTTTTATAAACCCTTTTATATTGTATAAAAAGGCTTCCTCCTCCTTTATATTCACCTCTACCAATATTATTATATCTATATATGTTATTTTTTTATCTATATTAGCCATTAGATATGCAAAGTTAGACCTTAAACTTCTTATATTTAAGAAGAGAATATTATGTTTAGGGTTCCATGTGCTTATATTCTCTATAATATTTAGTTTACCTAATTCTACTTGGTAATAACTATCCATCATCATTGTTTGTTTGTTTGGTTTTTTTTTTTATTTATTTATTTTTTTTTACATTCTTTCAAAATCCTCTTCGCATTTAATATTCATAATTCTTGTGTTTTCGTTTTTTCTTATTAGGATTTAATTATTCTTTATCCAAACAAATTTATAATTTCTTGATTTAGCTTCCATTTTAGTTTTCCATAAACTAAGTTATGGGTTTTTAAGTTTATGGGTTTTTAAGGTTTTTTAAGTTTTGAGTTAAGTTTTCATTTATGTATATTTTGTTCTTATTATTGTTGTTAAAGATTTTCTGATTTGTTAAATTTCTGTTTTGTTTGTACTGCGTAAGCCAGAAGTCTCTATCTTTTCTGTTAATCAATTTTACTATGATTGGTCTGGATTTGTTAGTATTTGTTTTGCCGTATCTATGAGTTACATCTATTTTGTCTGAGGGGTTTCGTATGTTAAGTGCTTCTCCAATGACTTGTATTAATTCATTTAAATTTTCGTTTTCTTTTTCTTCTACTCCAATCATTTCTATATTATTTTTCCTTTGTTGCAATTCCAATTTTTGAATTGTTTCTTGTAATTGCAATATTTTTTCATTTTAACGGTTTTTATCATTTTCAATACCGGTAACTTTCATGTTTTCCATTATGCTCTTTTGGTTAACTTGATAATTTTGTAATTTGCTTAAGATGTCTTCATGCTGCTTACTTACGAAATCAATTGATTTCCTAATTTCTACAATTTCATTCAAAATTGTCTGACTCAAATTCTGATCTTGAAATGTGTTGGGTGAGTCTATTTAGGCTATAAGGAGAGTTGGTGTTTTTTGACATGAATCAGGTTTCGACTGTATTTTTTCTACTTCTAATTTGGAGTCTTTTTCTATTTTTTTGTTTCTCACTGTTATTCTATTGCATTTTGCACACTTCCATTGTTTTCTTTTTGATGGAGTTCCATAGTCTGATAATTCACTTTCTATGGCGCAGTTCACGTGTTGTTCAGTGCCGCAACTCAGACATCTTAATTCTTCTAATTTTAGTAGCTTGTTACAAATTATACATTTGATTTTTAATTTAGCGTACTCACTCATTTGTTACTTGTTTTATTGTAGGATGTAGTGGAATCTATGTTGAATTGAGTTGTCGATGGAGATTTTTAACCAGAATGGAAAATCACCGGAGCGAACTTCTGCAGGTCTTTACTCCTTGACGCTTGGCTCCTATCATTTTAATGAGATTATCTAACAAAAAACGTCAAATTTACTTGCGAAATTGTTTTAGAAATATAATTTTGTAAAGGAAGAAAATTTAATGGAAAACTGTTGCATAAATTAAATTTAATACCTCCGATATTGAAATTTAATTAGTTAAAGTTGTATTAATTATATAAGAAATAATTATGAGCTTGAAAAGAAAATTTAATTTAATTTTTATTTTCTTCCAATGGAAATATACTTCGTTGACGTAATATTTAAATGAGAGTCATGACGTGTTAAGTAGAAATCATATGATGATTTGTTGCAGTCGAAATTGGAGTGTTGATTCGATAGGTTCGTCTCTGACAGTGAAGAGAGGGAACTTTGACTGAATGCAGTTGACGCAAAAACTAAGGAGATAATATTGAAATGATGCAGTCGACAAATGAAAGTAAGGTGAGACAGTCAAATTCTATTAACTGACTAGAAACATTAGGAGGTGACAATTGGCAATACAGCTGGAAAATTCCTAGGATGGAATGGACACCCCCGACGGAGACATCGAGTGGCAGAGTGAAGAAATAACTCTGAATATTTAAAGAACCTAATTCAACAACTTGAAAGTAAGGAATGGAAAATAACTTTATTTAATTCGAAAGATTTTCGAAGCAACTATTGAAGGGACAAGTTTAAATTAGACATTCCGTATTAGTAAGAAGATTCCATTACCGAAGTAGGTGTTAGCGGGAAGCAGACCGCAAGTAAGGATAAGGGCGATTATAGTTATTATTATTCCCAGTAAAGCAACTGAGTGAAGAAACTATTTGTTTATTAGAAGTAAGAAGATTTAATTGCCGAAAGTTATCGTGCAGAACTTTAACATTGATTTAATTAATTGTAAAAGAAGATTAGTGGACTCCGTGAAGTTTGGATCAGTCCAAGATACCAAGGGTAGAAGAGTAGAATTTATTTCATCGTACGGGAGCGTTAATTAGTGAAACGAACTGTTCAGAAAAAGAGAGTAATAGGATAGCTATTGATTTTAGTATCCGAAAATTAAAGTAAATTGACATTTGAAGTTAAGAAGAATTCTGAATTCGTACGAACATTAAATCTTAAGCTAAGGAAGATATAATTATATTCCAGAAGGAAATTATATTGAATAGGAGATTACCACATCCCTTAGAATTATTATTAATGAAGAGTAGAAGTATGACATCAGTGTATTTCGGTTAAGAAGACATCGTTATCAAGAAGTGATACAAGTGTTCCTACGGACACACAATCGACAACGGAAAGTGCAAGTGTGCATCTTCAATAAGTCTGTGCATTACCCACGTGTGAATATAAGTGTTAATTAGTGATTTCAGCAAGTGTTAGAAATCCAAAGTAATAAGTGCTATCAAAGGTTCATGATTATATTCCGGACGTGCAACATCATATGAAGTCATCATATTGTAAGTACATTACCTTTATAATTTTTGGAGGGATACAAGAATCTAGGAAGCGAAAGTAACGACAACTCAATTAGAGTATTAGCTAATTGGTCAGAATTCAATTAAATGCCATTGATACAATTCACACAAGAGTGAAGTCATAGATAGTTTTTTGCTATTGAGTTTAGTTACACAGTATACTAAAGAATATGATTAACATATGCATACAAGTGAAGTAGGCAGTAATCAGTAATGACTCTTTGTCATACAAGTGAAATAAGGTTTATCGAATGTGTGTTAGAAAATTACATAGTGTATAACCACATAGGTGAGAAACCATTGTTGATACTGATTATTAAACAGTAAATAGATATTGAAAACTCAAGGTTTAAATGTAACCAAACAATGATAAGACTTGTTATATTGTTATGCAGCAGTGTAGTAATTTAGTTTATCGAAAGTAATCGCTGAATATATTTGATTAGGCGATAAGTTGATTTCTTGAGGTTAAGAATAGTAACCTTTAGTTTATGCTATCGTGCATATAGCTTATTGATCTCTGTTAACCTTAACATCTTTTGCAAATAGTCAGAACAAGTTAGCTGATGTTTATTGTAATAAATAATTTTAAAATTTTCATAACCCTTGTGTCACTATTTTGGTGCGCTTTACTCTGGAAGTATGCGTTCTGTGCAATATCTGCATCAAAAACAAACCAAGAAACAATTCAGAAATTTTATTCTACTGAATATTTTTTTTTTATTCATTTATCTTGATAATGCAGTAGATTAATTTTTAACAAACAAGCTGTACTTAACATTAAATTTGCTTTTATTTCATACCTTCCAGATAATTTGAAGTATACGGAAAAAAATAGAACCAAAACAGTGTGATTTTTTTTTCAGGATTCGTCAAACTATTCCTTTTTAAGAAGAGATAAATGGAAAAATACTTACATGTATGGAAAGTAAGACAAGTTCCAGCTCCTTGCCATGATTGTAATAGAGGTACATTTCTTGAACCCTGGAAAAAAAAGGAAGTTTGTAACTTTGAGATTTCAGATTAGACTACTAGTTATATTAATATTGAAGAATTTGAAAAGGAGGCATAAAAAAGATGTTCCTTTCTACTTCTATATTAAATAGAAACAGCAACAGCTAGAGCTCGATGCTAAACTTTAAGCAAAGTTGGGTGGAGGTGATGGTAAATAAAGAATATTGCAAAAGACAAAAGCACTTAAAAATAAACAATTGGTAATTTACTGCATGAGGTGACTACTAATACGTCATTCTTCTTTAATCCTCAAATTCAAGACTTATAAACTGTTTAGCTTCTCAAAGTTCCTAGTAGGGCTAGGCAATCCTTATATTTAACCTAACAATTCCATTTACTAAATACTGTTCTAATAATAAAATACTGGGCTCTATTTCTTCAATTACCTAGATTAAATTGATAACACTTCAGTTCTCTTAATTAAGGAAATGGCTTAAAAACTTTCACCTTGTGTGAATAAAAAAACATTCTTGCATTATCTTTAACAAACGTAAAATGGCTATAGTATTCACCTTGTGTGACTAAAAATGTTCTGTGAGTAAAACATTCTTCCATTATTTTTAACTAACATAGAATGGAATGGAATGACTAGATCCCTTGTGTGAATAAATGTTCTTCTACTGACTATTACTTTCAAATGTTCCACTTAACACAGACGTTATGTCTTAGAATACACTGCTAACTTCCGGAGTTATCCTCGATGTGGCTAAGCTTCAAAAACTCCTACAAAGTTTATCGTAAATTCACTTACTTGATAGACTTGTTAAATTAAAAACGTATGTCTCACACATCTGTTCACCGGTAAATGAATCCACGAAGCGTCCAAGCAGCATTTACTTTGGTATGTCATCTAATCCAAGATGGCGGCTACTGTTCTATCCATCGATCTCGAGTTATGTCTCCATTAATCTCTCCAAACTATCTTCCTGTTGGGACTTACAAATAAAGGAGAAATTAATATTTATCAATAGAAATTTAACTCTTAAGATATCGAATGATACTGGTAGAAGTAACTTGCGTGATTGGATAATCATTATCAGTTGCTTCTCCTATACAAGCTTATATCTTTTTCTCCGCTTCCAATCTCTGGAAGTACCCTATCTTCCTATTCCTCGTCTGTGCTAACAAACACGTCTATCACTTCTTGATTTTTCATTGTTTCACGCTTCGATCTGGTTGTTTTAAAGAATCCACATTTTCAGTATCACACTGTTTTGTTATGATTAATCACGAGCCATTCTTTACAATTCTTTGTTAACAATTTTACTTCATGCACTTCTATAGCGCTGACAATAATTTATTGCAAAATTCCCATTGCATCTAATAATCAATCTTGTATTGATTCTTTACAGACAAACAGAACCTCAAAGAAAGCTATTATAAAAACGTAAACATGCCATTTAGTAAATTCAAAAGAGTTTTTATTGCAATCTTTAGTGTATGATGAAAAGGTAAATATTAATGTAATATTAATAATACAGTCAAAATGATGATTTAATAGAATCTAAACCTTTATTATCTTTAAAAATTTCTTGTTTCCTAAATTTCAGTAATCAGGAAATTACTGCAGTCTTTACTGATTTTTTTGAAATTACTGCATTTAATTTGTACTGTTTCCTTAACTGATTCTAAAATCCAAAAACCCATTTTTTATAAGTAACTAATTATACAAATGGAGCAATAATCGTTTAAAAACAATAAATTTTTGAGCACAATGGACCACTTGAGGTTTACGCCCCTATCGACGTCACGTATGACGTGTATCCCACATGCGGCGAGAGCTTATGGGATAAACAAACATATAAATTTGTTTGAATTACTTAAAAAATCGTCGATATTTGATATTTCAAGACGATGGTTCAGTGCTGTGTAGATCCTTATTGTAATAATTCTGTAAAAATGCTTGGAATATCCTTCTTTAATATAATATTTCTTCTGTATCTAAACCGGTTAAAACAAAGCACATGGCTTTGTTTATCCCACATGCGAAGCAGTAGCGTGGTGGGATATTTTGTAACTACGAAGCCCCGCCTATCCTCAAGTGATCCATTAAATTATATCCTTCTTTGAAAATATATTGCTGTCGTCTTCTTCAATAGGCGATAATCAACTCTATATCCAATCTGAAAATTTTGGAAGGCTTACAATCGTTGCATCCAAATCAAATCTTTTAGTTCAGCCTCTATATCTATTAGGGTTAAAACGAAGCACTTGGCTTTGTTTATCCCACAAGCCAAAAAGTAGACTGGTGGGATATTTTGGAACTACGAAGCCCGCCTATCCTCAAGTGGTCCATTGGATATTGAAGTTGAAAACTCTAATTTGGAAGGTTTCTCTCTTGAGTTAATGGTTAACATTATTATTTTACTATTGTAGATTAACTTATTTTTATAAGATTGGAGTTATTCCTACTATTGGTAAAAAAAAAAAGTTCTTGAATAGAATTATGAAATATTTCGCGAAACAAGGTTGCTTAACCCAAGAAGAGCAGAGAAACTAAAAGACAGTGCGCTCGTAATACCATCAATCCGAATTTTATCCAAGGTACACAAAAATCCCAATAGCAACGGTTTATTTCCTGTACGCCCAATCGTGAATTGCAATAATTCGGCGATTAAAGGACTCTATGATATCATCTACAGCAAAACTTCACACGCCAATGTAATATCTAACTTTGCCATAAAAAACAGTGTCTCATTCGTTCAAAAATCCGTTCTTTACCCTTCCACACGGATGCTTCAAATAGACAATGACCTCATCCCACTTATTTCAGCGCTATATAATAAACAATTTTTCATGTTTAACAATCAGATTTACAACCAAACCAAGGGCCTTTTCATTGGACTCTCAGCCTCGGCTACATTAGCCGAAATCTCCATGACCTTTATTGAGGACTCTGCATTCACAATATAGATAGCAAAGCCGTCAGCATCCCACTTTACTGTAGATTTGGGGACGATCTTTTGTTTTATAGCCATCGCACAAACTAAGAAGAAATAAAAATGTCATCAATTCTATTCACCCAGTGATCCGCTTTACTCAAGAAAGTGAAAACGAACCTGCAAATACCATCGCCTTCGTTGATGTTTCAATATAAAGGAAAAACAATCAGTTCCACACATCTGTACATAGAAAGCCATCAGCCCAACCAGTAACCCTTCAGTTTCCATCTTTCACTCCCCGATCCTTTAAAATCTACAATATAAAAATGGTCAGTAATATAGCCTTTAATTTATCCTCTAACTTTACCAACTTCCAGAAAGAAATCAATAACATCCGCTCCATATTTAATCTTAATGATTATTCACCGCATTTCGTTGATAAACACATCGCAGGAGCTACGCGTTCTCATTATAATAATGATAAAACCACAACTCAAACCCCTATGAAATATATCTCAATTCCGTTCCATCCGGACCTTCACCAAGCACTTACTAAAATACTCAAACCCCTCAACATAGCAGTAACTTCCCCCAGCAACAATACTCTACACAAACTACTTAATCCAATTAAATTTTCTCTGCAACAAAGTGATCCCGCGTCGCAAAAAGGACTAATCTACTCGATACCGTGTACACACCAGAACCAATGTAGGTACCTCAGAGAAACAATTCAGAAAATGTCCAAACGAATTTCGCAGCACAAATATGTAATCAAAGCTAAAAACGTAAATTATAACACCGCTAAACACGTACATGAATTAAACCACAAAATCGACTTCGATCGAACCACCATTGTTTGTAAAGAAAACAATGATTTCTTACGAAAATGTAAGGAAACTTACTACATCCTCACTGACCCCCGCTGTTATAATGAGCACCTCTCTGTACAAAATATGCAACAATATGGTTTAAAGAAAAAGAAAAAATCCAAGAATATAACACCCAATATCCCGAATCACAATATCGACCCTTCCAATTGATTTCCCATAATCCTCACTCCTACGCATGTCACATGGGAGCTCGATTTTTAAATTTCACAGGTATTTTAGATTCTGCTACATAAAATATATTGTTTTAAGATTCTCTCACTCGACAAAGGTTCTGCATGATTGAACCGAAACTGGTAGTCCCTTTTTAACATGTATATAGTTTTATTTTTAACCATTTTAAAAATTAAGTGCGTCGGACCATCTCACAGTTCAATTCCTAAAGAACCCAGCTCCTTTCTCCTTTCTTCTATCTCCGACTTCCACTTCAGAGGTTAAACAAGTTATCACATCTCTCTGTAACAAACTATCTTCTGGACCTGACGAGGTCTCTCCAACTCTTCTTAAACAAATCAATGTTGAAATTTCACTTCCTCTATCTCACATATTTAATATTTCCATATGTGAAGGCGTCTTTCCCTCATCCTTTAAACGAGCTAAAATTATTCCAATTTGGAAAGCAGGAGATGTTGATGGTTTTGGGAACTATCGCCCGATCTCTATTATTAACACTTTCTCAAAAGTATTTGAAACACTATTTCATACTGTATATGTCCTTTTTGTTGAGGGATTTCCTCACTCCGGGATGAGATATAATCTCGATATTTCGGCCCCGTGCCTCGGGCCTTCTTCGGGAGATGTTTTAAAAGTTAATCACATGAAGGTGAACGCATAACGAACGACTTCCGTCGTTGGTTTCTCGGGAGAGTTCCTCATGTTGTTGGTTCCGAGCAAATGGTGACTGCACTGAGAGGAGAGGGGGTGGACGGAAAGGGGAAAAAAAAAAGAAGGAGACTCCTTGGGGACAATTTCTTAATTGCGTGCGGGGGGTGCGGGGACAGCCGGGAAGGTTTCTTCGAATTCAAAAAATCCGTTAAATTAAAAGCCAGCAAGGTTTACAGGGGAGAAGAATTTGAAAGATAAAATGAAATAAATTGAAACAAAATGTAAAAAAAAAAAAAAAAAAGTGTAAATTGGAATAAAACCAAATAAAATAATTAATATGTATGAAAATATAAATAACTACGTAGAAATAATTGAATGATAGACGTGGGAAAATTGGTAAGAGAAAATATTAATGGTATTAATAACAGTAATAATAATACAGCAAAACCTCGTTATGTCGTCACCCGGATAAGTCGTCACTCCGCTTAAGTCGTCGTTTTCCTTTGGTCCCGACAAAGTCTCATAGACAATAATGTAAAATAACCCTCTTTTACTCGTCACCAAATTTAATTCTACTCCGGATAACTCGTCACCCTCACAAATGGCGAAAAGCATCAGTATTCTCAATTTTGCCTGCTATCTTTTCAGCCCCACCCCTTCACTTCACGCTCAAGAAAGCCTAGCCTTTACGGGGATTTTCACGTGGGAAATTCACTTGGGAAATTACACACTTTTCGTTGCGACTCTTGTCAAGTGTATAATTTTTTCTTGACCGCTACTGAGTGTGATTTCATTTCATAGCGAAAAAGCTCTGCTGTAAGGGTATTTTTTATCTTGCAATTTCGTGGTTTGATTACATTTGTAACATGTCAGGGAAACGAAAACTTACCTCGTTATCTTTTAAAGAAAAAAAAGACTTAATTGCACTTTTTGAAAAATCAAATGTTTCGAAAACAGCTTTTGCCAAAGAACACCATATTCCCAGGACTACATTAAACGATATTCTATCATCGAAGCTGAAGAAGCTGACTGCAAAGACAAAAGAAAGAGGATGAGGAAATCGAAGTTTGACGAGATCGAGGAGGTTCGATGACTAAAACATGCCAGATCGAAAAATGTGCAGATTTCTGCCGTGATTCTCAAAGAAAAAGCCATGGAAATTGCTAAGGAGTTGAACATTGAAGATTTTGGCGGCATCAATGGTTGGCTGAAACGTTTCAAAGACAGACATTGCCTTTCTTTTAAAAGGATTAAAATGTGGTAACTATAAAAAGTATTTTTTTTTTTTTTTATTTTCCACTCATTCATTTGCATGTGTTGATTTCTGAAAATCTTGTTTTTCTCACCGAATCCTACAGCAATTCATGAAAATATTGTAGTTAAGTGGTTTGGTTTTTTTTGTTTGTTTTTTTCCAAAAATGCCCACTCCGCTTAAGTCGTCAAAAATGTTTGGTCCCTTGAGTGACCACTTAACGAGGTTTTACTGTAGTAATAATTCACCTGAATTATACATATATATAAGAATTAAAATTAAAAGATGGATTAAAATTCGTCATGGATAGATTGAAATGTAACATGAGAAGAAAAAAAAAAAAAAGGAACAAATGCAAATACCTGAGGTTTTTGGGATGTTGGCGGAGCCATGGGAAAAATAAAAAAAAAAATAAAAAGGAATCAAGCTAAGACATGAAAGAAAAGTAGAGATGATTTTTGTTGGGATAGAGTTAATTGGATAAAATGAAGAAATAATGCAAAGGAGAGGGTTAGATAAGATTTTTTTTAAATTATATTTCTCTTTATATATAAGTGCAGTCACCATTTGCTCGGAACCAACAACATGAGGAACTCTCCCGAGAAATCAACGACGGAAGTCGTTCGTTATGCGAAGAAGGCCCGAGGCACGGGGCCGAAATATCGAGATTATATCTCATCCCGGAGTGAGGAAATCCCTCAACAAAAAGGACATATACAGTATCATGTCTCACTCCTCCTTCAGGACCAAATTACACTATTTCATACTGAACTCTCTCACTACTTCTATCAAAAGAATCTCATTGCACAGCAACAACACGGCTTCATGAAAAGAAAAAACACAGAAACGGCTCTGATTGAACTCACTGAATTTGTTACAGAGAACATGACCTCTAATAAAATTGTATTAGGACTCTTCCTTGATTTCAAAAAAGCCTTTGATTCAATTAATGTTGAAATTCTACTTAAAAAATTAGAGCATCATGGCGTTAGAGGTCCTCCCCTAACTTGGCTGTCCTCATATCTCTCCGACCGGCAGTATCAGCTTATTCTGAATGGATATTCTTCTTCCTGGTATTTCACCCCAAAAGGCTTACTTCAAGGGTCCATCCTATTACCCCCTTTCTTTAACCTATTTATAAATGATCTTATTCTAACATCATATGCCTCCAAATGCATCTTCTATGCAGACGACGGAACTCTTCTTTTTGCCAACAAAAATATTGAAAATCTGAAACAAGATGCCCAACTTTCTCTGTTCATCTTAAATCTTGGCTTTCTGCAAATGATCTCACATTAAATATATCCAAAACAGTATACATGTTCTTCTTTCAACGGAATAAATCACTTTCATGTAAAAACTTCTTTATTACTTACAACAACTCACTAATACAAGAGGTCTCCTCCTTCAAGTACTTAGGAATCTATCTTTCTCATGATCTTTCTTGGAATTTACATGCCCAAAAAATTGCTTATATAATCTCCAGAAACTTAGGCGTTATCAGAAAGTTAACTTTCTTCCAGCTCAAATTCTACTAAATCTATATTGGTCACTCATTCATTCAAATCTTTGTTACGGAGTTGTCGTATGGAGCAACCCTTCTAAATTTTATGAAAACATGCTACTTAAAGTACAGAAATATTTCCTAAGATTTATAAATAAAAAACCTAGACACTATTCTACTCGATCCCTCTGGCCTAAATATAATATCATCTTTTCCCCCCACATCTATAAACTACAATTAGCGGTCTTCACCTATAAAGTAATTAATATAATAGTCTATCCCTCTATCCCACTAACCATTAATTCTCACCCCCATTTCTATGATACCAGATCTGTTACCCACCTGTTACTATCCATTCCGAAAACTAAGTCCAACTATCAAAGAAAAGTTGTTAGTTATGCTTCGCCTCAACTTTGGAATGAAATACCTAAAGAGATCCGTGAATGTCTTTTTTTTACCCAATTCAAAAAAAAATTAAAAAACACATTTAAACTTTAATAATTTACTAACATTCCACCTACTATTGAAGTCAGGCTGAAATTGCGATCCGAATCCCTTTTCGCCTAACATCTTCCTCTTTCATCTCCTCTATTCTGTATCCGCCTAGTCCCTCACTCTATTCCTACTCTCTTCCTGTTCCCTTTATTCCATCTATTCATAATACCTAAATATGTTCTCCCTGTCGAAAATAAACAAGTAAATATTTGCTAAAATTTCAGTAATTTTCTCTTCAGTAAATATTTTCCCTCAAAATTGTGTTATGTATCCCCTTTGTTAATTCCCTTTGTTAATTGCCTACTGAAGACATCCACTTGTCTTCTCGACGGGAACTCCCTTAAGACGACTGGGTTGTCAAAATGTCATGTAAACACTTTTCTAGTAAAATTTTATTGGCAATAAAATTGATTTGAAGAATTGAAGGACCTATTAGAATATTGGTATTTAAGGATTCTATGATGATGTGATAGAATGGGAGCCTTCATTGTCTTTCAAACTCAAATCGTTTCCTCAAATCGTTTTTCTAATGTTAATTAACGTTAGCTTTTTGTTCGTTAAGCTTTGGTTATTTAATTGGTGCATTAAGTCTCCGTATTTTATTACTTTGTTTTGCTTCGACTCAAGATGGGAGAAATGTTACAAACAAAAAGAATAGTAATTTAAAGTACGGAAGTGAACAGTGTGAACTATACAGATGTTTCTAAAGGGACAATTGTCATCCAAAATATGGATAAGAACAATTTTCCTCAAAAACAATAGCTGATAATGAAGATAATATGAATCCTAATTTTTACTGACACAAGATTGAAAGAGAAATTCCTGTAAATAAGTATATTTTTCTTCTCAAGCTCAAAGAAACCATTAAGTTTTTGGCCTCCGGACAGATTGATAATAAAACTGAGTCTAACAAAACTCTCCGTACTTCAGTGAATTTATATAAATGGCCTAAATAGAATGGTTCTCTTATAACTCTCACGTAGTTCAATTTTTTGAATTGATGGCTAGCACCTACAAAATGTCCTAAATAATTTCTTAATAACTTCCTGAGGAAGACAACGGCAAACCACCTCAGTAACTTTCCCTAGAATTTTTATGGATTATTTATGGAATCCGGAAGTTCAGGAACGAAAATCGCTGTTAGTGCGAACCGTAAAAAAATAATAACCACGAAATGAATCTGTCCCATTTTCCTATAAACTCTTCTTGATTGCCTCAAGCGAACTATAAATCGTCGCAAAGCATTATGGAAGTTGAGGTACGACAAAGATTACCATTTAGATCACACAGGTTAGCAGAACAACCCAAGTGTTGAGTCCATCTTTTAGATATAATGAATCAGCAAAATATATTCCAGTTATTTCAGGCTTCTCATTAACTCTTATGTGCTCATTTCATATCAGCAATCACTTCAATTTTTTTCTCTTTAAGTCGGCGTGAAAGAATGAGAATTTCAGGCCACATATTTAATTTCCTTTTTGAGGCAATTTCAGTTACAGCAATCTGCACCAAGCTCGAAATAAAATCTAATAATCCCTTCTTTGCCAAATTGTTTTCAGCGGCTTTATTACATCTTAATTCTATTTCTCTTCTGTTAAATAATTGTAAGTGAATCATTCTTTCCAGACAAATTTATTTGATATCTGTTATACTTATCAATCTCTTTAAATTCTTCTATCATATCTGACTTCAACGTTTTCCTGAACATTTGTAAATCTGCACTCTCAAATAGGATTTCTGTATTATTGGTTTTTGTTATTTCGAGGCAGGTTTAAGATCATGGTGCTTAAAATCCGTATTTGTTCTCTCTTCCAGAGTCTCAAAACAGTGACTGCTGTTGTGCTGCTTATTTACGTAATAAACACATCGCTTTATTATTGTTTTCTTATATTGGTTTAGCGAAGCTACGAAGAAGCAGGAACAATTGTGGCAAGTTATATTTCTACTCAATATTTCGAATGACGTTTTACTATAGATTAACTTCTGCACTAAGCCTACAACCAAAGCAAAAGTTCGTCAATTTAATAATCTTTTTGTTACCCATTTTTTGCTTTTTGAATCTTTTAAGTTTTTGTAACGAAGATTTCATTTCAATTACTTTGTTTTCTGCTCCTCATTCGAGGTTTTGTTTGCCATTGTCACTAGAGCCTCGATTTCAATCAAATGGAATCGCCTTCTTTCTCATGTAACGAGGAGTTTAGAGGATAAACCAGACTCGACAAATGGAGTCAAGAAGACCTCAAAATATCTTAAGTTCGCTCCAAAGATTTAAAAACATACAATTGACTTTCTAATTTATCCCTAAATGTGACTAGATCCTCTCCTACCTTTTTCCGCATTGTATTCTCTAGCGTTTCAACTTAACATTAAAATAATCTGAATGATTTCGTTCATAGGAAATGAGTCACTCAACTACTTCAGTCCACTTAGAAATCTGTGAAAATCACGATCGTTCAAAATTAATAGGAGAGGTGATGCTGGAATCACTTCTTGTGTTTATTTCAAATATTAAATGAAAATGAAGAATAATAACAGTGTAATGAACCAAGAAATACGCATTCTTAACTATAGTTTGAATGAAGTGGAAATCCAATGTTATTTTTTCAACAGAAATTAGCTACAAAACGACATCTACATGTCATCTGAGAAGAATAGCATTTGAATTTGAGGAAAGAAAGATACTTGCCTTAGCTTACTCCTTTTTAGAAAGTTAGATACAGAAATCTACTAAGGAAGATTATTAAATGTGTAATAACACTAATTAAAAATCATCTCCTTCTAAAAATGGATTATCCAGAATCTCCAGATTAGTATGTAATCAATACAACGCGGGCAAAGTGAATCTCCAAGGCTAAAGAAATGCAAGAAGACAATGTCTGCTAGAAAGATCATGCGGCATGTTTAGGTACAGCAGAGGTATTCGTAAGAATAAAACGAATCCTATTCAGTTTTGGAATTGTTATATTCATAACAAAGCACGACTCTACACCGCTGCTACACCAGAGCAGCTACTTAAACGTTTTGAGTGATAAATCTCAGAACACCTACACTACATTTAGGAAACTGAAACCAGTGGTTTTGATTTACTTCAGCATTTATAGCGCATATTTACTTCAGCGTATTCGATATTTAATACAAAACAAGTGTATGTAGAGGGCGATTTTGAAGTAGATTAATAAGATCTATTTAAACTTTTGTTAATAAATAATATTGCTGTAGAAAATTCTTATGTTTACAGCCAATCGGAACTTATTCAATATTTTCTAGACCCAGATCGTACTTTTAGTGACTTCTATACAGAATGTAAAAGGATGTTTATCAATCGCCACATCTTCAACCTAACTTTAAGTCGTACAGACATTTGTTATTCCTTGATAGGAAGCTTATGACTTGTAGAGGTGGACAAAATCTATGAGCTGCGGTGTTCGGTTACTTCCTGTTTCTCAGTAATTGACCGAAATGAAATATCTGAGGTTTTGTTTCATGTTATTTTTATAATAGAAAGCTAAAAGTGCTTAGAAGAAAACATAGGTAATAAAATTAATTTCTTATAAAATAGTTTGAAGCAGGTGAAATTAACACCAAGGCTTATGGCCATCAGTACAAAACTGAAGCCGTTGTCTGGCCTGTGATCAAATTGCATAATTTAATAACAATAAACGTAAAAAAATACAGCAAAACTTTACACAGAAAAATAGAATTGGTATCAGAATATGAGCAATGGAAATGGGGAATAAGAATAGACGAGACACACGCTGGGCCCAATTTAAATGCTGTTGAACCCAAGAAAATTAAGCTAACAACTCGATATTATATGAAAA
This sequence comes from Thereuonema tuberculata, assembly GCA_023159025.1. NCBI lineage: Eukaryota > Metazoa > Arthropoda > Chilopoda > Scutigeromorpha > Scutigeridae > Thereuonema > Thereuonema tuberculata. The sequence continues at coordinate 2,755,163 of JAFIDM010008419.1, read as the reverse complement.
ATATAATATAAATAATATGGTCAATCAGTGTTTTTGTGTTAAAGTATCATACTGTGCCGTGCGATATAGATATATCAGAAATAAAAGAAAAGACAAGTAAATGAGTAAGGAAAAATACACAGGGTGTTTGAGAAATACCTTTATATACATAGGGGGCGAGTTCCTAACATTAAAACAAGACCAAAGGCCATACAAACATATGTCCGAAAATCCTACGGTTTTCAGTTATTAAAGAAAGAACGTAATGAAACATCTGTTACACATTGTCAGGTTATTAGCAATTGTTGAAACTTTCAGCTACTAAGAAAATCATAAGAAATTTTCAAAATGTCCTCGTCGTGCTTCCACAGACGCATGAGCTAGTCGGATCATGCGCTAGTCGCACCCTTTAAAATACTCCCAAACGTTGTCAAGCGGTTTCACAGGCTTCTATGACACGTTCATAAAGTGTCTCTGCATTAGCAATGTCTGCTGCATAAACCAATTGTCTGGGGTGGCTGCGCAGATAAAAATCCAAAGAATTGAGATCAGGGGAAAGTGCAGGCCGTGGAACTGGTCCTCCCTTACCTATCCATTTGTCATATTAGCCAGTGGATCTCGAACAGTATGGCTAGAGATATATTATGGAGCCCCAACTTGCATAAACCACATGTTTCGTCTTAATTGCAAGGGCACATCCTATATCAAGGCTGAAAGAGTGTTCTGAATCATGTCCCTGTAGACAACGCCTGTGCTGGGAGAACATTTGGACCTACATAACAGTCACCTACAATTCTAGCCCACACCTTAATCTTAAACTGATGCTGGTGTTCAGCATTAATTGTATCACGAGAATTTTTATAGCTCACAAATATTGGTTGTGATAATTTGTTATAATTCTATTATAAACGCCCAAACGTTGCCTCATCTGTAAACAAGCCCAAAGAGAGAAACAACGGATTGGCAGTGTGTACAACAAACCAACGGCAAAAGTTCTCCCTTGGTGGGTAATCGTCAGGCAAAAGACCCTGCACACGTTGCACATGATATGGATAGAGAAGCATCTCGTGAAGTACTCTCCATGCGATAGAAGGAGATGCTTCACATACTCGGGCCCACTGTCATGTGCTGATACCCGGATCTTTTGCAGCAATCTATAAAAAGGATTCTTCCTGGTTAGGCATACGAGTGACTCTTGGTCTTTCTCGATTCTCTCCACGCATACCATCTCAATTATCTATAGCAAGATAATATACACTACATCCATACAATCAATTATCTATTGCATGCGCCCCACGTTTTTCGTTTTAAACCTTACAAGTATTTTCATAGCTATTAAAACTGTACAATCACAAATTTTCAGGACTATCTGTATGGGGTTAGGAATATATATGGTGCTAGGAAAAATTATTTTATACTTTTTAGTCTGTTTTAAAAACGTGGTATATTAAAAAAAAAACTATTTTTTGTAATTAATTATTTTATACTTTTTAGTCCGTTTTAAAAACGTGGTATATTCCAAAACTACTTTTTGTAATTAATTATTTTTTGCTTTTTGGTCTTGTGTGTACGAAATTTCAATCGATTTTAAGCATGATGAGATTAAGTAAATACGATATCTATTAGTTGTTAAAACAAAAATTGAATTTTTCATCAAAAAGTAAATGAACTCTCTTCACATTTTCATAAATAGAATATTCATTTTCACGATAAACCTACTAGCTTGAACTGATATTATAAATTATTAAATATTAAATATTCTACTAATTATTAACTAACCATTAAAAATAAAAACCCCTGTACGTCATTTCTTTCTACCGGCAAAAATGTTTATAATCTCTGAACATCTTGGCCTCGTGGTGAAACGCCTGCACGTCGTCAATTGCTTCAATATTATTGACATCTACCAGCAAAAATGTTAAATACACTATTTTTTGTAAATGCAATGACGCTTAAGGAACATTATTACTGTAAATTTATGAGAAAACTGTTTTTAAAAATGTTCATTTCAGTGGCAAGGGAGATAAATGGTTAATATTGCATTGTCATCCAGTTCTGGGCTGTGTGTAAAGTTTCAAGTCTCTAGATCTCGTTTAAATTCAATAGCAAGATTTCTATCGACGAAATTGTCGCAATCGCCATTTGTTCAAATAGTTGTTGATGCACTGACATCTACCAGCCAAAATGTTAATTACACTATTTTTTTTAAAGTAATGATGCTTACGGAACATTATTACTGTTGATTTATGAGGAAACTGTTTCTAAAAATATCCATTTAAGTGGACAAGGGAGATAAGGATTAATATTGAATTATCATTCTGTTTTGAGCTATGTTTAAAGTTTCAAGTATGTAGCTCATCGGGAAGTTAGTTTAAAATACATTTCAAAATTTGTACCGAAGAAACAAACAGACAGACAGACAAGAAAGCGAGTAAATAAAAAAGTTGTTAAAAAGACAATATGTATGTATATAAAAAGCTCAATGACCTAATAAAAATTATTAGTTACAAATAAAATAATGTCAAAAATGTTTATTTCATTGTTTCTTACATAGTGTTAAAATGTAATCAATTTTTCAGAAGGTCCGTGTTCTATGGACATCTAGTGCTCCTAACATGGTGAATCCTTGGAAGAATCCGTAAAATTTCAAGGGAAAGATATTGAGATGGTATCCCGTTGCCTTCCTCAGGAAATCATAAAGGAATGATTTCAGATTTAAAGAGAAAGGTGATTTGAAATTGTGTTATTCATATTGCAAATTGCCCGACACACCATCTTGGGAATGAAATAGCAGCTAATCCTCCTTCAAGGCACTTAGAAACAAAACAGCTGTCAGAGATACAGCAATGGATACTTAACTCTGCACTGCACAATGATTCAGTTCATTATAACACTTCTACAACTTCAGTCAGATTTTAATAAATTTACTTGCAGAACTTCTGAAGACAGGAAATTCTAATTTTAATTCGTAAGGAAACAACTGGCTTGACAATAACGAGATTGACTACAAAGCATAGTAGTCAATCTCATTGTTATTGTCAAGCCAGTTGTTTCCTTACGAATTAAGGAAAACTATTTCAATACATTCCTACAAAGCATAGTGGGAATGTATGGAAATAGTTTTACTGCTTACGCTAAGTAGTAGCACCTCACGTACGAGAAAAACAAGTATTTCATACCGCTCGAACTTCTTCTACTCTTTTATTATCTCCACACAAATGACTTCAATAGAAGGAATAAAGCGATTATGCTTTAATCAATGTTGTAGACTTCGTTCAAAAACCCCGTCATAATCACGTGAAATGGCAATTGTTTCTATGGTAAACGTGAAAGACTGACAAAGAATTGAGAAGAGTGGATTTACAGCTTGAAGATGAAAGATAGCTCAAATATCCGGTGAAATACAAAAACTCTTATGAAAACATACAACAAACCACTAAACACAGTACAAATCCCGGAATGAAATAATAAAAATAAAACAAAGCACATAGTTCATTGAAATATGAAAAGGGTTTCGAATTGGCAGATTCTCAATTCAGATGATTACATTTCACAAATCCTAATACAGTAATTTCTTTTTATTTTTATAATAAAACACATGTAGAGCAAAACATAAATAGATAATGAAGTAAATATTAAATTAAAAAAATTTAAATATGTTTGAAACAGTTAAGCTGCCGCATTCTGAAACGAGACAAAAAAAGAACTAAACAAGCTGCGACAATACATCATGGAACTATAAATAACTTATTTCTTATAATGTTGGCTGCCTTGCAATTGTAATTCTGAAATTTGCTTAGCCTAACAATTTTATTATCCATTTTTTTTGCATTCCTGTTTATCTCCAATAGAATTTAGGAAAAACCCAATCAGATTGCTGCTACCATTTCGTGACATTAACGATGCAACTATTTTTATTACATTATTTTATGAACGCATATTAAAATTATTATACAATAGCATTATGAAAGAGTGGCAAAAATGTATTAATCAGATCATGTAACGGGATCAAGTTTTTAATATAAAATAACTATTTTATTTTATATAGTGATTGTGCAAAGAACGAATGAAATTTTGACCTTATTTTTTTTTGTAGGAAAGCAGCAATCATTCTTCCTAAATCACAAGGATAACATCCAGACTGAAAAGATCAACTTGAATACTTTTTTCTCATCATTGACCAACTAACAAACTATTGCTAACTTTTTTTTTATCAAAGTGGCTGAAATGCAAAACTTTTGAAAGAAACGTTTCCTCAAATTTTGATAATCTGCGAACAATATTTGATGATTAAAAGGTGGATCTAGTGTTTATCAGTGCCACAGCGACATCTCCAAATAACTGTTTCACGGTTGAAAGATACTTCTCCATTAAATTTTGACAATCTTTTAACTACATTTGATGATATTTAAACAAAATATTGCCTACGTTTTTATGCATTACCAAGTGCTAAGATCTTTTGATAAACCTGGTTTTTTGAGGGTCTCTAGAGAAGAATTATTCTTTTATACGAAGGTAGTCAACTATCAATATTAATTTCTATTTTAATATTTTTTGAATTAACAACTTTAACAACTTTCTTGCTGTGTAAGGCATTCATGAATAGAGGTCAGTGAATTTCACAGTGAAAAATAATAATAACATTGAAAATTTGGATCTAAAAAGAAAAAACTCTAGTATGTAAAAAAGTAACTCTTTGGTAAGTTGTGTAGGAAACTAAAAATCTAGAAATTCTTTTGTTCATAAATACAGCTTCTATTCACTTACATAAATACATAGTTAAAACAGTTATGAATTCTAGTAGAACACGGTAATTGCCTTCTCATGAAAAAAAAATGAAAATGTTTTTATCCAATTTTTTAATTTATTACATTTCTAATTGCACAATAGACACCTATGCACACCACTCAAAGGATGTTAAATAGTTTTAACTCTGATCATTTTGGAATATTTATATTACAGTGAATCGCTTATCAAGAGAAAAATTCAGATACAAAAATTATTAAATCGTTGAAAAACAAATATATTTTCGTTTTCTATAAAAAAAGTTAAAAATAAATTATAAAAGAAAAAATGTTGTACTGCTTACTCAAAGATCCTTATGATACTTAAATGGGCACAAAAATCGGAAATGCTTCGCTAATGACAACTATTTAATAGCATATAGTGTCAGCGTAATCATTTACAATGGGAAGGTTTTTTTGTAAGGTTCGAGGGGAGGAGGAACTGTGAAAACGGAAAACAGATAACAAAAGAGTTGTGTTTAAAGTGAAGATGGATTTTGTACTATCACTAGTTTTTAACATAATTTTTCCAAAACAGAACATAAGTATTAATTACATGACATTACATTCGCTGTTTTTTTTATTACAGGAGCATGAAATATAAAAGCATAAGACTAAAAAACTTTACTGATCTGTTTTCGGAAATTGTGATACCGGGAATCCACGATAGCCTATTTCAGGTTCCTGACGATCATCAGTTGGATCCGCCCAGTATGTAATAGCTCAGTGAACTCAGAAAACATACAAACTAAAAAAAAAGTAAAGAAAATAACTGCCCTTCATGTTAATAAACATTGAATATTATTAGTAGTAGTATGTTAAAATTAAGCCAACGCACAAAACTACAATAAAAATTACAAAATAAAAATTACAAAATAAAAAAGCAATTAAGCTTACAATCATTTCGCCAGCGCATAGGCTGGCATCTTCAGGTGAATGCACAAGATAAAGATAACTACAAAATTCAGTCATTATATAGGCAATGGCGAGGACCAGGTGATATTCAAATCTTTTTGAATTTTATATTATTATTTTTTTTATTTTGTAATTTTTATTTTGTAATTTTTATTGTAGTTTTGTGCGTTGGTTTAATTTTAACATACTATAAATAATGTACGCACGTTAAAACAATTATATTAAATATAGCCAATATTTAATTTTTTCAGTCATTACCAACTCAACCATCAATAACCCTGCTTTGAACAATAAAATGATTTACTCCGAGACTTTGTACATCCCTAAACGCCAGCAACAGACTCTACCGAGATTTGAATATCACCTGGTCCTCGCCATGGCCTATATAATGACTGAATTTTGTAGTTATCTTTATCTTGTGCATTCACCTGAAGATGCCAGCCTATGCGCTGGCGAAATGATTGTGAGCTTAATTGCTTTTTTATTTTGTAATTTTTATTTTGTAATTTTTATTTTGTAATTTTTATTGTAGTTTTGTGCGTTGGCTTAATTTTAACATACTATAAATAATGTACGCACGTTAAAACAATTGTATTGAATATTATTGTTGTTTACTTTATATATTTTCTGAGTCCACTGAGCTGTAAAATACTGGGCAGATCCAACTGACGATGGTCAGGAAAACAGAAATGGGCTGCCTTGGATTCCGTTTATCTCAATTTCCAAAACAGCTCAGCGAACTTTTAGTCTTGTGCGTTTTTGTCTTATATTTCATGTAACTAGACCATCCTCCGTATACCTGCACTTTGTTTTTCTGTAACACATAGAATTTGGTTAAGTATGAATATTATATTTAAAAAATTGCAATGTTTCGGCAATTATAGTTCTAATTGCCATTTTCGAATTACAAATAAAAAGACGGATCGGAAATATATAAACAATCTTTGAGATTCAAAAAGAAAGGTTGAATACATTCATTATTTATGGGGTAAGGGGAAGGACACATAAGTCAAAAAACAATATAAAGTGAGTAGTAGTCATCTTGGCCTAATGGATAAGACGTCTGACTTCGAATCAAAAGCTGCAGTTTCGATTCCAGTCTTGGACGTTTAATTGTAAAAATTATTTCTATTTTCCATTCTCACATGAAATTGTGCCAGACAGACAGAGAAATATAAGATTTTAGTAACATAGATTAGCAATTAAAATTTTTATTGTATCTGTAATTCTTGTTTAACAATTAATCCTTTACAAGCTAAGCAATCGCTAGAGGAGATTAATTGATTGGCTTTTTCATTCTTTATTTATGTTTTAATATTTTTTAATATGAATGACCGTTGTTTTGCCTAATTTTGTTTATTTTATGTTTTCTGAGTTCACTCAGCTGTAAGATACAAGTGTAAGATATAAGGTCAGGAATGGGCTATCTTGGATTCCCGGTATCACAATTTCCAAAAAGAGATCAGTGAACTTTTAGTCTTCCGCGTTTTTGTTTTATATTTCATGTAATTACAGCTAACGCACGTAAAACTTTTGTTGTAAGTCTTTAATATATTTCTTCGCTGGATGAACTTAATACCATATATTCTTTGTTATCATCCAACGATTACCCGCAAATATTCTTAAAATGACATTTCAAAAAAGCTAATATGAATCACTATAATAATAATAAACCATTAACTCGACACAAGCAGCATTCTGCTTTGATCCAGTATCAATCGGATGCATTTGCGATTATACGGAAACTATGTAAACCCTTTAATATCTGTATAACAGCTCCAGCAAGCAACGCTATTCATTCTATTATTCGTAAAAAAACTTTAACCAAACGCCGCATGACAGTGGGGTAATCTACGCGTAGCACTGTGTTTAACATGAATGCATGTATTTGAAAGAGACCCGCCGCACGGACCAAGAGAGGGTCGCGGAGCACGAAAGGGCCATCCGGAATAGGAATCAGGATTATTTAACTTTTACGCATACCAAGCTAACACAACATAGCATAAATTTCAATTCACCAGAAATTATGGCCAGATGCAAAACGTATGGTACCAAATAAGAAAGTGTCTGGAGTATTGCTTTATATTAGAAATGCAAGAGGCAAATAATAACCATCTTTCTGTACCAACAAGGATTGAATATGGAGTATCAACAAGAAAGACTAACAGGAAGAAAACATAAATAAAATAAATCACAACTAAATATAGGATTTGAAGAAACGAAATTTCATTAAGAAAAGAAAAAAAAAATTCTTAATTTCCATTTAAAAAGTTATACTTTCCATTTTAATGATTTCATTTTTATCTCATTGCAGAAGCAGTTTTTTGTTTTAATATTTTAAAGGCATGTATGAATTCAACAGCGAACTGTCCCAGTCCGATTCGAAGATTTATTCCATATTTGGCCCAAATCAGAACGTTACAGTTTTTCTCCACCAGAGTGTCGCCCAACCAGGACTTTTGCAGTTTTCCACCACCAGAGTGTTTCTCAATATCTACGTAATAATATGTTAATTATAGTGACGCATCATGACGTCTTCATGTTATATAACCAGTATTCATGTTTCTCCTTACATTGCTCGATAAAGAATTACGAAGATAATTCGAAACCCAGATCGTTGCTATTATACTTTTTAATTTCATTAAATTAGTTTTTTAACATAAACAGACTAAATAAATGAGCTTTCAAAATTCATTATATTGAATATTCATTTAATTTTGTTATATTGTTTATATTTCGTTTAATAAATTTTCAAGCGTTCATTGCTTCTGCGTGGAATAATGAACATCAATACTTTTTGAAGAAGTGTTGGTCACATTTCATGCGATGTTTAAAGCAATCATAAAAAATTGCAATTTGCCTTTGGGTTCAATATCATTTTAATAAAGAATTATTCTGAAGAAAAATGCTTCACTTTCAAACATAACAGGTTTTTAAACAATTTAGAAAAAAAAATAATTTACTTACCAATAAGGTATTATCGACGAGACATTTTATCAACCAATCAGGATCTCCGCTGTTTTTCTTGCACCAAGCGCTTCGTAAAATTTCGTCCCGTCCCTTTTTTTGGAACACCTTCGTTTCATTACCATATTTCGAAATTACACTGTAGTTGCTGGTCTTCATGCAACACACAGTAACCATTGGTACAGTAATGTTAGTATCAGTTACTATTTCTGATGTCGTCATTGGTAAGCCATAAATAAAATCTTTAATCAAATGATATATTTGATAAATGCATATCGAAGAAAAACAAATAAGAGTAACACTCCAAATTGATTTTGTAAATTTGCTTGATTCTGAAGAAAATATTCTGTCCAGTCCTGTTATACTCCACTTAAAAGAATCTGAGTTGGTTTGTTCCTGTAGAGAATTTTCAACTGCTGAATGATTATTAGTGTCTTTAGGGTTTTTTCTTCTAAACCGTAGTTGTACTTTACTAGGTAGATTTTGATAGATCTGAAATAATAAGTATTTGATTTATAATTATTATTAAAGCTTGAAATAAATGAGATAATTCAAAAGATAGGTAAACGAAAACTTTATTGACTATGAAATCTAAATAATTGGGAGGTCTTCTGATACAATTGAAAAGATTCACAAAAAACAATTGTAAATGCAGTAAAGAATGCTGAAACAAAACTGAAAAGATAACAGGAAGTATATATATAACAAAACTGCATCAAATACAATGAAAATTAACTTCTTTTAAGAACTTATTATTACCCAATTATAAGTTATCCAAACTAAAATTCTTAGAATAACTTAGAGTCATCCTGAAACTTTCGTCTGAAACATAGAAAGTTCCAATTGTAGTATGGACTAAATCAAATGCCTTTCATTTTGCCACCAGATTCTGTGACAACTGAGGTCGTTATCTGTGGTGTTGAAGAAATTTAGAAACAATGTGCTACTAAGCTCCCTATCGGCGTCATCGGCATTACAGCCATTCCCTCCACAACTTTGTACAATTATTTCAAGCCTCAATATTCAAAAGTTCTGATTCAATTATTAAATTTTACAGAGATATTACCGATTAAGTAAAAACTCAATATTGACTCATGTACTCAGTGTCAGAAACTATATACTAAATGTTACTGAATTTCTTTTCCTTTACTTCCCTGAATGTTAAAATCTTTTGTATCGTGAAACAAACTACCCAGAGCAATTTAGAAACCATATTTGCAGAATTTAAATTTACACTCGTTCAAAATAAATAAATATTATAATAAATAATAAAAATATACAATCCGCTTTGTTTAATAGAGTGAACATTTTATCAAAAATAAGTAATCCACAAGATTTGAATAAACATCATAATTCAAAGTAAGAATATGTCTCTTTTTAAACTGAGATTATATCCGCTCTAAGATATAAAATGAGATACAATCTGAGATATAATGTGGGCGAAGTCGGTACACGGAGAATGTTTAATTTGAGTTGAGAAGAATATTTAAAATAAAAATTAAAATTTGCAAACAGAAATAAACGCAAGTACAGTAAAGCTTTAAGCGAATATTCCATTTGCCCCAAATGGATAGGAATAATTATAAGAATAATAATTTCTTATTAGTCTTGTCTTTAAAAGAAAAACACTTAATCACTAAGGTAATCTAAATACACTCTTTGACAAAACAAAAATAGACGCATTCCAAGCAAAAAATAATCCCGAAGTAATGAAACTTCACAAGCAAAAATCTTTCAACCGAATATGCAAAAGATCAAAAATTTACACCCAATGATTGAACAGCCAGAACTACAGCACATTGGAAATGGACATCGTGATGTGTAGACAAAAAACGAATCTCGCTTGAACAAAACATCCAGTGGATATTGATTGAATTTTCCTGCCTTGACTATAACAATGTCTCGCAGGCGAATTCGCGGCCACTACGACCATATGGCGAAGTTTGCAAGAGGATGTGCTATCGACTATATGAAGCTGAAGGAACAAACCAATAAATCGCTCGGCATTTGGGTCGGAGCGATGCGGCAATTAAATGATGCTGGCGGGAATGGGTCTTGAATGGCAGATTTCAGCAACAAGCCAACAGTCTAGAGCGACGACAAAACGGGGAAGTTAGAGCGATTGTCAGAGCAGCTTTTATCGCAACAGATTCTTTGCTACAGACCATCCAACTTTTGACCAATTCTACAGTGAATACCCGGACCATTAGTAGAAAACTACCACAGCAGAATCTAAGCTCACAACTCCTATTACGCCGTCTGCCACTGACCAATAAGCACCGTCAGGAGCGATTGCAGTGGTGTCAGGCACGATAAACGTGAGTTGTGCTGATTGGGAACGAATTTGTCTTCAGTGATGAGTCCCAGTGTGTTTTGAACTCTGCCGCGTCGACCAACGCAGAGATGTCTGGAGATGGCCGGGATACAGTGAGGATCCCGCTCTTACTGTCGCATGCCACATAGTCCTGCAATACGGAGTTATGGTCTGGGTACAATTTGGTTTGATAGTTGGACCCCCCCTTTACTCTGCTCTGTGGCAACCTCAACACAGCGGTATGTTGCCGAATTTCTACGACCCATTGTGTTGCCGTTCTTTTCGCGACATCCTGGATTTACTTTCAGGAACATAACGCCCGGCCACCACACACGGCACGCCTCTTCAATTGATTGTGTTCGTGGTTGCCAGCCAGATCTCTCTTCTTCTGAGCACATTGGGATGTGATGAGGCGTCGCCTGTGACCATCTTACACTGTCAACGAATTAGCTCGACAATTGGAGGTCGTTTGGCAAATCTCTCAGAACGCCATTCACCATCTTTATCCATCAATGCCACATCGTCTAACAGTTTGTATCCAGGCCAGAGGAACTGATCAGCTCACTTTTTATATTACTTTCTGTCCAAGAAATCTTTCAATTATTCTGAAATTCTAATCATTTCGTTTTCTGTATATTTAACGTACCGATATTGTTTCAATTGGTTTATTCCTTCTTGATAATTGATTTTTTTGTGAAAGAATATATTACACACACACACACACACACACATACACACATATATATATATATATATATATA